>CM046441.1:11633352-11848352 GCA_025506515.1 Flaveria trinervia | reverse complement strand
GTGCCATATGTCGTCGCCATAGCCTATCGCGACGACATGTCGTCGCGATAGTAGTAGTAGCCGTTGTTTTGTCGCAATAGGTCAAAAAAAGTCGTCGGCGTAGACATTGTCGCCATTGTTACCTATCGCGATGACATGTCGTCGCGATAGGCTTGTCTCTATTAATTTTTTTCCCAATTTTTTTAATTCAAATTTTAAAATAAAATATCTAACCCGGGGACCTTATGACGACGACATGTCGTCGCCATAGGTATTTTAATATAATAAATAATAAAAATGAAAATATATTAAATTAATAAAATTATTTTCTAGTTTTACCTATGGCGACGACATGTCGTCGCTATAGGGTTTCTGGTTAAATAATTTATTTTTTAAATTTTGATTTTTTCCAGGCTTTTTACCTGAATAATTTACCAAATCAGATACGCAGAAATAAAACTTAAATATTACCAATACTTAAACGTAGATCAAACATTTATAATTAAGTACATACCAAACAAAACAAAAGTACCAAACTTAACATATCTTAAGTTTTTACAACACTAACAAATTAACTTCCTAATTGTCGTCATCTTCATCATCTTTGTCGTTATTGGGATTATGTTTCTTCTTTCAAATTCATTCATCCTTTCTTGTATTTCTCGCATTTATTGCTTTATTGCTTTCATTTCTTCATTTGGATGTAATGATGACCCGCTTGATTGTTCATAACGAAAGAGATTTTTTACCTTTCGTCCAACACCTCTCGTATGACCACACATTTCTCCTAATGCAAGCTCTAAACATTGCATCTCATTAACGGGCGACTCTCCCGCCTCCATTTGCATTTGGGCGTATTGATTTTCAATTTTTGCCTGCACTTTTAAAGAATCAAAATGAAATGGTATTATGATTTTTATGAAATTTCGACAGCATAACTGTAACAAAATAAAAAAACCATCCAAAATCATAACTAATATAACATAAAATTCCTAACTTTCAAGATATAAACACAACTTATCAAAACCAAACAGTTCTCAAATATGTATAGCATATAGAGTATATTGGGTCAAAATCACCAAACATAATATATTAAATACCTATGAACATGTGATAATAACATTCTTAACATATTAAGCTTACCCAATCTTCTTCTACCCTTTGGTTGACCCATCCTGACCCTTCTCTGTAATGCGACCCCCTCCATGTTTCGATGTAACTTGGGGTCTTGGTTTGTTGCTCCTATTAAAAACAATATTCATAATAACAGAAAAGAATTAATAATACATAATTAAATAATATATGTTTTTTACCTGAAGATATCGTCTTTGAACATATGATCGACTACTATGCAGACTTGGATAGAGTTGTTTTGTCCTATTCTCTACGCCTTGGATAATATATGTTGTTGTTTGTTGTTGTTTGTTGTTGTTGTTGTGGTTGTTGTTGTTGTCGTCGTCGTCGTCGCCGTCGCCGTCGCCGTCCTCGTCCTCGTCCTCGTAGTCGTCGTATATAATTATAACTAATAAATATCAACGTATATAATTTAACATCGATTTATTATTGTTAATATTATTATTTATAAAAAATATAATAAATATAAAAAAAGTCCACAATGTATTATTGTTAATATTCTTATTTTTATAAAAAATATATTATTATGACTTATAATTATAATAGATATAACTATTATTTTATAAGTACATAATTATAATAATTATAAAAAAGTCCACAATGTATTATTGTTAATATTATATTTTTATAAAAAAAGTCCACACCCTACGGCGACGACATGTCTTCGCCGTACATGTTTCACAAAAGGCGAGATTATTTCCCTCCAACTTTTTAGAGGGAAAAAAGGAAGAAACAAAATAATTTATCTATGTCGTCGCGATAGAGATTTCAGAAAAGGCCTTTTTATTTTAGAGGAAGTAAAATAAAAAAAAATTATCTATGGCGACGACGTCGCCATAGATAAAGCAAAATTCTTTAACCATCTGAAATAAATGTAAATTATGATAAAATTACCCTATTGCGACTAAACCTATAGCGACGACAATGTGTCATCGCTATAGGTCACCCTATTGCGACGACATGTCGTCGCGATAGAGTTTTGGTAGCCAAAACCCTAATCAATCCTACAGTGACGACATGTCGTCGCGATAGAATGACTTATAGCGAGGACACACTGTCGTCGTCATAGGTCTAGCCGCGATAGGGGAATGTTGTTGTAGTGTCATGAGGATTACATCATTCTTTTGTTTTCTGTTTTCAATATATCGATATATTCACTCACCAACCCTGAAATTTAAAACCCAAATAAATTCAAAATTGGGACCGATCCAAAAATTTATAATTGATAGAAGAATGAAGATGAAAAAATAGACAAAGAAGATATTACGAGCACACATATAAAAATTAAGCACTATCCTAAATTGTAATAATTGAAAACTAAGAATCGAACAAATCTAGGTATGTCCCTGATTCTTAGTTTCGAGCTTTTAAAAATTACCATATTTTATATTTGAATTTTATTTGTCAAAAGAGTATTATTAAACATGAAAGCCATGAATTCTAGATGCTAAAAAACACAAGTTTAAGATGTGCTTACTTGTTTTTTTTGCAAAAAAGACTGTTAGAGAAATTTAAATCCAATTTGACGTCAATGTGTACACTGATTCTAACGTTTTAACCAATATTACAAGGTTGGTATGGTAAATTGAGATTCAAATTAACGGATGATGTTCATGACCAGCTGGTAATTTTCTATATCCTCCCTCAAAAGTACGTCTTGTTTACCATATTCTAAGAAAATATTTAAATGAAATTATTAGTTTTATATTCAAGATAAATGTTACGATAAATGAAAAATATATAAATTGCTATTAAAATCGAGGGATCTGTTAGTTATAGGGTCGGATCAAGCTATGTTGGAATCTGAGACAATTTGACAAACGTTTACAAAGAGGTCTTATTGATTATAAAGTGTAAATATTTCTTTTTAACTTTTTGAAAAAAACTTATTTTCTCTATTATTTTTTATATAAACAAAAGTTCCTCCGCAGGTCTACGATATGTTTATTAATTCTTTGATCTTGAAGATTGTCGATTAATTGATACATATAATAGTATCGTATATATAACAAACTAACAATCCATGATTTGCATGTCAAATTCATAATTCATTAAAAACATCATGTGATTCTTTTTTGAAATATCAAAAATTTCATAACAAGGAAAATTTCGTTTCAAGTGTATGGTGGTCCAAATACGAAGAATCAAAAGCTCAAAAGCTAATTCAACGTGTTATATGAGTCACGAGAAAAAAATATCAAAAGCTTTCATTCAAGTAGAAGGCTAGAAGCACACAGAATCAAATTTTCAAGCATGGTAATGCATTGTTAATTTGTCGTGTTTCATTAGTCACAAGTAAGTAATCTACAAGTCAACGTTCATTTGTTTTACATTGTGATTCTTTTAAGACCCGCATCAAACCTTTCATACACATTCGATGTAAGTCAAAATACAGAGAACCATAAAGTTGAAGACATGATAATACATTGTCGGATTCAACATGTTTCAAGATTCACATGAATTAAGTTTTAAAGTCAATATTCGTCGGATTTCATGTCGTTTTCTTGATTAGTTTAAATTAACAAATAATAACCACAAAAATGAGATATATATACATATACATGCATTCATATATGCATATATGAAAATAAGTAAATATATAGATATATATTATTTACAACAACAAATAACTAGGGTTTAGCAAAAAATAAGGGGTAGTGCAAAGCCCAAACATGGACCCACACATCACAAAGATGGGTTCAACGTGAATGTTGGTTGGGAAGACATTCACAAGGTATTCGGAAAATGTTTTAAATTACATTTGTGTTAATTAAAGTTTTGTATCTATTGATTATTTGTTTGATGAAAAGGTATGAGTGATAAAATTCCCAAAATAACCCTATCAGTCTTCCCAACACCCCATTTCATGGACCAAGATTAAATAGATGTATAATGTGTGTACATGTTCTATCACTTGAAATTTGAAAAATATCCATAAATTTATGGAAGTTTTTGCTTAGAATCTACAGATCATGCAGTATTAACTACATGGAAGCTTTGCTAATGTGTGGCTAGCTTATTTGTTAAAGGTTTTACCTTTAAAATGAAGGTCTTGGGTTTACACTTAAACAAATAGTAAAGTTTGGTGTGGTTTATGATTAAGAATAAAAATAGGATAGTTTGTGGTTAAAAAATAACTATATGGAAGCTATGATTTTGCTACACAAAAGACTTTGGAATATGTAACTATATAAACTTGATTAGTGTCTATAATACCTTGTTTATTATCCTTCTATTTGATTTGAGTATTGTATAAGAGTATATGTATTCTTTATGATGGATACAACGTCATGTTTACCGTATTTAAGTTCTGAAACTACTCATTCTAACAAACATAATATGGTATGTGGAGTATCTATTGAAACTTCATGAAGAATATATATTAGGAGGCTAAGCATTCAAAAATGACAGAATATGTTTGAAAATTACGAGTACATATAGATATTTAACAGAAAAATCATTTGAAAATGATAGGGGTACTATGAGTATTTATGGTAACTAGTTCCTATACGGAGAACTAATGGATTATTTGTCGCGAATTGTTTCCCACAAACAAACGCCTGAAAAACCTAAGCAAAAATCTTTTAAGAAATGTTGTTTTCACTTTTACCGACATCTTGGGGACATAATGTTAATCGGAATTTGATTCAGTCCACAATGATAAAAAAAAAAGTTTGACAAGTATCTAAATGACTTGGTTATCTGTCATATGTTCTTGTCAATGAAAGTTATCTTTTGTGGTTTGGCCATCTGTTATTAACCTTAAAAATTCTTTAACTTTTTGTTTATGTGCAATTTGACAGAAGTTATGCAATAATTAAGATCAAGTCGGCATCAGGACAATAAATGATTGTGTAATTTTATAAAAACAAAATAGATCAAGGTCTTGGTCTTTATCTTTTGAATATGAAGTTCATGTAACAAGCAACCTTTTTTACTAATCTGAATACATTTAAGATGAAAAGAAATAGATGAATGTATCGGAAGATGAAGAAACATATGCATGGATAAAAGGTTTTAGAAGATGAGAAGAACATTAAAATAAAGGTTATTATTACCAGGAATAAAATATAAACTTCTTAATTATATCTAACTTAAGCAACGTTTTGAGTAGGTGTGGAGAGTGCCTACTCAATCGTCTAATTTCAAATTCAAACATTAAAACTATAATTGGCGCACAATTAACATATAAATAATAAATAATACTGAAATATCTAATATCTAATATATGATACACTTCTCGATTATATAAGTATAAGCTAATTGGTTCCGGTTCAAAACCCACTAATAACCATTTAACCCAACAAACCCGATTAGCTATTTGGACAGCTATCCAACACTCTGAGGGACGACAGAAGCATAATTATTATATTTACAATTTTAGATGCTTATGTAAATCTTTACTTGCTGATGATTTATTCTTCCTTTTGTATATATATTGGTCATTTCATTTCTAATCTTAACCTTTTATTTAAACTCACAATTAATTGGTTGAAAAAAGATGAGACATTTTTTTTCTATTTTTTTTTATTTTTCTTTTTTTCTCTTTTTTTCTTTCTTTTTTTCTCTTCATTTCCTTCCATTTCGGAAGGATTGATTTTACCATTTATTTTTCTTTCATTTTCTTTCTTTTTCCTTTTTAATTAAACTCGGAAACATAAATTTCTAACAATTTTTCTATTTCCTTCCATTAAAAAAACTCTGAAATACAACTATTTTTTCTTTCCTATCAATTTTTTTTTCTCTTCTTAATGAGATTTGGGAACACAACGTTAAGGACTTCTAACTAATTAATTGTAGCCAGTAACTATTATAAAATCAAGTAGTAAAATATTATTAACTTGTTTTCAACTCAAAATTAACTTAGGTTAGCTAGTAAACGGTATATATTAAATTAATATTAACTTATAATTTTTTTTATAAATGATTTAAAAGTAATAACAAGATTAATAGTTTTATTATGTATAAAAATAATATAACTAATACATTAAATTACTAAAAGTGCATTGGTAACACTTTTGTTTAATGTAAATAAATTTATAAAATAATTAAAAAGAAAATGCAGATCTTTTGGGTTAAGAAATTAGATTATTTTTTAACAATATGTATAATTGGTTGTTGAAAACGATACTTTGATAAATATTTTATACAACACATATTTGCTAAATACTCTCTTGATCACATTCAAATGAAACTTTTTTCAGTCACACTCATTTAGTTAAAAACTCTAAAAGTGAGAGTAAGATTTTAGTTTTTATATAAACTCAATAACAATTAACATAAAAGTTGAAGTGTATATAGTTAGTAGACAAAATAATTACTTACTTGTGCTATTTAAGACTTGCCCATTTTTAACTAAAACATACGTAAAATAAAATCACAAGTAGTTTTTTTCGTAAGTATTAATACTTATAAACAAAGATGACTGTCATTTGACATACGAGTTGCAGTTTAAGCAAAGTTTTAGTTGGGACAAAGCGACAAGTAACCATGGTATCATTTTATTTATGAGAGAGTCAAATGGCAATAAAGGAGTCACATGACCTTGGCTTGCAAACATACTCATAAACTAAAGGGAATCTAACCACCTCTCCTATAGACATGAACATGAACTGGCTTCTAATGTCTACACCAACAATAAATATAACACTAACATGTATATTCTATAGTATCGTACATATCAATTATATTTAGATATAAGGAATTTTGAAAATAACTTTTACATGATGAGCCAAACACAAAAATAGCGAGGCTTTTCATTGGTCTTAAAGGATTTGGATCATAAACGCGTTGATCAACCTAACACCATTAAAAACGAGTCATGTTCAGATTGGATTGTAAATAACAGTCGACCTAACAACACTCATTTAAAATTACTATATATTTAAAACATATAAATTATATATTGAATGCCTTTGCTACTCATTGAACGCTTTTAGAACTTGACCACAAACCTATTTAACCCGACAACATGTTTCTTGTAAACACATAAACTGGTCATACGGGTCATGCTTTAGTTGGTTCAGACCCAACCACCCTCAATAAACACATGCTAGCAGAGAATTTTCCTACGTGAAACTTGTTTTCTTACTTATCAGTTGTTGCCATTAAAGTACATAAATAGTCAAAAATAATGACATAAAACTGCTTCTACATAATAAGAAATGTGACCCCACTACTAGAAACCCACTAAAACAAAAATAAACTACTACCATGACCACCCATAAAATGATTTGATCAAGATTAATCACTACATTCACCCCTTTAATATTATTGATCTTTGTTATTACTTCTTTCTACTTTTCTTGCTTATCTGTTGCCACAAAACAAGAAATGTGACCCCACTACTTAGAGATTCAATAAAACAAAATAAATTACCACTACGACTCATTTGACCCATGAACCGACTTGACCCGAGTAAGATTAATCCCTACGCTTTGCATGACAGATTTTAAGTATGTAAGGTTAAGATTGATGTTTTGACATGAATAGTTACACGCGTCATACATAATTCTTAATCTAAATCTAATAAATAATCTGATACAACGTTTTTCTAAGAAACAACAGAAAGATTCCAAGGTACAATTAGATTAGAGAGCAAGAAATAATTTAATTTATTCGAGCCTCACCCCACATGATAAAATAAATTAGCCTGTTCTTAATGATTCTCACGAGGCTTCTGAATCAGAAATTGTATAATTTTAGTGCAACTCAGAAGTTGTTAAAACCTAAAAATGATTCTCTCTCACTCTCTCTCAAGAGCTAGAGAGAGAGAGAGAATGCATTTAATGAGTTCCACATGTTTCCAAGCTTCTAATTAATCTTCCATCCAAGAAAAACAGCTCTCTTTCCCTTGTTGTCTTTCTTTGGCTTAGGATAATGTAAAATTTTGGAATTTAGGTACCACAGATTTTGTCTTGTAACATATACAAGTGGTTATAGGTAGGTATTTAAAAGGTTGATGTTTATATTATGTATGATAGAGCTTGTGATATATTTGTTTTAAAATTTAAATAATTTTAAGTATTAACGTTAAAAGGACACATACATGTCTCTATATATGTTTTCTTTCTTTTTTAGAAATAGATAACTTAACAATAAGACAAAATAATACTAAGTAGCTCCCTTTCAACAGCATGAATTTTAACAAAGTATCAATTATTCATTCTATTTAACATAGAATTTGTGAGTTTAAGTTTACCTATACAAGTTCTTGTTAGCGCATGTTCAAGTTGACGAACACTTTTAAGCTAAATGGCTGAAAGAGTTGCTCTTTAACCCGTGTATTTTTATTAACTTTAGCAAGTGTTTTTATATCATAAATTAAACTAGCCGGCTATTTTTCCCCATATCTTAAAAGATAGAAAATAAAGAGGATCAACTTTAATAGTTTAAACTTAACTGTTACATACATATCTATATTTTTTGTTGTAAATTGTAGAAAACTGTAATCATATCATGTTTAAACAGGTCATGTTAGCTAGTGTTAACCAGCAAACACATATGTCATGTCAAGATTCATGTGTCTGATATGGCTTTCAAATTTATCTCGTTTTAGCATTCGGATTTCGGAGCTTGTGTTAAGCTTTACCCATTTAGCAACACCAAGTAAAATATTGTCTTGGGTAAATAAGAAGGTGAAGAGAAGGTGGGAACAGGATCGGATGAGAACCTTGTAAAACATTTGTTTATAAAATGAAGGAACCTCAACGACTGTATTTTAATTAAAACTGATGCAATAAAGTATGAGAAAAAACAGACATCTTTCTTCCCCGTCTTGAAGAAAAATATAAAACGTGAGACCTCCAATGCAAGCATTGAATGCAATTTTGATGATTTGGAAGATTCGGTTCTGGGGGTTTGAAATTAAATTTTTTTTATGTTCACTAACACGTACAGATGGAGACAACAAAGCAATCTTTTATCTTTGACAATTTATGGTGGACTATGTCAAAGTGACCAACATCACCACAAGACATACTCTCCCACCTCCCAATAACATCACATAAATCTTCAAGACTTGCATTATAAACGAAATGCTAATGTCTTATTATGGATTTTAACCCATACATGCATGCATTAAAATGTGTAACTTAAACATGGTTAATTTTAACCCATTTATTTAAACGAGTTATATAAATTGACAGGTGACATATTGATTGTAATCAAGTTGTAACTGTTACTTGAGTTGGTAGGCTAGTGTTAAAAATCTTTGTTGTCAATAGTAGCTATACCGACCGTTATAGCTCTCTAGATAGCATATAGATATGTTCCTGCTATTTGTGTTTTGCGACCAATAACGATTTTTTTATTTTTATTTTTTATAAATATAAAATCGATCCAAATAGAGTATTTTAGATACTTTGGTGATGTTTGCTTAAAAGTTCTACTACTTTATCACAATATATGTGAATTTATTTGAGGTAAAACATTTCTTAAATTACGACTACCTTATCGCCTAACACAAAATAGCAGGCTTTATATAATGATATTCGCTACGTAGCATATAGGTGGTTTCTCGCTATGTAGCACTATTCAATATGACAACTACTAAGAGTCCAAAAAGAAGACTAGGGTTCAAATCATATCATAAAATAGTTAGAAGTTGGCGTCGTTTAGCAGAAGTTGTAAACGGATTTGTGAGTCGTCGTTCAATAAAACATCAAGTGGTACACATGTTAAAGTGTCATAAAAAAGACGTAGTATATGAGGCTTAAAACGGTCGTAAACGGGTTGGATTGTCGATCTTATTAGATATAACTTTTTTTTATTTTAAATTTAAACGAGTTAATGGATCAACTTGTTAAATTAAATGGGTTAAATACAATTTAATTAAGTGGGTTAAAATAACAACCCAAACACGTGAATATTGTTCATGTTACATATGACAACCTTAAGTTAATTATTTTCGTGTCATGTAAGAGCTGTTAACCCCGTCATTATTCATATAAGATAATTGATTATTTGAGTATTATTAAGCTTATTTACTTGGTCTAATTAATATATATATCGTCTAACTCTAAATTATTACATTACATTACATACTATTAAAAACACAACTGGATGAATAGTAATTTTCGAAATCACGGCCATCCAACTTTTTGATTTACATGGGAACTAGTTGTTAATTATATTTCCTCTTCAGTATTATTACATACTATTAAAAACACAACTGGATGAATAGTAATTTTCAAAATCACGGCCATCCAACTTTTTGATTTACGTGGGAACTAGTTGTTAATTATATTTGCTCTTGAGTATTATTAAGCTTATTTACTTGGTCTAGATAATATATATATACATATATATACACACACACACACATATATATATATATATACATATACATACATATACATACATATATATACATATATATACGCATATATATACATATATACATATACACATACACACCACACACACACACACACATATATATATATATATATATATATATATACATATACACATACAATACACATACACATATACATATACACATACACACCACACACACACACACACATACACACACACACATACACATACCATACACATACACATACACATACACATACCATACACATACACATACACATACACATACACATACACATACACATACACATACACATACACATACACATAACATACACATACACATACCATACACATACACATACACATACACATACACCATACACATACACATACACATACACTACACATACACATACACATACACATACACATACACATACACATACACATACACATACATACACATACACATCCACATACACATACACATACACATACACATACACATACACATACACATACACATAACACATACACATACACATGCACATGCACATACACATGCACATACACATACACATAACACATACACATACACATACACATACACATACACATACACATACACATACACATACACATACACATACACATACACATACACATACACATACACATACACATACACATACCATACACATACATACACATACACATACACATACACATACACATACACATACCATACACATACACATACAATACACATACACATACACATACACATACACATACACATACACATACACATACACATACACATAACACATACACATACACATACACATACACATACACATACACATACACATACACATACACATACACATACACATACACATACACATACACATACACATACACATACACATACACATACACATCACATACACATACACATACACACACTACACATACACATACACATACACATACCATACACATACACATACACATACACATACACATACACTACACATACACATACACATACACATACAGTACTATGGTCATTCGGGCGAATGGACCCTATTCGGTCGCATGGTCCTCAAGCGTATGAGAACACTTAAGCGAATGGACCTCCAGTCGCATAGCCTCCAATCGCATACTTCCCATGCGAATGGACCTCAACCGCATGACATCCGGGCGTATGGACCTCAGTCGCATGACCTTTATGCGAATGGCCCTTAGTCGCACACCTTTCGTGCGTATGAACCTCAATCGCACGACTCACAGGCGTATGGACTCCAGTCGCATGACCTTCATCCGCATTTCCTTCAGTCGCATGACCTTCATCCGCATTTCCTTCAGTCGCATGACCTTCATCCGCATTTCCTTCAGTCGCATGACCTTCATGCGTATGGCTCTCAGTCGTACCTCTTTCGTGCGTATGGCCCCAGTCGCATACCATTCAGTCGCGTGGGCCTCCAGTTGCATAACCCTAGCTGGGCTTAGAATGCAGTTCATCCCGAACTGCAGCCGCCAAGTTCGACCTCCAAACTCTTCCAAACCTCTTTTAAGCTCAAATCAACCATTCTAAACCTAAGGAAAGCATATCACGACATCATTCAAGCACAACCAAGCCCGAAATCAAGCCCCAAATGAATTATACACATACGAAAACGGGTTTACACCCAAATACCCGAAAATGGTTTTCAGATGTGTTCCAGCCCTAAAATCATTCAAAAACATGTAAAAGAGGGGTCCTAGAACTCACACATACGATCCCGTCGAGTAGAGCTTCGAATTGACCCGCTACACGTCGATTTCCACGCTCGAATCAACCCGAACCAAGCTTTTCTCCCCTTTTTCTCCTTCTCTTCTCTTCTCTTTGGATGAAAATGGCAAGTATGGGGTGTCTTCCCCCTTTTATACTCCCATTCATCAAAGTTTCTCTCGTTAGCGAGTTTGGTCTCTCGACCGTGGACTTTATTTCTTTTTCTTTGTTCGTCGCCTTCAAAGAAAATTTCTAGGCATTACAAGTCCACCCCCCTTATATAGGTTTCGTCCCCGAAACCCTGTTATCCCTTAAATCACCGCAAGCAATACTGTCTCATCTCTTTTCCAGTCTCCCACCTGGAATTTCATCGGTCTACGTCGGTTACCAACATACGACTTCTCGTCTATCTCTGGCTACCTTCATCAGGGCTTTGATCCTTTCGAGCTTCTCAGTCATAGCCTCGATCACCTCAATACTTCCCATACGGAATTTGGTGCTCGGCCTTCACTTGTAAACAAGAAAGGTATTTACTCTCGTACTCCCCCATCGAAATTACCTCCGGAATCGTCGTGACTCGATCACCTTAAATCGTCACTGTGATCCCGTCAGGCCCTGTCAACCATATCATCTTTTGCGGCACACAATGTTCACTTCGTAGTGCGCCAAACAATCCACTCCTAGGACCACATCGAAGGGCGTATCTATACTCTTACTACTAACAGGAAATTTAGCACAGAAAGCAGCAGGAATAAAATTCTTACTAGCACCAGAATCGAACTCCACAAGGCTAAAGGTTGATTTGCTAGAAACGTACCTGACATAACATTGGGGTCCGCCCTAGCCTCCTCCTGCATCATCGTGTAGGTGTTGCGTTAGCCCTCTGTCCTTCTCCCCCGGTCCTCTTCATTCCCGAACCTTCCGCCCTTGGCTTCTTACAGTCCCTGCTTATGTGGCCAATTTTTCCATAATTATAACATCTCATAGTCCCACATTCTCTAGGCACATGACTAGGCTTCCCACACTTGAAGTAAGTGTTTGGTCCCCTTTTGCATTCTCCCGAATGCTCCATCCCGCATTTACCATATCTGTTCGTCCCCGCACCAGGTGTGACCATACGGCGGTCATCCCCCCGTGCGTGCTTATTATTCGTCGGGACACCACCCCGTCCAGTTCTCTTTCCCTTCTAGTTCCGGTCTCCATCACCTTTCTCGCCGTCTTCAGCCACCACCACCACCATAGTTCTTTCATCATACAACCTCCCCGCCAAATCAACTACCGATCTAAACGTGCTCGGTCGGGCAGCGATCATGTGCCTACGGTTATCTACCGGCAAGCCCTGAATATACCTCTTGATCTTTCGCGAAAGAGGTGTCACCTGATCCGGCACCAGCCATTCCATTTCGTTGAATCTGGTAGTGTACTGCTGATGCGTCATTGTTCCCGCCTCCAGCTGCAGGAACTCTCTTTCAACTTTATCCATCTCGCGGTGAGGACAGAAGTCCTCAATCACCAGCCTTTTTAATTCCGACAATCTCATCCTTCCGATAGCCCGACTACCCTCAACTTGGACTATGTTGTCCCACCAGCACAACGCTGAGTCCACGAAAGAGTGGGCAGCAAACTTCACCTTCTGGTCTTCCCGGCACTCGCTGATGTTTAGAACAACTTCCATTTCCCTCACCCATCGGTGAGCAGCAGCAGCAGTGCCATTACCATCAAAAGTTGGGGGCTTGCATCGTTGAAACGCCCCATAGTTACAACCTCGTGCCGCCTTCGGTGCAGGCTCTTCCTCTTCTTCTTCTTCCTCTTCATCATTAGAGATAGCTGTTTCAGTCTCGGGCCGTCTCCTTCCGCCCGAAGGTCTACCCCTTTCCTGTCTCTCCCCATCTCTAATAGCCTTTATCACTTCGGTCACCGTAGACGGTAGGATCGTCTGCATGGCTTGATGCACTTCCCCCGCCACCGCCTCTCTCATCGAGGCTCTCAGATTGGTACTCTCATCACCGCCCTCCGGATGAGGGGTCTCGGGTTCCTCATGAACCACTTTCTCTACTCTAGGTCTTCCTCTCGTGACCCGTCGTTCAACACCATGTCCACCACCGCCTCCACCTCGAGAAGCTTTCGAAGATCTACCACCGGCCATCCCCGCACCCATTGAAAGATTCAAACACCAACACGGTTATTCAAGGGAATAGCTCAGTTTATGTCAAGTATAGTAAGTCCCTAATTACAGTGGCTAGTTGTGATTAGCCACTTACTTTACTCTTCATACCCTAAGCATTACCTATCCTGACTACATAAGTATCTAAATCTACCAGCAACACACAAATCACATAACATGCACACGAAATACCGGTTAACTTTATAAAAATACCTGATGGCACGCAGCTACTCAAACTGGCATCTCTTCCCTTTCCGTCCCATTCTCAGTTTAAGTTAAGGTTTATTTTGAAAATTTACCCATTTCACTTAAACTTTGGCACTGATACCAACTTGTAAGGCCCCATTCCCGGGACGCTTACAGCTAGTCGATCATCGCATATAAAACATATATTTGTATTTATCTTACGTAAAAGTGTTGCGGCGGAAACATTAAAACAACATTTTCATTTCATTAAAGTGCTTTTGCAAAATACGATAACCGTTCATTACATAATATCATTTTTTTACATTTCATTACAAAAGCATTATAACAATGGATGCCATCCCAAAAGAACTAAGTAGTCACCCCGTGTCATCCTCAGCAACATACCTGCCAACTGAAAACACATCAAAGTCAGCGTTGCTTAGTGAGTTCTAGATTTAAAGAAAACATACTTTAGTTTCTTTATAAAACCATTCGTTACATACGTACACGATCACACAACATACATACATACAGATAATATAATTATTATCTTCTTTACATTGTTACATTCTCATTCATCATTTCCTTTCGTTCGTCCATTTCATACATATCTCACTTTTCGCACATATCGCACCTTCGCATCATCGTACCCAAAGTACATATCGCATAAATCGCACACATGAGGTAGCCAGAATCGCACGCTACATAGCACATAGTAAATACCACATCGCACGTATCGGAGCAGTTACCAAAACTGAACTCCCACTGTGTCTATAGTCCCTCATGTTATCCATCCTACATGTCGCACAAATCGCACCAATGGAGTGGTCACTAAGACCGACTCCCCCTATATGTATGAGAACTCTTAGGGTTTAGCCAGAAGCGCACGCCATCTCATGGGTTAGCCAAAATCGCACGCTACATAATCCACATGAGGTAGCCAAAATCGCACGCCACATAGCACACAGAAAATACCACATTGCACGTATTAGAGCAGTTACCAAAACTAAACTCCCTACTGTGTGTCTATGTCCCCTTATGAGTTAGCCAATGTCACATGCTAAATATACACACAGTTGAGCTAACAACTCTCAATGAGTTGTGAACCTCCTTCCTTACTCTTGCAAGCCATCCTTGCTCTCGTTCATTTGTTCATGCTTGCATTCATTCATTACGTTCCTCTTTTCATAATCTTCCACTTTATGTTATATAATACGTCATCACATTCATTAACATTCAACGCAAACCCACGGGAAGACAACCATACATAATAATAAGGAATATAAAAACATACAACATCAATCACATAAGGCAACATCGCACACCCATAACATACAACATGCACAATCACAGGACATCAAACATCACACGAATCACGCGTATCACAACGTACAAACCTACGACATCACACATCATCATACGTCACATCATCATCATCAGCTCATCATCATACATTGTCTTACATCATCCATGCCATCACACCATCTACAACCCCAAAGGTCCGAGCCTACGTCCGCACTTTCCCGAAATTCAGACAGTACTATGGTCATTTGGGCGTATGTACCCTATTCGGTCGCATGGTCCTCAAGGGTATGAGAACACTTAGGCGAATGGACCTCCAGTCGCATAGCCTCCAATCGCATACTTCCCATGCGAATGGACCTCAGTCGCATGACATCGGGCGTATGGACCTCAGTCTCATGACCTTCATTCGAATGGCCCTCAGCCGCACACCTTTCATGCGTATGAACCTCAATCGCACGACTCACATGCGTATGGACTCCAATCGCATGACCTTCATCCGCATTTCCTTCAGTCGCATGACCTTCATCCGCATCTCCTTTAGTCGCATGACCTTCATGCGTATGGCTCTCATTTGCACGAATGAACCTCAATCGCACCTCTTTCGTGTGTATGGCCCCCCATTCGCATGCCATTCAGTCGCGTGGGCCTCCAGTCGCATAACCCTAGCTGGGTGTAGAATGCAGTTCATCCCGAACTGCAGCCGCCAAGTTCAACCTCCAAACTCTTCCAAACCTCTTTTAAGCTCAAATCAACCATTCTAAATCTTAGGGAAGCATACCAAGACATCATTCAAGCATAACCAAGCTCGAAATCAAGCCCCAAACAAATGATAAACATACACACACATACGAAAACGGGTTTACACCCAAATACCTGAAATGGTTTTCAGATGTGTTCCAGACCCAAAATCATTCAAAAACGTGTAAAAGAGGGGTCCTAGAACTCACATAAACAATCTCGTCGAGTAGAGCTTCGAATTGACCCGCCACACGTCGATTTCCACGCTCGAATCAACCTGAACCAAGATTTTCTCCCCTTTTCTCCTTCTCTTCTCTTCTCTTTGGTTGAAAATGGCAAGTATGGGGTGTCTTCCCCCTTTTATACTCCCATTCATCGAAGTTTCTCTCGTTGGCAAGTTTGGTCACTTGACTTTGGACTTTATTTCTTTTTCTTCTTTCTTCGCCTTCAAAGAAAATTTCGGACGTTACAATATATATATATATGTATATATATATATATATCATCTAACTTAAATTCCTCTGTAGTCTTAATAGGTTGTAAAACAACTTAATTACATATTTATCAAGTTCAAAATTAAAACTATATATATTCGTTCCATTAACTTTTTAATTGCATATTTATTCAATTCACAACCAAAACTAGGAGTGTTCATTTTCAGATATCCGAAAATTTCGGATAGTGAATTTCAATATCCGAATTTGAAATTTCGGATTCGGATTCGGATATCCATTTGGATATCCGAATTTCAAAAAAAGTTGTATTATTTAATAAATTTTATAAAAAATAATAAAATTTATTTCATATATCCGAAGTTTTTATTAAAGCATCCAGAATATCTAAAAATATCTGAAATATTTAATATTTTTAAACTTTTATAAAATTATTTTGGATATTCGAAATATCCGATGTTTCTCGAAATCACTATCTGAATCCAAATGCGAATCGAAATCCGAAATTTCAGATATCCGAAATTTCTAATATCCGAATTTCGGATTTTTGAATATTTCCGATTCGGTTTCGGATTCGGATATTTTTGAACACCCCTAACCAAAACTGCATATATTCCCTCCCCTAGTAAAAAAATTCATGTTTACCCATTTTGATTTATTTTATTTAAAAATAAATTAAAAATCGGCATTCAACAATGTTACCTTTGTTTTTACAAAAACTGTAAAAAATTTCATATTCACCCATATTTAGCTTTTTTATTTTTTTTATCATTTTTAGCTAAGGAGTTTTTTAGTTTCTTAAAAGAATTCTTTTTATATTTTTTTATTATTCTATTCATCTATGTAGAGTTTATTTTATCGAGCTTTTGGAGTAACAATAATAAAATATAACACAATACCAAACTTTTAATTTGTTACCAAACCAAAAAAATATGACAAACACAATCATGGGTAAAAATAGTTATTCTATAATTTATTTTTAATAAAAAGTCAAAATGGGAAAATTCGTTGTTTTTTATCGAAGGATGGGTTGTATACAATTTTAGTTTTAAGTCGGGTAAATATGCAATAATGTAGATTAATGAAGGGGCTATGCTTAATTTTCATTTTGAGTTGGATAAAGATGTAGTTAACAAGGTTTATAAAAGGGATATATGCAACTGCACCTATTTATAAACCTTAAATATTTAAGATTGTTGAATTTTTCAATGATCCATTGCTCTAAAATGTTAATGGAAACAAAAGCAGTAAAAAATATCTTTTTAAAAAACTAGTGCATTTATTTAGTGAAGAGTAAAAGACAAACCTGAATTCCAATTGCTGGAACAGAAGGAGGATGGAATTTCCGATGCAGAAGAGAGGGTTCTACTCAAATGTCGCATCTGAAACAACTAATAATAACAATAATAATAAAGATGGCAGAAACAATAGGCATGTGATTCCATACTATTTTGTTCCTGCAGACAAGTACTCTTTTAAACTTATAATAATTGTGTGACCTTATATCAGACACACACTCATTTATAGAATAGTACTTCTTCATGTGAAGCTAAGGTTGATGGTCGTAATAAAATCGGAATGGGAATTCATTTTTAATGTGTTTGGTTTGTAGAATTTGTTGGAATTGGTACTAAGATAGAATGATAACATGTTTAGATGGAAAACGAATAGAATTTGAATTGTAATTAATTCCTTTTATTTTTTCAAGTAAATGAGCTTGGTCCAAATTGTAAAGAAATTAGAGCAAATTGGACTTTGCAAGACTGCAACTCCCTCCCGCTACCACCGTTGTCACACCATCACACTTATTGTTATCACCCCATCAACAGGGCTGCTAACACCATCACACTTATCGTTATCACCCCATCAACAGGGCTGCTAACACCGTTGTCGTCATTGCCATCACCACATTCCAATTTCTTTAACAATTTCAATTACATATCTAATTCTTTTAAATTTCAGTAGCTTTGATGGATTCATATTACTTTGAAAAATATATATCAGAACAAAACGTCCTCTTAATATCTCTGTTAGAGAAAATAAACACATTTTCGACATGTTACTAAACGCCATAGTATGGTTTGCTTCATGGAATTGGAATATAATTCTATCACCACTTATCTAACATATTCAAAAAGCAAGCATGAAATTTTATTATTGTTTATATTTAAAAAGCAAGCATGAACTTTTATTATTTTTATTATTATTTATTATATTATTTTTTTTTGTCAACTAAACACGTAGCAAATTCTAATTCCATTAACTTCCAGTTTTTGACAGATTATAGATCCAATTTATTTAAATTCCAGAAGCTTCAAAAGTTATGAAACAAACACACTATTAAGTTCCTCAACAAATAGTTGTAACTTGGCGTAAAGGTCGAAGAGCTAAAGTCCTGGGAAAGGTATATCTATCATAGCCAAAATATAGACTTTCTGATTCTACGATCATTATGTTTCTTGGATTAAGATAGTGCATATCAAGTACATGGTCAGTCATGTAATCTTAGTAGAGGTGGGAAAACAAGCGATTTGCATCACCAAAGAGAGTAACCTTTTGAAAAGAATGAAACAGGTTAGGTTGACCCTGATAGTATTTTTTCTGTAAAAAGATTTGTTTTTTTATTTATATATACAGTGAGTGTGTAAAAGATAATTACTAACATCATATTATTTTAAAAACAATCTGATTCTTTAATAAGATCATTACAAGGTCTTATGCATCAAATATACACTTTGGATCACTTTGACCCAATTAGACATGTTAAACATAACCAGAATTAACTCATTCATGTATGAGTGGGTTGAAATAACCACTTTTACATTTAAGTTAGATCATACATATCATATGTAAAAACCTGAGTTTCTTAATTCATTATAGTTGTTGGGCTAAAGATACTCAGGCCCACCCAGGTATCTTATGAGTAACCTATAGTAATGAAAAGATGGCAACATACAAAGCACAAGGTATCCTCTGTTATACTTTCAAAGCCTATATACTTCTGAAGTTTAATTGTCTTCTGAAGTCTAGTTTTTCTTTTGAAGTGTTAGTGTAATTCTTTGTATTGTATAGAGTTCTTTTGTAACAATAGCATTGTATAGGGGTAATATATGTAAATAGTTAGTTAGTACTTCTAACTACTATAAATAAGTGATGTAGTGTGTAATTTGACAACTTCTCAATAATACTTTGATGATCTTCATGTTCAGTCAATATCATTTGGTATCAGAGCGATAAACGGCTCTCGATCCAACACCTTCTTCCCCGCATTGTGATCGAATTACTCCAATCTTTTGGCGACGGTGATCGCCAATGACTCCCTGCTCGGTTCCCTCTCTTGATTCACGACGATGGCTGATCAAAGCAGACAAGTGGTCCTAAAAGACATCGGCGATCCAACTACATTCAAGATCCCGCTACTTACTCCGACGAATTACACCTCCTGGGCGATAAAGATGGAAGCGTTCATGGATGCCCAGGGGCTCTAGGATGTCATCAAACCACCCACCGCAGTGGCAGTGGATGCCAAATTGGGCAAGAAGGCAAGAGCCTTCATCTTCCAGTCTTTGCTGGAGGATGTACTAATGCAGGTGGCTACATTTAAGTGTGAAGGAGATATGGGGTGCTCTGAAGAAGCAGTACGTCGGTGAAGACAGGGTGAAACAGGCGCGAATTCAGACCTTAGATCGGGAATTCAAAATGTTGTCCATGGGGGAGTCTGAGTCGATTGATGAGTTCGCAGGCAAGATGGGAGAACTGGTGTCGAAGTATAGGGCCCTAGGGACAACTGTCCCAGCCACGAAGCAGGTGCGGAAGTTCTTGAAGGCAGCCCCTGAGAAGTTCCTTCCGATTGTGGCGGCCATAGAGCAGTTGTTGATCTAGCTGCTATGACCTTCGAAGACCTTGTAGGGAGGTTGAAGGCATACGAAGAGAGGGTAAAACCAGTTTCTCAGGCCAAGAACCCCTCAGGGCAGTTACTATTGACTAAGAGCGAATGGCAAGAAAGGACCAAGAACGAATCCAAGGCCCCGAACCCACGACAAAATGGATGGGAAAACAAAGGAAAAGGAAAAGGAAGGGGGAAGCGGCCATAGAGCAGTTTGTTGATCTAGCTGCTATGACCTTCGAAGACCTTGTAGGGAGGTTGAAGGCATACGAAGAGAGGGTAAAACCAGTTTCTCAGGCCAAGAACCCCTCAGGGCAGTTACTATTGACTAAGAGCGAATGGCAAGAAAGGACCAAGAACGAATCCAAGGCCCCGAACCCACGACAAAATGGATGGGAAAACAAAGGAAAAGGAAAAGGAAGGGGGAAGTATACTCAGGGCAGGGGCGGTAAAACTGGCCCTGAAGGTGGTGAAAAAGGTGCAGGTACCACCAATAAAGACAAGAGAAGCATAAGATGCTACAACTGTGATAAATTGGGCCATTTCTCTAGTGAGTGCCAGGCTCCAAGAAGAGGAGACCAGGAAGCACACTTGGCACAAACACAAGAAGATCAAGAACCAACCCTGTTGATGGTGCAGCAAGATATGGGCCTACTTGAGGAAGAAAGTGTGTTTCCGAAGGATATGCCAAGTGAAGGTGAGTCCTGTACTTGGTATCTTGACAATAGGGCTAGCAACCACATGACTGGCATCAAAACCCACTTCACTGAACTGGATGAAGCCAATACTGGCAAGGTGAAGTTTGGGGATGGGTCAGTGGTTGTAATCAGAGGCAGGGGATCCATATGCTTTCAATGTAGCAATGGAGAACACAGAGTAGTGACAAATGTCTACTTCATACCTGCTCTAAGGAGCAATATACTTAGTCTGGGCCAGTTGGATGACGTGGGCTATAAAGTCTTGATGAAAGATGGCTGCCTATGGGTCTATGAGAAGAGTGGAAGGACCCTGATAAAGGTAAAGAAGTCTGAAAATAGGTTGTACAAGATTCAACTCACTGTCACACCCCCCATGTGTTTACTTACAACCATGCATGACCAAGCTTGGACATGGCATGCAAGGCTGGGACATTTGAGTTTTGACTTCATAAACCGTATGTCCAGGCACAACATGGTGAGGGGAATTCCCAAGATTAGCCACAAATCACAATTATGTGAGAGCTATCTGGTTGGCAAACAGAGAAGTCAAGCCTACCCTAGTACAAGCAGTTTCAGGGCAAAGACACCTCTTGAACTGGTACATGCAGATCTGTGTGGGCCAATAGACCCACCCACACCTGCTGGGAATAGATACTTTATGCTCCTAGTGGATGACTACTCAAGGTTCATGTGGGTATACTTACTGAAGTCTAAAGATGAAGCACCAGAAGCATTTAAGAATTTCAAAGCTCAAGTTCAATCAGAAACAAGTCACAAAGTCAAAGCCCTTAGAACAGATAGGGGAGGAGAGTTTACTTCCAAAAGCTTTGAACAACTATGTGGCCTGGAGGGAATAAAAAGATACTTGACAGCCCCCTACTCTCCATAACAAAATAGGCTCATGGAGAGGAGAAACCAGACAGTTATAGGCATGACCAGATCTATTCTAAAGGAAATGCATATGCCTTTGGATTTCTGGGCTGAAGCTGTAAGACACTCAGTTTTTCTACTGAATAGGAGTCCAACTAAGGCTCTAGAAGAAATCACACCATATGAATGTTTGTTCAAAAGATAGCCAAAGATGAAACATCTAAGGGTGTTTGGTTGCAAGGCACATGTGAAGATCCCTAGTCATCAAGTAAAGAAGCTAGATGATAGGAGTATCTTAACGGTGCATCTGGGTATAGAGCTTGGTTCTAAAGCCTACAGGCTATATAACCTAGTGACTGGGAGGATAGTGGTGAGCAGAGATATGAAATTTGAAGAAGGAAAACCATGAGATTGGGAAAATAGTAATCCTGATGTGTCAAGACAAAGGTATGCAACATTAGGTGTGTCCTCTAGTGTACCTGGTTTGATTGATGTAGCATCAATTGTTCCAACATCTGATCATTTGGGTCAGAACTCAGATATGAGTACTGGGAATGAAGCTTCTCCAAATGAAGTGCTCAGTCAAGATCAAACTAACTCCGAGTTTGGAGAAGAATTGGAAGATTCAGGGGGTGCAAGTGAAGCTTATCCGAGGGATGGTGCTCAGGTTCCCAGATCAACATATGATGATACCCACCTAGAGGTTTTACAAGCCTAAATGATGTGTTCAATAGAACAGAGGTCTTAGAATAGTTTCCTTTTGAGCCTCCTATGTTAAGTGAGTCAGAGTTACTGTTAGTAGAAGAGCCAATCAACTATGAGCAGGCTAAGATCAACCCTAAGTGGAGAAAAGCTATGCAAGATGAGGTTAATAGCATAGAGAAGAATAGAACTTGGAACCTAGTTGAATGTCCAAGGGGAGTGAAACCTATAGGAGTTAAGTGGTTGTTTAAACTCAAAAGAAATGCAGAAGGAAGAGTTATCAGGCACAAAGCTAGGTTGGTTATGAAAGGTTATGTTCAGAAGTATGGAATTGATTATGAAGAAGTGTTTGCTCCTGTTGCTAGGATAGAAACTGTGAGGTTAATTCTAGCATTGGCGACTATACATAAATGGAAGGTTCATCACTTGGATGTGAAGACAACCTTCTTGAATGGGGATTTGAAAGAAGATGTGTATGTGACACAACCAGAGGGTTTTGTGAAATCTGGTAAAGAAAGGTTGGTATATAAGCTCATTAAGGCATATATGGGCTTAAGCAGGCTCCAAGGGCTTGGAATGAGAAATTACATGATACCTTGGTAGAATTTGGTTTTAAAAGGTGTCCACAGGAACATACAGTATACAGAAATCAATCAGAAGATGGATTTGTGATAATAGGAGTGTATGTGGATGACTTGATAGTGACTGGTTCTAGTGTAAGAATGGTTGAGGAGTTTAAAGCTATGATGAAGTCTAAGTTTGAGATGATAGATCTTGAATTGTTAAACTATTACTTAGGCATAGAGGTGATACAAGAAGAAAAATGTATATTTTTGAGATATTACTTGGGTATGCAAAGAAAATTCTTGAAGAACAAAATATGTGGGAGTGTAATTCAATGAAAGTCCCTATGGATCCAGGGTTGAAATTAGGGAAAGATGAGGATCAGGATTCTGTGGATGCTACTAAGTATAGAAGAGTTATAGGGTGTTTGAGATATTTAACTCAAACCAGACCTGACTTGTGTTACTCTGTGGGTATAGTTAGTAGATTCATGGAATTCCTAGAACTACTCATTGGCAAGCAGTTAAGCACATTTTGAGATACTTAAAAGGTACTATAGATCATGTCATTTGGTATGAATGTGGTAATATTGATGATTTGGTGGGTTATAGTGATAGTTCTCATGCTCCTACTAAAGCTGATGGGAAGAGTACAACAGGTATGGTGTTCTACTATGGTGGTGGACCTGTTAGTTGGGTTAGTCAAAAGCAAGGAATTGTTGCTTTATCATCATGTGAGGCTGAATTTGTAGCTGCTACTGCTTCTGCTCAGCAAGTAGTGTGGTTAAGAAGTGTGTTGGAAGTATTAACTAGAGTTAAGGCAGGACCAGTTTTAATATATGTGGATAATAAGTCAGCTATTCAATTGATGAAGAATCTAGTGTTTCATGGGAGATCTAAGCACATAGATGTTAGATATCATTACATAAGGAGTTGTGTTGAAAGGAGTTTGGTAATTGTGAAGCATATTTGTGGAGAGGAGCAAGAGCTTATATTCTTACAAAAGCTCTTCCGAGGGTAAAATTTGCTGATATGAAAGGCCTGCTTGGAGTAGGTTCAATAAAAGAATTAAGGGGGTGATTGGTTATACTTCCGAAGCCTATATACTTCCGAAGTTTAATTGTCTTCCGAAGTCTAGTTTTTCTTCCGAAGTGTTAGTGTAATTCTTGTATTGTATAGAGTTCTTTTGTAACAATAGCATTGTATAGGGGTAATATATGTAAATAGTTAGTTAGTACTTCTAACTACTATAAATGAGTGATGTAGTGTGTAATTTGACAACTTCTCAATAATACTTTGATGATCTTCATGTTCAGTCAATATCATCCCCTCAAATTTAACAAGAAACCAGGCCATGTAGAATGTATTAATGGGGCATGATCTAATGATTGTTTTCATTACCTTATGTTTCCAAATATGGAAACAAATTGACAACATTAAACAGCTTAGATATGTCGAATAAAAGACATGCCAATCAATAAATCACAGAGATTAGAACTCATCCCTGCAGTGTGATTTTCTTGGAGTAGTTCCAGAGAATCAGTCATGCATTTTGCTCGTAAAATTTAGACGTTCCATCAACGTAAGTTATGATGATTCTTTGTCAAATCACTGAATGAAGAACTTAATGTTGTGCTATCATATCGTTTCGAGGGTACAGATATGAAGATGCAGGTGTGAGATGTGGATATCATATTACTCCACAGTACTAGGAAACATAACATCTTGTTGTCTTGCAATTTTAAAGTAGCATTTATAACAGTAATCACCTTTCTAGCGATGACATATAACCTGTTCTCCAGGGCTCTTATCTCAGCGCCACACAGGTCTGGAAACAATGAACTTGAATAAGAACATGTAGACACATATCCAAGCAATTGATGTAAGTTCCCAAGGAACATGATCCCAATGCCAACGAATGCATAATCTTTGTAATAAATAACCATAATATTACACACTGTTGGCGAATCTAATCTGTAATAAAACTCATACAACTCTAGCTAGTGACATATCTACACTGTTAACATATGTCAAACTTTGTGGAAATCCAATGCATCACACTGTATTCATGTAAACATGCATACAGAATTAAAACACACTAATACCTCAATTTCGTTACACTATCTACCAACACACACAAATCAAATCAACAAAACTTTTACAAATATAAAGGAACTAAAAGGATATGCCTCTAGATTTAACGTTGAACAAAGAAATCTACAACCAGAATCTTGCGATCAACAGATTTTCAGTTGAATTCACTAAAAACACATAGTGATTCACGTCATTGAGCCTCCGTCGCACATCTAGCAGTGATTTAACGTCTCTGTTGCTCAAAACCGACTCCAGAATGCTTAGAGCTCCGTCATCAAATGTAGACAACACAAACAAATTTCCGATCAAAAATTGCGTGATTGAGCAATTATAATAAGAATTAAAGAGTAAGTTTCTGAAGTTTACAGAACATTCACCATCTGGTTTGAATTGTAATTGATCTCTTTTTATACTGTGTAAATATACAAGTTTTTCAAAAATTTATTGTGGCCCATGCAGGTCTCGAACATGTGACCTTCGGGTTATTAGCACGACGCTCTAATCAACTGAGCTAATAGGCCCATTTTGTAATTTAAGCGACGAATGTTCTATTGACTGAGGTTCAACTTATATTTTACAGCATAACATCAATAAATGTTTCCATTTCTTTGTGTCTAACTTTACCACTAATGTGGTAGAGTACTATATTTTCTCGTTTATAATTAGATAGAGTAAATTACCATTTGCATCCCTGATGTTTTTCTATTTTAATCATTTGTATCCCTGCGGTTTTAAAGTCTTGATTTGCCCCATAACGTTTTATTTGTATCCATTTGAGTCCTAACCCTAACTTCGTTAGATTTAACCGTTAGTTTTTGGTAAATTAACAAAAATACCCCTAAACCCTACTTTATTAAAATCACCCACCAAACCTTCCCCTCCTAATCTTATCAGACTAAAATCATCATCATCATCAACATGATCCCCCTCACCTCCACCCACCATTCTCTCTCTCTCTCTCTATATATATATCTCTCTCTCCTTCCCGATAGTGCACCGTTTCTCCGCCATTGCCACTGCTAGATCACAACCACCACGACCATCGTCGCTCACCATGTAACCACTGATTTCAATCGTTGCTCTCTCTCTATTTCTCTCTCTCATGGTAGTACACCATCACCGCCACCGCTACCATCGGACCACAACCACCACACACCACTGTGTAACAACCCTTCATATGACTGTTGATCTCTCTTTCTCTCTCTTCTCTTATCCTCTCTCTTACAGATCAGGAAATTATATGAATCAAATTCATTTCACTCTTCGCTCTTCTTCAAGAACACTAGCTTCTTACTCATCTCGCCGGATTTCCCGATTTGATTTTGTTTTTGAATTCACATTCTCATTGGGGATTTCAATTCCAATATGCTTATCCGACCCTATACAGATCCAAAATAGAAGACCCAAAACAGATCCAAAACAGAGGACCCAAAACAGATCCAAAACAGAGGACCCAAAATAGATCCAAAACAGATCTGGTTGCAATTCCGGCGATTGCTCCACCAGAGAGCTTATCCGACCCTGTACAGATCCGAAAAACCCAATAACTTTGATGGTATTTCACATGTTAATGGTGTTTCACCTGTTAATTGATGGCTGGTGGCAATGGTTAGCGAGGTGGTTGGTAGAGGTGGTTAGCGGTGATGTACTGGTGGGTGTAGTTGGTGGTGGTGATTGTTCATGAATGGTGATAAGATGATTGTAAAAATGGAAATGGATGGAATTATGAAAATAATAAAAAAGTAGGATTAAAAAAGAAAATGACAAAATTACCCTTACAAAAGACAAATGATGTGGGGCCAGTTAACAGATTTGACTGACACCGTTAGTCATTTTAATTCAAATGGTTACATAATAAGAACATTAGTGATGCAAACGGTTATAAACGGCAGGTATGCAAATCGATGCTTTGAAACTATAGGGATGCAAACGGTTAAAATGAACAAACGTCAGGGATGCAAAAGGTAATTTACTCTACTTGATAATAATATTATCTAATCTATATCACGATAAATGATTCATGTTGTTTAACACAAGATTCGTAGATTTAATTTAGTCTAACAGGCTAGTTTCGGTCAGTCAAGACTAATGATGAAAAAAACTTAAATTTGACAAGAATACTCGAAACGTGAAATATTTGAGACAATAATTCTGGTATGAGACTGAGTATGAGGTTAAATTTATAAAAAAATCATTTTTATGGAAAATCGGGATACTTGGCTCGGTATTGCGAAACTATATACTGGTTTTTCCAAATCATAATATTTAAAACAAAAAATATTTTTATTTTTTTTTCACATTTATTAAGTAATGTTTCATTCTAATAGTTTCATTATATAAAAAAACTACAAATTAAGACCCACATAGGGTGGCGGGTTTGTATGATGACGTTAACATGATTAGCTAGATAGATAAAATTAAGATATTCTAGATATCAAGACAAAGATAGAGAACAATTATATGATGGAAAGTTTTGACCGCGTATTTGCGGGACTAATATAAACAAAATTTATATCAAAAGTAGATAGAAATGAGTTTAATAAAATCTATATCGAGACATATATAGAATTGACCGCTAGCAACACTATATCTAGTATTTAGAAACATTAGCTTATGGCAAAAAAAATTAGAAATATATTATCTTTGATACATGTCGGTTTTGAACGGAATGTATACCGACAAGTAGATAAAAATTAATAAATTAGTATATCTTACCATAACATGTGTTACATCTTATATATTACGTTAAAAAAATTAGTTACATTACATTATATTATCTACTCTTTTAAAAACCATGAGGATGAACATGAATTTACAAGATTATATGCATTAACGTACAAATCATTAGAGCATGTCTTGAGCTGCAAGGTGGGTGACACAAAGAATTTTAGGTAGTTCCAAGTGTTGTCTGGCTAAGACTACGCCACCTACACAGCTTCATGGTATTTTCTTCTTTTATTTTTTTTCAAACCTTCCACGATAAGGTTACGATACAAAGTGTTTTTTCATACGAAATATAATAATTTATCATGAAAAAATAAATGTTACGGGTGGAATTAGAACTCAATGGTATTAATTAGTCACGCATAGATGAATTATCATGAAAAAGTGAAATAATTATCCAGAAAGTATTACTGCGTGATAATTCCACGCGAGTGTAATTTGTCTTGCGTAAACATCGCTTTGTTCTTGCATGATTATTTTTCTTCTTGCGTGATAATTTCACTCCAAAACTTCATACGCTTCACACGAAATAAAAAACACTTTGTGTAGTAATCGGCCCCTATATATATTAACTAGACTAAAGTTAAACAATAATAATAACTATTTACCTATATGTTTATAAAGGAATTGAATCAACAATTCTTTTTGTTTATATTGTGATTTTGCCACACAAGGTTTGGGTTTGCGTTTTACCCCGTCTGCATGTCTTTATATCCACACAAAAGGGCTTTCTTCATAGAGAGAAAAAGTCAGGTGGAAGTTTGTGGCGGTGACCAGCGATGGCTACAACCGGCGTCGATGTTATTGTATTTGGTGGCATTAGTCACCGTGATAGTGGCAATTTGGTTTCTTGCACCTCCCTCGTCGATCATCGTTGCGGTTGTGATGGTGGTCGTCGTCTATGTTGCAAGTTTGCTCCCTTTTTATGGTTGAGGTGGAGCAGGCGACTGTCTGCTGGCCATAATCGGGTTTCATGGTGGTGTTGTGATCGTCTATGTTGTTCCTTCTTCTCTCTCTCTTTACGGCACCAATTAAGGGTTTTTGACTAGTATCGCCCGTTTTGCTTTAGCCTTTGGTTCCTCTCCTGTCGCCCTCCATCTGATATTTAATATTTTGATTTGGTCGTCACTGGCCGTCTCTGATGACGGCTTATGGTGGCGCCTCCGATCCGTTTTGTTATTTATGGTTACTTTTTAAGTGTTTTAAATCTAAACCGAAAATTTGGGTTGGTGATGATACGGATGGTGGTTGTTGCTATTAGTTTCTGTCTTCCCTTTGGTTTCTAAAAAAAAAGTTGTCTCTCTAGTAGTGGTGGTGGCGGCGCGGTGCGATGGCGGTGGCAGCTCCGCCTTTGCCGCCTCCCATCTGTAGATGCCTGTCTTTGACGTTGTTGCCTTTGGTGATGTCAATGCTATCCTGCTTGAGGGCTATGAGGTTCTTTGGGTTGATGACGATGAATTTAGTTCATCAGAGACTATGTTCCTTTCACTAGGTCGGTGATGATGAATGTCAGGTTTGTTTGAGATCTTTCTCTTAAGCAGCAAGTTTGGTCGATGATGATGGATGCATGTTCGTTTAAGACCGTTCAAGTTTGGCGTGCTGAACACATCGTTTGCAGCCACAGCAAACTGTCGCCTCTGAGCCTTTGATTTTAATGTATTATTTACGCATGCCAGAAAAGTGTAGGTTGGCGTCAATTGACGCCCGTTGTGAAGCGTGGGCTGTTTTCCACTATAAAACTGAAAGAGAAATTGGAATAAATAATTGAAATTTAGAGTTTTTGCCCCTATATGTGCCTCTATTTAAAGTCTTGTGCCCCTGTGTTTAGAGAGAGTGAGACGGAGAGAGTGAGACGACTATCACGTGCGTCCCGCGGACTATCGCTCAGAGGTTGTAGGTCTTTTCGCTGCCATAGCCTGTCTCCCACGGAAAACTGACTTTGTCTTCATTTATCCTAAGATATTAGTTGTAATTATGTAACACCTAGAAATATTTTTAAAGAGGAATAAAAGTAAAGAAAAGAAGGAAATGCAAATTTACCCAAGTTGAGGGGTTAAATGTGTAAAAGATACAAAAATTTCCTATTATTTTGTACAAAAGTGGGCATGGCCGCCCATATTGCCATTCACCTCACCTTTTGCATCGGGTTTTAGAGAGAGAGAAAGACCAGAGTTCGGATTTGAAGAAAGAAGAAGATGAATTCTAATTCAAGGTAAGAATTCGTCATTTTAAGATGTTCTTGGCCGTCCTATGCCTCGATTATATGCTTATGTATTTGTGTGTGTGTTCGGGTTGTGATTTGGTGGGTTTTAGGTGGTTTAAATCATAGTGCAAATGGGTTTAAAAGAAGTCATACTCGAAGGCTGCTAAGGTGAGTTCTAGAACCCTCTTTTTACGTGTTTTAACTGATTGGGGCTGAAAATACATGTATGTATGTTTTTATAATGTGGGTTTTGTACCCGTATGAATGTGTTTGTATGAATGCGCATGGGGTATGATTTGGGTGAATTATGATATTCTGATTATGTTATGTTGATGTTTTGTTGCTTAGAATGTAAGAAATAAGCTTAGAATATGATGAATTGATGATGTTAGGACTGAATTATGATGATTGATAGCATGAGTTGGTTGCCCATGTACCTGGATTGGCCCATGCATCTAACGGTCGAATTTTCCTAAGTGTAGTCCTATGTGCCCAAAACCTCATGCGCCTGAATAGTATTCATGCGCCCAGAATAGGCTGAAATTTGGCTAAATGTCCATGCGTTAAGATTGCCCATGTGCCTAAGCACTCATGCGCCTACATAGTGCTCATGCACCTAGAATTGCCTGAAAATGACTAAGTGTTGGGTCATGCACCTCAATAGTGCCCATGCGCCCAGAAGGCCATGCGGCGCATAGTGCCCATACGCCTAAGACTTAGAATATTTTCTGAAATTTTAGGAAAAGTGAAGTTTTAGGCTTTGACTTGGGAGGTTCCCGGGGGTAATGTAAGTTTACTTTATGATGTCATATGTGATATGATGATCCTATGTATGGTATGGTTATGTTATGTTCCTTGTTATGTATGTTTATTTTTCGTGGCTTTGTGTGCTATGATTAGTATCAATAACATAAAGTAGTATGCAATGTAAAGTAGAAGATAATGAAAAGAGGAACGTAAAGAATGAATGAATGAATGAATTAATGAATGAATAAAAATAATGAAAAGTCTTGCAAACAACGTATGGAGGTTCACACCCAATGAAGGGTGTTAGCTCAACTGTGTGCGGGTTAGCTACCCCGAAAGGATGCACACTGGGGTCTAATCTTTATGATTGACCATATGTATGGGACCCTTGTAGCTTGCCCTAGGTACTGGAGTCAGCTTCGTGCATAATGTTCGGGGTCTATAATAGACCTTAGGCCTAGTAACCAGCTTAGTGCACAATTTTTGGGGTATAGCACATGACATTAGTCTAGAACGAAAGATTAATGTACTTGCCCTAGGCCTAAAGGTCAGCTTCGTGCATAATGTTTGAGGTACAATACATGTCATCGGAAGTTAATGTATGTTCGTAAAGTACGGTAAGAAAGATAATGAATGATAACGATGACGTACGATGATGAAAGATAACAATAAATTATTATCTATGTGTACGTATGATGTATGATCACGAATGGAAGTAATGAACGGTTTTAAATGAAAGAAAAGTATTTTATTTTATAAAACGAGAACTCACTCAGTAGTGCTGAGTTTTATGTGTTTCCAGTTGGCAGGTGAATGTGCTGAGGATGGCATGGGGCAACTACTTGGCATTTTTGGGATGACATCCATTTTGTAAATCGATGATGTTTTCCCATTGTAATGCGAACAAATGATATTTTGTAATTATTGACAATGTTTTATTGCTTTACATGTTGCAATTATTTGTAGATACATGTTGCAGGATCGTTGAAGGGTGCTAAGTTACAACACAACACAACACAAAGAGGAGATTAACTAAACTTAACCAAATAGTAAACTAGATTAACCAAGGTAAGACACTAAGAACACAAGTAATGAAAGAGACAGAACACAAAGAACACAAGTATATAGTTTTCAAGAATGTAGTATATTGCTTTCTCTATGTTCTATTACAAGTGTTACAAAACATAATTCAAAGATACAAGAACATGAGATACTTATACTACATCCTACAGCCGGCTATACTTTGAAAGCTAGCTGGATACAATTGACTAGACACAAAACAAAATCAATTGTAGAGTCAAAAGGCATGCCACAACTCACATATTTATCTATTACAAAAAGGATAAAGTACATGAAGTAGAAAGTTACAGACTCAAGACCTTAATGTACAGTTACCAAAAGCATGGACCTTTTCACCAACTCATGTAAGTTGGCGACCTTGCAGAGGTGCAACGGAAAGGTGTCCAGCTTTATGGAAAAGTACATCAGATAAAGCATGTGTTAAAAGTCTTCGGAAGAAATCTGTCTTTAGAAGTTGAAGCTTTGGAAGACTTTGTCTCTGAGGCTTCGGAAGACTTCATATTTGGCTTCGGAAGATATTAGTCTTGGCTTTGGAAGATTTCACACTTAGAATATTTCTGTTGCATGTGTGAAACTTTCTAAGCATTCTTCTTAATAATACTTGTGCAGCATGCAGGATAGACATTGGATGTTTAGGTTGCATCAGCCTCTTCATTAATCTCTACAAACCCCCTAGGCTGATGCTACCAAAACACTTAGTAGACTTCAGATGTCAACAGTCCTCATTAAGATGATCACCAGTCCTTTCTTTATAAGGTGATCAGGATCCTTCACACTATCAAAGTATCTTCTCATATCAAAGAAGTCATGTAGAGTCAACTGAAAATATCTTGCCATGTGTAAATGTCTTCAGTTCCTTGATCTCTAATGACATGCCATCTCTCTGAATTTGTGGTGTATGTCCAGGACAAGATGGGTCTTCCTGATGCTAGAGGAGCTGTTTGAATTGGAGTTGATGTAGCATTCTCTGGCTACACAACCTCAAGATGTTCTGACTCATCCTGGGGTTTAGAAGAGGGTGAAGTCTTCTTCTTCTTTGCTTTGGTTTAGAAGCCATCCTCTTCTTTCTCTTTACAGATTTTAATTGAGAAGACTGGCCTGCAGTACCAGATTGATCTTCACTATCTTTCTTAGTTGGGACTTCCTCTCTTCAGGCTCAGAAGGAGAGGGAGGTTGACCCTGCTGTGGATCAGAAGATGAAGCTTGTTGAGTTTCAGCAGGAGGTCCAGGTTGTGTTGTCTCTGATTGTTCAACCTTAACCTTCACTTCAGGTGGGTCTTGACTTGGAGTGGAGTGTAAGTCAATAAGTTCTCCACTTTTGATCTTCTGCTTGATCACCCTGATATGCTCATCCATAGTGGATAAAGACATGGGGCCAAGTCTCCTTTCGGAGAATCCATATAGCTTCATGAAGCTCATCATCATTTGCCTATCAACAGACTTTTTCATGCTCTTTTGGATGATAGCTCTTGATTTTGCAGCTTCTTCCCTTAGCTTCTTCTTAGTTGTTTTTCTGTCCTTGATTATCTCAAGTTCAAGTTGTTTTAAGTACTCAAACTCAACATAGTAATAGGACAAGGGAATGAGTGCATCTGCCTGATAGAAGCCTGTGGCACTTAGGTAGTTGATCATCTTGATCCTTTCATCTTTTTGTCTACCTGAGGTTCTTGTTGAACCACATCTTCTTGTGCAGGACTTTCCTAAACTGGGGAGAGGGTAGGCATATTCTTGTACAGTCTTTTTCTTTTTCTCTCTTTTTTGACTTGTACTAGAAGTTCTGTATCTTCTGCCTCCTTCTTCTCTCTAGACCTTTTCAGGTCAACCAGTTTATCCAGCTCATCTAAGGGGAGAGAAATGACACTGTCTATGTCGTAATTTATCCTGACTACCCTTAACTTATCATTCTGAGTATTTGGTCTGGGGGCAGCCCTGATAGCAAACTCCATGAGTCTTGAAGACTCAGCAGAGGAACTTTCTCCCTTCAGCCTCCTTTTCCTCTCTCTCTCTCCTCCTCCTCAATCTCCACAGATGTCATCTTTCTTTTCCCTTGTCACTCACATACCTTTGTGACTCAGGGTGGAGAGAGCTTTGGCCTTCATTATTTGTTGCAGCATCTAAGCTCTGGCCAGAGAGAGGTTGAAAAGCACCTTACCAGCAGGTGTCTCAATAGGAGTATGGATCTCTGCAGCAATTGATGATGATGAGATAGGGGTCTCAGGTTCTGCCATTGGGCCTTCAGTCAATGTTTCCCCTATTAAACTAATCTTAGGGTCTGCCTCAACATCCAGTTGACCGATGGCATTGCCTGATTCCCTAAGTCTCCTTCTTAAGTTGAACTCTACAGTGATCCTGTCTTGGATTCTTTGAGCCAGTCTGTCAGCTTGTCTTGATTTGCTTGGATTGACAAGTGGCATGTTGACTAAATCCAGACCTTCATAGTTGTTCAAAGTCTGAAAATTGAAGACTTCTTATTGTCCTTGAACTCTTATAATGATTAGGGCTTTCTTGATGTTGTCATACCTCCACCTAATGATGTGATTGAAAGATGGTGAAGATCACATAGCCCTTGGTATCCCATCCTCAAACAGACTTTGTATGAAGGAGTCTGCGTAGTCCACATCAATGTGAACTTGAGGAGGTTGCTGAGAATGAAAAATTGCAAGTGAGGATGGTGAGTCCTTAATGTCCACTCTCTCTGAAGAACTCCCAGGTTTCGTGGCTGTAATAACTTTCTTCCCCTTTTCGGTAGCATCACCCACTTGCATAGGTGAGCTGGAAGATAGGTCAATCACATCCATAGGTTCTTGTGTTCCTGGTTGAGCTCTTCTTAAGGGTCTCCCTGCTAGTTTTTTCTTAAGATATGAGATCTCAAGTTGCTGATCATTGATCGTGTTGTGTACGGTAATCACCTGAGATTCAAGGTGACCGACATTTGAGACTAAATAGGTGCATGTTTTAGTCATTTTGTGCACCTTTAGTCTCAGATTCCCCTCATCTTCATCAGAAGACTCATTGGGGGATGAGATGATTGGACCAAAGTCCTCTCTCTCACCACCAGCTTCAGGTTCTTGGCTGTTGGTTTTCCTCTACTCACTGGCAATCTCAGTTGAAATTTCAGTGGGCTGAGTTGCCATGGTTGAGGTCTTAATGATGTAATAACTTTCAGAAGTGAGAGCCTCTTCCATATGGACATCATGAACAAGTTCAGAAGTGTCCACCTCAGTTGTAGGTGACTGATGTGGGATAGATGTAGGAGACTCAGGAGCATTCATCTCTCTTTGAGTAGGGGTAAAGAAAAGAGACTCATTATACTCACTGAAACCTAGATCTTCATTAGTATAGAAGTCAAGGTGGGGAATTGGTTGGTTGAGATCTATAGGCTGGGGATGGTAACTGTCCCCTGAAGGTTGATCACTTGAGTGTTGAGACTCAGAGTGATGGCTTAAGGCAGTTGGGCTAATGAGCTCATCAGGCTGAGCATGAGGAACCTCAACACTAATTCTTGAAGAGATGCGAGTGGTCTGCTCCTCAGGAGAAGTGGGAGCTCTAGAGTCCACTTCTTCCTGTATGGTTGAGTATATAGGGGCCTCCACAGACTGAATAGTCTGAGCAGGGGTTAGTTTGGAAATTTTTGGTAAGTGATGGTGATTTGAGGCTGTGTGTGTGGTTGGGAGGTAGCAGGTGTGGGCTCAACACTAGCTTGTGCTGCTAGGTTGTCACCTTGAGCAATGAGCTCTAACATTTTTGGGACAAGGGCTATTTCTACCCCAGAGAAGCCAACAGTGGGCTTTCTCAATATTTTAAAGATGCCGGGCTTCATTTGTCCCAATTTAAGAATGTTACCTGTTTCCTTCAACTATGAACCCAATTCACAGTTAAGAATGTACTGGACATATCTAGGAAACATGTAATATTCTAAGGAGTCTAAATTTGCAAGTAAATTGGTATAACCGAACTAAGAATACCTGAATTTGACCCCCTGAACCATTCCATGGATTAGGAAGGAGAGATCCTTAGGAATCTGGTCCCATTGACCATGCTTGTTTGATAAGCTGTGGATGACCACATGGAGGGGATGAGACCTTACCTTTCCTAAAGGTCTTTATAGAGAAATCTCCCTTATATCCCATCTGCTCAAAGGAATGATTGACAACTTCCTTTGGGAAGAAAACCTCACCTTCTTCATCATCCAGCTGAAGATGCCTATTGATGATGGCCGAAGTGATGAAGATTGTTCTCCCCTGCACTATGGCAGACAGTGCCTTCTCCCCGTCCATAATGACCTTTTGACAGGTCTTCCAAAATTCAAGTAGCTGATCCTCATAGAGAGGAGGATCAATGGTTAGGGAGGTAAAGTAGTTTGATAAAGCTAAGAAATGACAAACCTCTAAGAAATGAGGATCTTTCTCAGAGCTTAACAGAGCAACCTGATTGTGTTGTCTGTGTAGCTGCATGGTAAAGTTGGGATCATTTCTGTGAGCAAGGTTGGCCATTGTGAGGTAGCTTAAAGATGAAGAAAGAAGGAAGAAAGAAATTTCAGAGAGAGATTTGGGTTTTTAGGTTTGGAGGATGAACAGATGATAGAAAGAGGGAGAAACTGTTGCGTTTATATGTGAGAGGGATTTCAGATAAAGTTTAATGAAAGAAGATAAACTTTGAAATCCGGATGTCGGTCCCACCTCTGAAAAAGTAGTTTATTTTTGCTCAAAAAGTAGTTTTCTTGGAAGTCAAAAAGCTTCCGAAAGTTAATTATCTTCGAAAGTTTTACTTAAAAAGCTTCCGAAGCTAAAATAACTTCGGAAGAATTTCCTGAGAGTTTTGAGAATTTTTCTTCGGAAGAGAAATTAAACTTGAGTGCTTTGTATATAAAACAACAAAGCTTCCGAGAGTTAATTTTGCTTCGGAAGTAAATGGTCCTTGAAAATAAGTAATTGTTTGAGACACGTATTTAAGCTTCGGAAGATAGATCTGAGAACTCTTTCGAAGGTAAAATTTTCAAACAGTTATTTGTTTTGAAGGCATGATTTGCTTCCGAAGTTAAAACATAACTTCCGAAGTATCAGAAATTTTCAAAAATCTAAGAAAAGTCTTCAAAAAGAAATTTTCATCCAAAGAAATCATGAGCTTATGAAAGTGATGAACTAGACAACTTAGGACACACATATTTTAAGAAATAATAAGAATTAGTTTTAAGAAAAACCTACTCAAAGTTAATCATCCCAATAGCTGATATAAGATATTTAAATCTCTGTTCATCAAAAGCCTTTGTAAACAAATCAGGATATTGTTCATCTGTGTGAACTTTGACTAGTTTAATTAATCCCTTTTCATAGTTATCTCTTATTAAATGATACCTGATATTGATGTGCTTTGTCCTTGAGTGCTGCACAGGGTTCTCTGTGATTGAGATAGCACTATTGCTATCTATGTGAATGGGAGTCTCCTTGAAGTTTAACCCATAGTCCAGCATCTAATTTTGAATCCAAAGCACTTGAGCACAACAGCTTCTAATCTTGCTACTGGAGCAAAGACATCAGTGTAGTCAATCCTTCTTCTTCAGTGTATCCTTGAACAACCAGCCTAGCTTTGTCTTGATGATGATGCCTCTATCATCTTTCTTGTTCCTAAACACCTATTTGGTTCCAATGGTAGTCTTCCCACAAGGAAGAGGACAATGGTTCCAAACTTTCTGCCTTTTGAATTGAAGCAGCTCTTGTTGCATAGCTTCAACCCAACTTCCATCCTTTAGAGCCTCATCAACTTTCTTTGGCTCTATCTGGGATAACAAACAAGAGTGAAGACAAACATTTGCTTCATGGGTTTGTTCTTTTGTTCTTACCCCTGAGACAACATCTCCAATGATGTTTATGGTGGGGTGAGACTTGTGGATCCTAAGCTGAGGGATCACAACAAGTTGCTGAGAAAGATCTAAATTAGAGAAATTTAGATCTGGCATAGATGTTTCTCCCACCACATCAGCACACTTTTCAAGAGAGACTTGATCCAAACAGTGTGTGACATCATTGATGTTCTCATCTATGGTGTGGTTAGTGGCATCAAGAAATTCTTGGTCACTATCACCACCACCATCATTGTCTTCCACAAATGAAGTATTCTTATCTGGTTGCGGAGCCTCTGAGCGGAATTTGAAGGCACCCCAGATATATCAGCTGAGTTTGTCATTGTATTGCTGACAGAAACCTCATATGCAGAAGTAGTTCCAACTGGAGCTGAAGATGTATGACATGAAGGTCTTCTTAGCCAAATCTTGGATCAGGATCACCTGTATTTAAATTTTATACAAATCCTGAAACATTCTCACAAGATTTGTTAAAATAGTTGGTAACTAAATCAAGATCAAATAACCAATCCGGACCAGAACCAGCAACACAGGGTGAGTGTTCATTGAAAAGTCACATTGCCTGACTCCTCAACAACTCTAGTTCTGAGATTGTATACTCTGTAAGCCTTAGCTTGAGAAGAGTATCCAATAGAGTGTCCATCATCTGATTTCTCAGCAAACTTGGCAATTTGATCTTTGGTATTCAAGATGGTGCAAGGACAACCAAATAACCTGAGAAAACCAATGAAAGGTTTCCTCTTGAGCCAAAGTTCATAAGGAGTCTTGCCATGAGTCTTAACTACTAAAACTCTATTCTGCACATAGCAGCCAGTGTTGACTGCCTCTGCCTAGAAGGTGATGGGCAGCTTAGAGTCAGACAACATAGTTCTTGCAGCTTCAATCAGTGTCCTGTTTCTCCTCTTAGCACACCATTTTGCTGAGGAGTCCTGGGAGCACTGTATTGTCTTGTAATACCCTTTTCATCGCAGAATGTATCAAGGATTTGGTTATTAAATTCAGTTCCTTGATCACATCTTATGATCTTGACCTTGTGATCAGATTGATTCTCAATCTTTAAGATGAAATTCTTCAGAATCTCAGGAGTCTCATCCTTAGTTCTAAGGAAGAAAACCCAAGTGAATCTTGTAAAGTCATCTGTGATCACTAAACAATAAGAGGTCCTTCCTAGACTCATTACACTGGTGGGGCTAAAGATATCCATATGTAGTAAGTGTAGGGGTGTAGTGATGGAGTTCCTTTCCTTATGCTTGTGAGATACCTTATGTTGCTTCCCTTTCAAGCATGCAACACAATGGTCATCACTTGTAAACTCTTTCTTTGGTATTCCAGTTACCAAATCATTTTTAATTAATCTGTTTATGTTCTTAAAGTTTACATGACACATTCTTTTATGCCATAGGAAAGACTCATCACTATTAGCTTTAGACAGAAATCATAAAACTTCTCCGGAGGGAGATGTTTCTTGCAAATCCATCTTGGACATGTTCCTTTTCCTGGGGGCTCTAAGTAGGATATGCTCATGAGGAATGACCAACCAGGCTTGAGAACAATGCACTCATGCTCAGTAAATAGCATGTTATGACTCTGATCACAAAATTGAGATACACTCAGAAGATTGTACCCAAGCTCTTTGACAAAGTTTACCTTATCAATGCCGAGCTTACCATTTGTGACCTTGCCCCTTCCAGAAATGTAACCACCTTCATCTCTTCCAAAAGCAATTGGTCCTCCATCAATTCTTTCAAAGTTCTAGAGTAGTGACCTATTGCCTGTCATGTGCTTGGAACAATCACTATCAATGATCTAGACATTTTTGTTTGTCTTCAGCTGTCCCTACACAAAGAAAATGATTAGTTACATTTGAAAACCCAAGCCTTGCTTGTCTTGGGCTCATTAACAGAAGATAATACAATAGTAATAGATCCTATGGTTGTACTAGGAGGATCTTGAGCTGTTGTTGATGGAGAATTTTCAGTCACTTGGTCTTTCTTAGACATCCATACCAACTTTGGAGTCTTGGACTTGTCCTTCAAAACTTCGAAAGCTTTTGGAACTTCAGAAGTTTTGATGACTGGACCTTCAGAAGATTCTGCAGACACTGCAACAGACTTCAGTGCTTCGGAAGAACTCCTTTCTTCCGAGACCAACTTTTCTTTCGAAGGTAATTTTCCACTTGCCTTCTTCTTAGATTTGGAGCTTTCGAGGGAAACAGATTTTCCTTCCAAAGCTTGAATCTTCTTAGAACTCTTTGAAGTCTTTGTTTTGGTCATATGGATAGTACCTCTAAGATTGTATGGACAATCCTTAGCAATGTGAATGGTGTTGTCACACATGACATAGTTCATCTTCTTCTTCACAAGAGCCTTTTCCTGAGAACAAGACTATCTTGGTCACATCCCTTCTCCACCTTCATCTTTGCAGATGCTGATACAGTTCCTTTGGGCAGGGACTGTTCTTGGAGTTTGATGGTCTAGGCTGTGCAGCAGTGGTACACAACAGATCAGTCTTCTTCTTGTTGCTGAGATGAGTTGAACAAGAACTAGAACTCTTAGCAGAAGAGTTTTGGTTGATGTCTTCAGTCCCTACCACTTTAAACCCTGCAGAGATAAAAACTTGTTTCTGCTTAGACTGAAAAGTAGTCTTGATCTCTTGAGCCTTCCCTGCCTTTCTTTTGCTCTTTCTGATCAAGTTCTTTCTCATGGACTTGGTCATCACAGTCTTCTTCTTCTTCTTAGAAGGATTGTGGCCCTTCTTAGAATCTTCCTCTTCACTCTTTTTAGAGGAATTCCTCACTATCTCTTCTTCATCCTCTTCACTTATAGGATCTATGAGAGGAAGCTCATCTTCACAAGTTCCACACCGAGGAGATCTTACAGACAAGATTGTGTGTGGAGGAGCTATCTCATTTGACCCCAGTCCCTGCCTGTTTTAATAGCACACTTTGTTGTGCCAGGATGAGGATATCATGTTCTTGAAGGTCTCTTCTTCAAGAACACTCTTTTCTGCCCTGGCTTTGCTGATCACAAGCTCAGCCTGGCACTCAGTTAACTTGGTTATGAGATCTTTGATTTGAGTCCTAAAATCTATGTGTTCATGTTTTAGAACTGAAATGGTTTTCTCAAGGTCCTCTATCTTCAATTTATAATCATTTTTAGACTTTCTAAAATCAGATTTTAAAATGTTTAAGGACTCAAGGTCAGATCTCATCTCCAGGTTATAGGACTTGTATCTATTAACTTTAGCAATGCATTCAGGAGTACAGAGATGTTCTAATACCTTGGCTTCATCATGATCTGCCATCAATGCTTGGTTAGGAGAAGCATCTTCCACCTGAAAGCTCCAGTCAAAGCCTCCTTCTTCAACAGCAACAGCAGCCTGCTGCTTTGACTTCTCATTTCGGAGAGCTTTGTCAGTGTAGTTTGGTCTAGACTGTGTTTGGCCACCATTTGTTTTAGGTGCCTTACACTCTCTGGCAAAGTGGCCCATCAAGTTACAGTTGTAACACTTGACTTTGCCTTTGTCCAGGCCAAACATTCCACTGGTTGCATTGCTTGGAAACTTCCTTCTAGTCCTCTTGTAGAACTTCTTGGCTCTGTGAGTGAGAAGAGCCATCTGCTGGACTATTTCCATGTATTCCAGATCATCTGGATGAATACAGTCCTAGTCTTCAAGTGTGAAAAGAGAGTTGCCATATCTTTCATCAGAAGACACAAAAGCTTGAGAAGAGCTTGTCTCTTGGAATGGGCTCCTTGAGTGTAGTTCTCTCTTGGTGTCTCTGGGAAGGTGATGAAAGGACCCTTTGGTGAGTTGTCAGGGTAGCATATGAGATGATGTTTGGGTTCTATGTTATCCCTTTCAACCACATGTAGGGCTGAACCCATTTGATTGTTGGAGTTGTCAGATGAACCTTGCATGTTCATCTCCATCTGGTAGCCACCGAGAATCCCATATAACTCTGTCATAGTAAGAGTTTTGAGATTTTCAGTTCTCTTGATCACCACACAGTAGTGTGTCCATTGCCTAGGAAGTGAGGACATGAACTTCCTTACAATGTATCTGTTCTCAAGAGAAACTCCTCCATCCACTAGGGTATCCACAATCTCAACATACCTGAAGTACTACTGAGTCATGGTTTCACCTATTTTGAAGGTGATGTTTTCAAACTGCTGCTTCAGGGGATCATTTTTGTTCTCCTTGGCTTCAGAGGAACCCTCATACATTAGTTTCAGTGCATCCCATAGCTGCTTGGCTGTTTTGCACTTCTTGAAACCTCTGTACACAAACTTTGGAAGGGCAGTTTGAAAGGCTGTCATGGCTTTTCTGTCAATCTCTACTCTCTTCCTATCTTCATCAGAGTAGTTAGCCACATCTTTGGGGATCATACCAACACCAGTAGCAGAAGGAGTGCTAGGTATGAAAGGTCCATTCTCAATAGACTCCCACATTCTTGAATCAAGAGACCTGAAGAAACCTTCCATTCTTAAACACTAGGTTTCAAACTCATCAAGAGTGATCAGTGAGGATTTGTTTATGGATCTAGTTTCCATATCAGTCTTGGAAATGGCTGCCATTTGAAAAGTTTAGTATTTGTGTGTGTGAGGGATCTTAAGATGGTGAGATCTTATATCAAGAGCCTGAATGCTCTGATACCAAATGCAGGATCGTTGAAGGGTGCTAAGTTACAACACAACAACACAAAGAGGAGATTAACTAAACTTAACCAAACAGTAAACTGGATTAACCAAGGTAAGACACTAAGAACACAAGTAATGAAAGAGACAGAACACAAAGAACACAAGTATATGATTTTCAAGAATGCAGTATATTGCTTTCTCTATGTTCTGTTACAAGTGTTACAAAGCATAATTCAAAGATACAAGAACATAAGATACTTATACTACATCCTACAGCTGGCTATACTTTGAAAGCCAGCTGGATACAATTGACTAGACACAAAACAAAATCAATTGTAGAGTCAAAAGGTAGATTGCCTTTTGACTAGTGACTATGACATGACGTAACTCACATCCTTATCTATTATGAAAAGGATAAAGTACATGAAGTAGAAAGTTACAGACTCAAGACCTCAATGTATAGTTACCAAAAGCATGGACCTTTTCACCAACTCATGTAAGTTGGTGACCTTACAGAGGTGCAGTGGAAAGGTGTCCAGCTTTATGGAAAAGTACATCAGATAAAGCATGTGTTAAAAGTCTTCAGAAGAAATCTGTCTTCATAAGTTGAAGCTTCGGAAGATTTTGTCTCTGAGGCTTCAGAAGACTTCATATTTGGCTTGGAAGATATTGGTCTTGGCTTCGGAAGATTTCACACTTAGAATATTTCTGTTGCATGTGTGAAACTTCCTAAGCTTTCTTCTTCATAATACTTGTGCAGCATGCAGGATAAACATGGATGTTTAGGTTGCATCAGCCTCTTCATTAATCTCTACACATGTGTCCCTAGTTTCTGAACTTAATGTAATATGTCATTATTGTCTTACACATATGTAATTGAACGGGTACTTAATGAAATACAATGTGTGGTTGTGTTTATAATATTGAATATTTCATTGCTTGGTATGTAATAACACTTATTGAACTAACTATATAGGTTGTGGTTGTTTGAATAAATCTAAGTCAAATAATGATTATGAAACATATTCAAACTTAAGCATATGAAGTTCTTATGCGATTGGCCTATGCTAATGGACCATACGCATGAACAACTTCATGCTAATGAACCAGTCATACGTATAAACCAGGAGACTGGATCAGTCGCATGATTGTGACATGAGATTGGCTCAGTCGCACGACTGAACACTCAGTTGTGCGAATGGATCAACCGCATGACTCAATCGCACGACTGAACCATGCAAATGGTCCAGTTGCACGATTGAGAAACCCTAACCTATAAATAGTACTTAAGTCGTGGAAAAACAGGACACTTTGAATGATTTGATACCTACACGTACCCTAGCCATCCAGAGACCTCTAGCAACCTGTTCCAGCTTCATAGATCGCAGTAGATCGATTGCTAATCGTTCTTAGCGTTTAGATTCAATCTTTAATTGATTCTACGTGCGTTCTCACTGATTGGATCGCCAATCAAATAGGATTCCGTACTATTTGATTCGGTACACGCGTAAATCTGTTAGTATTCGTCAGTACACGATCCTAACAAGTGGTATTAGAGCTTTGGCTCTAGATTTACGTGTGATTCAATCATTTTGATATAAAAATTGTGTTTTTACACTAAAAAAACGCAATCTTTTGTGTCAAATCAGGTTTTAGACGTCTCCTGATCGTAAAGTTTAGTTTTTTTCTGGTATACGGCAATTAGGGTTAGCAATAAGTTCGTGTTTTTGCGTCCAAACACCTTTAACCTACGAATTTTCGAAATCCAGCAGGTTCAGTCGCACGATTGACTCAATCACACGACTGAGGTCATACGCATCCCCCATACGCCCGATTGGACTCATTCGTACTCTCATTCGTACGACTGAGCAATCTATTCGCATTGTTCAACCGCATTAGTTCATTCGCCCTACTGAGCCATCCGCATTAGTTCAGTCGCACGATTGAACCATCCGCATAGTTCAATCGCCCGAATAGCCTAATCGCATATCTCCATTCGAACTAATAAAATAGTTTAGTTTAAAGTTAAAGTTTATAGCAATGAAGGACCAATACTCCGCATTCACAGCAAGGAGAGACTCACGTATTCAAAACTTACTCCTACTAGAGAATGAAGTGGGGAATCCTAATAAACCCCCAAAGCTAATCACGTTAGATGAATACCCACGATGGAAGCAACGTTTCGAGATCTACTTAAATGGAGTAGATCCCAATTTATGGGAATCTATAGAGACGGGATACAACATGCCAGTAGGAGCTGATGGTGTTAAACTTACACTAGGTGGCATGACTGATGGACAAAGGGTCAAATACAATGCTGAAAAGAAAGTTTATGCTTTGCTTACACAGTCAATTCTGAAGGATATTTTCCATCAATTCTCGGAGTATACACATGCAAAGAAACTATGGGATGCATTGGAGAAAAGGTATGACGAAACGCATCATTGAAGGCCATAAAGACTAAGGCTTTAAAGAAGGAGTTTGATAACTTCTCCTCGATGGGAAAAGAAAGCCTAGATGATGTTATCTATAGGTTCTACCACTTGATGAATGAAATGCACACTCATGGAGTAACGATGTCAATGGAGGACAAAGTGTCTAACTTTGCAGATGGGTTGCTGGAGAAATGGGTTTCATTTGTCTCCAACCTCAGACAGAATGATATGCTAACGAAGTTAGATATAAATGACTTCATTCTGAAACTGAGAGAGGAAGAGCTGAGAATGAAGTATAGAGCACAGAAGGCTTCCTATGATCAGAACCCAACCCTGTACAATGCGACTCCTCAAGCCAAAACATCTGGAGCACCTCTTCAGACAGCTTTTGTATCAAGCTCGTCTGGGCCCTCTCAAGCCTCTACTTCAGGGTCAGAAACGTCAGGGTCGTCTGGTACCTAATATAATGTACCTGAAGCCAATGCAGCAAAACTAAAGACCGAGAATTTTTGTAATCTGACAGTTGAGGTAGCTAAAGAACACATGGATCTCTTAGTTGCGGTAGTCCACTCCTATGATGGACTAATTGCTGGTAAAAGTGGGAACTACCATCTGGCAGATGAGGACTATGAGCAGGTTGACGAGAAAAAGCTGGAAAGGATGGACATAATGTGGGCTTTAGCGAGTGCTGTCTGGCAAGCTAAGAAGTTTGTCAAGAAAACCGGACAGAACTGGTTGCAACTAAGCACACTACCTTTGGTTTCGATAAGACCAAGGTGACATGTTTCAATTGAGGTGAGAAAGAGCACTTCAAACGGGAGTGTGTGAAGCCATAGAAGACTGGAAACGGCAATCATTTCAGTTCCTTCAATCGTCAGGATAAACCCACTAGCAGTCCTACTTCATCAAGCAAGGATCTTAAAGCCTTGACTGCTCATGATGATGAAGGACAGGACTGGAGCTTTCGGTTTGTCACACTGGGAGAATCCAATGTCGCTAATGTGGAGGATCTAGATGATGATTCTGCTAGTGAAGGAGATATTGCAGTCGAATTCGCGATGTCAAACACAGAAGAGACTGCACCAGTGGTCAACTACCTACCTGAAGAAGGGAAAACTGCAACAACATCAAAATCACCAGCACCAGAAACACCAGATTCTGCATTGATGGCTGATTCATCAGAACCCTCTTAGGTAAGTACTGCTGACCAACTTTTTAATAATCATGCTTGTTCTGACTGTAATAAATTTAGGGAAAGCATTGATTCAAAATTTGCTAGGTTATTAGATTATAATGATAATTTAGTAAAGGAATTGGAACTGTGCACTGAAGCTAACAGAGTTCTAAAACAAAATGAGCATAGTTACAAAGAAAAGATAGACCTTTTGAACAAACAGCTTAGGGAAACAGAAGTAGTAGCCTTTAACTAAGCTAACGAAATTAGGTACTACCTAAACTTCCTTGAGGACACTAAGAAACAAAAGGTAGTTTTAGAAGTAGAAGTAAATTCACTAAAGTTAAAACTGCATAGTTGGACAAGTTCTTCACACATATTCCAATACTTAGTGAGAGAGCGTAATAATGGGGAGGGATTGGTTTATAAAGTGGTTCCAGCACCGCATGAGACCTTGATGAATACTAAAAGTAAACCAATAAATAACAATCCAATCAAGGATCATATGGTGTCCACTCCTCTTGTAAGTGATCCAGATTCCATATGTACATCAAATGAATCTGGTACTAAACAAAAGGAGGACACTTCAAAGGCAAAAGGTAAAATTCCTTGTGTTAATCTAGACAAAGAGTTTGAAAAGGTAATATAAAGTCTAGGTCAATCAAGTCTAAATCTGAACCTATAAGGACCTGTAATGTTAATCAATCACATGCATCGTGTCAAAGCCCAGATAATAGAAAAGAAAAAGATGTTAAAACTGTTAAAGCAATTAACTTTGTTAAACCAGACAAAACATCTAAACAAGAAGAGTTCAAAACCCAAATAGAGTAAGGTCACACGTGTGTCACATATATCTCCACAAAAACAGTTAAACCGTAAAGCTGAAAGCAGTTCATGCTACAGCTGTAGAGAGTATGGACACACTACGTCTCATTATCCTTATTATCAGACACCGAGGAGGAAAGTTGAACTTCCGGAACCAAAACCTAGCTCTTTTAAGAGGAACTCAGTGACGCCACCTAAAAGGGCTAGTGAACCGAAAGTTCAACCAACTAGCCAGTCGTCTGTTTATAACAAACATGCCTTACACAAAGCTGGCTCATGGAAAGAAAAATCAACCTCATTGTCTGAAAATGAGAACAAGAAGACATCTGAGCTTCCCTCCCCCTCGAACGGTCACTGGGTTAAGCGTATGATGTGTGATGCCTCTGGGAAACCCAAGCCAGTGAAGGCTTGGGTCCCTAATATGAACTAATGTTTTCAATTGAATATGCAAGGTGTTCGCTATAGTGCTGAAACCAACACGTGGATTATAGATAGCGGAGCATCCAGGCACATGACAGGGAACATGGATCTCTTATCAAACATCAAACAAATAAAAGGAGGTCATGTTTCTTTTGCTGGAAACAAAGGTGGGTACATCATAGGTCAAGGGGAAGTAGGTAATCAGAAAGTGAAGTTTGACAAGGTAAACTATGTTCAACAACTTCAAAATAACTTGCTTTCTGTTTCTCAAATCTGTGATAAAGGGTTTAAGGTAGTTTTTCACAACAAGAAGTGCTATGTCCTGAAAAAGGACTATGTTATCCCGGAGGACCAAGTCTTAATGTCTGCCTTAAGATATAAGGACCTTTATGTCTTGGATCTATCAAAGACCTGCACAACGGATCATGAAGTTCAGTGCTTCTTGTCAAAAGCTACTGAGAAGGATTCCATCTCCTGGCATAGGAGAATAGGACACGTTAATCCATGGAAGATGAATCACTTGATCCAGAATGATCTAGTGAGAGGAGTTAACGTCAAAAACTTCCAACTTCCAGATTTCTGTGTTGCGTGCAAGAAGGGCAAACAGATGAAGAAGTTTCATAAGGAAAAGAAAGTTCATTCCATCGAATTTCCTCTTAACTTCTTCACATGGATCTATTTGGTCCAGTCAGTACAAGAAGCATCGAAGGCGACTTGTACTGCTATGTAGTTACTGATGACTACTCAAGATTCTCTTGGGTGATGTTTTTGAAATCCAAATCAGAAAAATTTGAGTCATTCAAGGAATTAGTAACTACTCTGGAGTCTCTATACAAGTTGAAGGTACGACAAGTGCACTCAGACAACAAAACCAAGTTCAAGAATCAATGGATGGAGGCTTACTGCAAGGAAAAGGGAATTGTTCATCAGTTCACTTCTGCTACACTCCTCAGATGAACGATGTTGTTGAAAAGAAGAATCGCAGCTTGATAGAGACAGCACGGACGATGCTAGCAGACTCAAAACTGCCTATCCAGTTCTGGAATGAAGCAGTTGCAAATGCGTGTTACAAGCTAAATCGAGTTCTGGTAGTTAAACGCCATGGAAAGATGTGTTACGAGTTACTACAACGACGTAAACCTAATCTAGAGTATCTCGAGCCGTTTGGCGCTCCGTGCACCCTACTGAAGAAGACTCAGGAGGGAAAATTCAGCGTGAAGGCTAATGAAGGTATCATTCTAGGATACAACATACCGAACAAGAGAGTTTACAACAACTCAACGGGTCAAGTAGAAGTGTGGTGTAACGTTGATGTTCAGAGATACACCACACCACTTGATAGAGAAGGACCCGCCTTCTTTTTGAATATGATGGATCCTTCAAGTCCTTCAACATCCCACTCTTCACTTCTGATGATGAGTTAGCAACAAAGATGATGTATGATGTCTTGAACACACCTTCATAGGCATTTACATCATCCAGACTTCAAGGTGATTCATCCACTAACTCAGGGGAACACTCAAGGGAAGTGACTCTTCCTCTGAAGATGAAGACGTGGAGATTGATCTGAATAACCAGGAGCAACAGGTTCCTCCTACTACAAGTCCACAAGCATCTAACATTGATGCCTCTAATTTTTCGGAACCTCAGACTCTTACTGTCTCAGATACCAAACCAAATGTTCATAATCTTGATTCTGAGGTAGTTGTTCCAACCACTCTGGATCACGCCTTAATGTCTATCATCCCTTGGATTATGTCATTCGGGATGTGAGATCAGGAGTTCAGACTAGAAATTAGCTGTACTAAGCTGATTATGCCTTGGTGATGGAAAAAGGATACCTTAACGACGGCGCATATTGTTGTTTTGTGTCTCAGTTTAAGCCAAAATATGTTAGTGAAGCCTTGAATGATGAGGCATGGGTGAGTGCCAGCAAGAAGAACTTCTTCAGTTCAAGAAGTTAGGTGTATGGACTCTAGTGGATAGACCTAAAGGTGCTAAGGTCATTGGCACCAAATGGGTCTTGAAATCAAGAAAGATGATCAATGCGTGATCATCAGAACCAAGGCTCGACTTGTTGTTCAAGGATTTCGACAAGTCGAGGGCATAGACTACAATGAAGTGTTTGCACCCGTGGCAATAATGGAAGCAATCCGTATCTTCCTTGCCTATGCATCACATATGAAGATTAAGGTTTATCAACTTGATGTGAAGAGTGCATTCCTTCATGGTGAAATCCGAGAGACAATGTATGTTAGTCAACCCGAGGGATTTGAGAATCCATATCATCGGGACAGATTTTACAAACTCGACAAGGCTTTATATGGGCTTCATCAACCCCCAGGGCCTGGTATGAGAAACTCTCGACTCACCTTGTGAAACACGGTTTTCGTAAAGGTGTCATTGACTATACACTGTTCATCAAAGAGAAGGATGGTGATTTACTGCTGGTCCAAATTTATGTAGATGACATAATCTTCGGGTCCAAGAACAAAGATCTATGTAAAGAGTTTGAAGCAGTAATGAAGGCTGAGTTTGAAATGAGTGCCATGGGAGAGATGAAATTCTTTCTCGGGTTACAGGTGGATCAGTCACCAAAAGGGATTTTCCTACATCAGACCAAGTATGTAGGAGATATTCTTAGTCAGTTTGACATGGAGAATGCTTCCGCAGCTGGGACTCCACTTGCTACAAACCATGATGTAGCACCCGGCGAGAATGGTGATCTGGTTGATGCCACCATGTACCGAGGAATGATTGGATCTCTCATGTACCTCACTGCCTTAAGACCTGATATCATGTATGCCACATGTTTATGTTCAAGATAGCAGGCCAAGCCAAAAGTTAACCATCTAATAGGGGTCAAAAGGATCTTCCGTTATCTGAAGGGTACACCAACACTTGGGTTATGGTATCCTCATGATGATGACTTCGAGCTCATGGCGTACAGTGACTCAGATTACAGTGGCTGCAAGATGAACTACAAGTCTACATCAACGGGATGTCAATTCTTTGGGAGGAGATTAGTGACCTGGCAATGTAAGAAGCAGACCTTGGTTGCTTTGTCAACCTGTGAAGCCGAATACGTTGCTGTTGCAAGTTGCTGTTCACAAATCATATGGATTCAACAACAAATGCGGGACTACGGTTTGAATTTCTCATCTACTCCTATTTTTGTTGATAACTCTGCTGCAATTGCAGTAACTAAAAATCCGGTCCAACATCCTAAGACCAAACACATCGGCATAAAATATCACTTTATACGTGATTGCTTTGAAAAGAACCTATTGGATGTGATTAAAATAAATACTGATTTTCAACATGCCGACCTCTATATAAAGGCTTTTGATAAACCACGTTTTCTATATTTGTTAGAGGTCAATGACGTTAAAAAGAAAAGTGATATAATTCCTGAAGATGACCATGTGTAGTCCGAGGCGTATAGTCAATTTTTCTTTAATTTTTATTTTCGTTATTTATTTGTTTAATTTTAAGTATTTAATTAAATTGGCATTATTTTGTCGCCTATTAAAATCCTAAAATGTGTAAATTAGTTACGGTTTTAGAATTTTAGGGGGAGAATAGGTTTAATTAGTAACATTATTTAAAAAAACGAAAAAAACGAGGGAGGAGGAGAGGCTAGCTGGTAGAAACTAGGTCGTATCTATGATACCGATTCAATGTTTATGGAAAATGATAGTGCACAGGAACAAACCACTTGGGACTTTAAAAGTTTAAATTGAATAAGATGCGAAGTTCAAAGTATAAGTTTGTGTAGTCTGAGCAATATAAAAGGAAAAATGATAGTAAAACTAGCTACTACTAAGGTAACACAAAGAAAGTAGACCTAGAGGTTGCTAGACCACAGATGATATATTGGTAGATTCAACACAATAGATGATTAGATCTTGTTGGTGATCTCAAGAACAAACTAAGTTGTTCAACAAGTTGTGGGTTAACATCTTATCACGGGTTAACACAATCAACAAAATTCCAATAAGGGGTGACGAGCAGAATAAACGCCACAAATGTGAGCGTAAGACCAAAATATGAGCAAAAGCACATGAAAAAAAGGCAAAAGCAATCAAACTAATAACTTATGTTGTTGGTGAGATCTGTGCAAAAAGATTAAAATTGCTCAGACAAGAAGATAGGTTATGTGCCTCTCTGCTATGCGGTGGCATTGACCTGAGGATAAGCATAACCTATATATTCTAGAATTCATTGTTGTTTGCCGCCTCTCTGCTGTGCGGTGATACTGACCTGAGGCTTGGCTTATCTTGAGACAGCTCAAAAATCTTCTGAGGAATATTGATTACCAGATAAGTGTGGGATCCACAAATGCTTGTTGAAATAATCAAACCTTAAACTGTCACCAATCTGTGCCAAAAATCTATGTATGGATTTAAGAGGAAAGTATACTGACAATCATCGTGGCTACAATTCTTGAAAGTTCAAATCAATGTGGGGAACTAATAGTACTAGTATGATTTCCTAAACTTGCTAATGACTCTAGATGAAAAACAAGAATTAAGCATCAAAAGGTGTTGATAACATGTCCTAAATGATTTGACTTGCCTGTATGATTCCAAATTGAATTGGTCCATTTATGGTCAAAATGAATTGAAGCTGCCTTTTCTGGAACCAAATCCATTAGATTTCTATCTTAGGATTTACACCTCACACAAAATGTCAAAAATAAGTTTTAGTTTTGTATTTCAGTTTAAGTCTTTTATTTTGTTTAAACGTCGTCAATTCAGTTTGTTAGATATCAGACTATGCCATGGAATTCAATAGAGGATTTAATCACCTAAAAGGGTCACGTCTGAGGTGACCACACATGTTTTCAAATGAAAATCCAGTCACGTCTGAGGTGACAAATTGTTTAAAAGGATCACGTCTGAGGTGATCAAAAGTTTTCTAAGTTAAATTGATCATGTCTGAGATGATCAAATGCTCATAATGTTTAATCAAAAGTTAAAAGGGATTAAGTGTGGAATGGTCATAAAGTCAAAATCATGAGTATGATCCAATCGCACGACTAGACCATGAGTATGGACCAACCGTACGAATGGACCATACTCATGCACTAGACAGCCGAATGGCACATGAGTATGAACCATTCACCCGAATGGCTTATAAGATTGAGCCAGTCGACCGAATGGAGCTGTGCGAATGAGTCAGTCGCCCGACTGAACCCTAGTCGGCCGACTGAATGTGATCGACTAAACCAATCGCACGACTGAGGTCCAATCGCTCGAATGAACAGAGCGAATGGGTCCAGTCGCCCGATTGAAATCAGATTCAGTATTAATAGGGCCATAGTCGATCACATTCAACTCATCCCCCCAATCGCCCTAATATCACACACCTTACCGTTACTCTGCCCAAATTTCATCAGACCAAGATTTCCTACTTCTTTTGATATTCTGACGATTGTGAGTTGTTATACAGGTACAATGTGATGCTATCTCACCAAAATCTATTAGAATGGTGCCATAATTTACGAATTTCGACTCATACCAGAACCGAACCTGTAAATGGACTAATAACCTAACTATACCGAGTAAAATATTGAAATAAAAGTCATTAGGTTATTAGTAAAGTGATTGCGAGTCTATTGAACCAAAACACGTCTAATTCTAAGTTTTGGATCAAATTCGAATTTCAGTCGACCGAACAGTGGGTCATGCGACTGGACACCAGGATGAACTCCAATCGCACAATTGAGCTGGTCGAATGACTCAATCCGCCGAATGGATAATACGAATGAGCTCAGTCGGCCGACTGAACCAATCGCTGGCTCAGTCACCCGAATGATCTCAGTCGCCTGCTCAGTCACCCGATTGAACCCAGTCGCATGCCGGATCAACCGACTGAACACAGTCGCATGGTTCAATCGCATAACTGAACCAGACCGAATTCAACCAAGTTAATTAGAATTGATTTTTGATATGTGGTGATCTAACGTCTATGTGCCTTGTATTACAAATCTATGGTTGACAGGTGGTCCATCAACCCTAAGCACAACACATGTGCTCATTTAGATGCCACAACTCGGAATGGCACCGAGTTTGCGGGAATTATCGCATTTCTTAAGCGATCCAGGATCTACAGGGCTATATCCACACCATGCACTCCCTACAGGTCTATTCAGTAGGCCTTTTGGGAGGGAGCATCGGTTGATCGCTCACATGAGCCATACAACATCAGGAGTTCTATTTTTGGGATGGACATAGAGATTATAGCTGAGGATATCAGACGGGTACTTGGTTTGGGTGACGATGCAGACCACCCTACCAGACTTCACCCGCTGACTGTGAGAGGGTGCTTCTTAAGGATGAAGTACGCTGGGGATATCAATGCAGCGGTGCGCAACAAGAGCAACCTGTGTCCCCATTACCAGTACTTAGCACATGTCATCCTGAAGTGCTTGGCTTCGCGAAGGGGTGGGTTTCATGATCTTTCAGACCAGATTCAAAATGCCTACGTGGCACTGGTTTTGAACCACCCTTTCAGCTTCTCGAGCATAATATTCTCTTACTTGATAGAGAATCTGGAGGCTAAGGGCAAATAGGGTTTTTGCATGTACCCTAGGTTCCTTCAAATAATTTTTGATGAGAACCTGCCCACACTGCCCAAGGAGAGCCACAACCCTGTGTCGTTGGATATCATGGATGATACGACAGTGGGTCATATGAAGGTCTACCAGGGAAAGAAGGTCAAACCCCCGGTGAAGAGACTCTTTGGCCATCTGGCCAAGGTTGATTATGTGGCGCCAGGGAGGTGTAAATGGCGCCACGCAGATAGTGATTCTGATGTTGAGCAGCTTGTGCTCCCCGACGATGAGTCCGACGACGATGACAGCGGTGATGGTGGAGATGCATGGCCCACTCAATTGAGGGCCCCCACTGCTGATATAGCATCTCCAGCATCCACCCAAGGAGGGACTGAGGTAGCAGGTTTCTATCAGGACTTTCGTGTTGATGAGGAGAAGGAGACAGACAAGGAGCCCTTGACTCATACTGCGGGGAGCAGGGTGGTTGCCACCAACCGAGGTATTCAGGAGGTTGGAGGACGTCCTGGCGAGTCTAGGGAGACTGACATTAATCCTAGTTATACTCCCGATCAGCCCAGTAACGTCCCAGGGGGAGCATCCACCTCGAGGGGCTCGAGGAAGAAAGAAATGCTCAATCCCACGGGATGCAGAAGAAGAGGAGGATGAAGCTTATCACCACCACTACTCCACCTACCACCACCACTACCATCACTCCACCTACCACCACTACCACCATTCCACCCACCACCCTACCACCTCATACACCACTACCACACTCACTCCACCAGTTTCACACTTCCCATCCACCACCACTACAACTCATTCACAGCCACCCACATCTATACCACCCCCAATCTTCTCTACATCCAATACCACCACCACACTCATGGAGCAGGGACCTCGTCTCAGGTCCCACCTGTTTTTGGATCCTCTTACCCATCTGTCGGGTTGGAGGAGCAACTGGCTAACCTTAACCGGTTAGTGCTGAAGCTGCTGACTACGGATGAACGGAGAGCCTCTCAGCTTAATCAGCTGATGGAGCTCAATGTATCCCAAGCCCAGAGGATCGAGGCTCAGAGCCAACAGATTGTGGAGCTGCAGGATACACATGCCTCATCCATTCAGAGGATTGAGGCTCAAAGCAAAGAGATCACTGAGCTAAGAGAGATACATACATCCTCAGTACAGAGGATATAGGATTTAGAGGCCCAGAACAAGAAGCTTATGTTGAGACTGAAGGGATCCAAAGAAGAGCCTCTCAAGATCCGAGAAGGTGATGGAGATGATGGAGATGATGGAGATGATGATAATGATAGTGATGATGATGATGATGATGATGGTGATGATCAAGGGGATGATATTGATGCTGGTGATGATGTTGATGATGATGATGAAGGAGATGATGATACTTCTACTATGGGTGCCACATCTGCAAGTGAAAAGAGGACCAAGAAGGCTCAAGACCAAGGTGCCTTCACATCAGCCCCGTCAGCAGAGGAGCACATGATACAAGACAAGAGTAATGCTTAGTTGTTTATGTTATTTAAAATCATGTGTAACTGAATATTGTATCAAACTAATGTATATAATGTTTATATTTTGATTACTAATGTTTACTACTTTGACTGTTGAGTAATGGTTGTTGTGTTACATGTTTTAAATCAAGCAGATCCAAATTTTCAAGGAGATGAATATGATATTGCTCCCTTCCAACAGATCAAGACTCAACTCACGATGATTCTTGATCTGTAAGGGATAGTCAAGAGATCAGTGAATTACACTCCTGAAGAAGGAGAGATAAATCATGATCTCACCGACGAGCAACGTGCTAAAATGTTCTGACTCAATCCTAATGAGATTGTGAAAGATGCTCCTACAGTCCATGTTGAAAGTGACGACGTGCTTAACGACGTTGATGAGATCGAGATTGAAGATGTCATGGATCAACATTATCCAGAGTACACTGACAATGAAGGTAATGTCGTTTCCAATCTTGGCGACAATTTTGTCAGTGAAACTTTTGAGACTCTGGATAAAATGGAACAAGAGTCTGAAAAGAAAGAAGACAAGGCCCAAGCCTTAGAAGTTGATGTAAACATTAGAAAGGCTGAGTGGGCTGCATGCTTTGAAGAGATAAGAGCCCAATGCAGTGCTTCAACGTCAACTGTCTACACCAAGCTGTACAAAGTGAAGAAACATCACAAGGTGTCGGGCAAAATCATAGCATGGGCACATTTTGAAGATCTCAACATTTATATAGTTAAACGTGAGAAGGAGATTGAGTACTTCAGATTCTCACATGATTTGAAGACTCTTCCTGGATTTGAGCTTAACTAGTTAGCAAAGTTGAAATTGCTATACGCTGACCTACGTAAAATGTCAGGGTGGTTTGAAGCAACTCTAAAGAGAGAGTACCACACTAGATGGGTCAACTTCAAACCTCAACAACCAACGAGGCATATCAGACGGTCTAAGGTTGATGTCATAACTGGAAAACCGAAAATATTGCTGAAGTGGAGTCCTTCGCGCACAATGTCTAAGATCCCTCTACGGGAGATGCCACAGGAGTTCACTCCACACTTCAAATGGTGGTACTATGATTGGAGGACAGGAGAGGTAGTCATAGTATTGAACAAGAATGGTATAAAGGAAACTATCAGGGTGTTTGACCCAATGTGGCTTACTAACTTGTCTACTGATGATGTCTATACATTATACAAGTGGCCACTATTCTATGACTCACAAGATATTGTACAAGATCTACAATTTCAAAACATGATACGACTCTATTTTTCTTTTGAGATACATGTAGGAGTCACAAGAGAAGAGAAGTACAAGAAGTTTGAAGAGCTTATGAAGGATGTAAGACAATAGATGAAACTAGGTCCAAGGGGGAGTTTTAGAGACACGTGTCCCTAGTTTCTGAACTTAATGTAATATGTCATTATTGTCTTACACATATGTAATTGAATGGGTACTTAATGAAATACAATGTGTGGTTGTGTTTATAATGTTGAATATTTCATTGCTTGGTATGTAATAACGCTTATTGAACTAACTATATAGGTTGTGGTTGTTTGAATAAATCTAAGTCAAATAATGATTATGAAACATATTCAAACTTAAGCATATGAAGTTCTCATGCGATTGGCCCATGCTAATGGACCATACATCATCAACAACTTCATGCTAATGAACCAATCGTATGAATGAACCAGGAGACTGGATTAGTCGCATGATTGTGACATGAGATTGGCTCAGTCACACGACTGAACACTCGGTCGTGCGAATGGATCAACTGCATGACTCAATCGCACGACTAAACCATGCAAATGGTCCAGTCGCACGATTGAGAAACCCTAACCTATAAATACCACTTAAGTCATGGAAAATCAGGACACTTTGAATAATTTGATACCTACACGTACCCTAGCCATCCAGAGACGTCTACCAACCTGTTCCAACTTCATAGATCACAGTAGATTGATTGCGAATCGTTCTTAACATTTAGATTCAATCTTTAATTGATTCTACGTGCGTTCTCACTGATTGGATCGCCAATCAATTAGGATTCTGCACTATTTGATTTGGTACACGCGTAAATCTATTAGTATTCGTCCAGTACACGGTCCTAACATTATTTATATATGAAATGGTTTTAAGTTATATCGCTGCAAGTGTTAACAAATGTAAATGTATATTATATGTTTTATGTGCGATTATTGTCCATTTGTAAGTGTCCCGGGAATAGGGCCTTACAAATTGGTATTAGAGTTAAAGTTTAAGTGAAACAGGTAAATATTTTCAAAAGAAACCTAAACTTAAACTAAGAATGGGACAAAGGGAAGGGATGCCAGTTTGAGTAGCTACGTGCCATCAAGTATTTACTTAATGTTAATCGGTATAAGGTGCGCATGTTATGATTGTCCATCTGTAAGTGTCCCGGGAACAAGGCCTTACAAGTTGGTATTAGAGTTAAAGTTTAAGTGAAACGGATAAATATTTTCAAAAGAAACCTAAACTTAAACTAAGAATGGGACAAAGGGAAGGGATGCTAGTCCGAGTAGCTACGTGCCATCATGTATTTTCTTAATGTTAACCAGTATTAGGTGCGCATGTTATGTGATCTATGTGCTTCTTGGTAGATTTAGATACAGATATAGTTAGGATAGGAAATGCTTGGGAAATGAAGAGTAAAGTAAGTGGCTAATCACAACTGGCCACTTTAATTAGAGACTTACTATACTTGACATAAACTGAGCTATTACCTTGAATGACCTTGTTGGTTTTGAATCTTATAGAGTGTTAGAGGATGGCTGGTGGTAGATCTTCGGAGGCTTCTCTAGGTGGAGGTCGTGATGGACGTGGTGCTGGACATGGGTCACGAGAGGAAGACCTAAAGCTGAAGAGGTGGCTCATGAAGAGCCCGAGACCCCTCACCCGGAGGGTGGTGACGAGAGTGCTAACTTAAGGGCCTTGGTGAGGAAGCTGATGTAAAGGAGGTTCATCAGGTCATGCAGACGATCTTACCGTCTATGGTGATGAAGTAATAAAAGTTGTAAGAGAAGGGGAAAGGAAGGAGAAGAACCGGTCCTCGGGAGAAAAGGAGCAACCGGATACTAAGACGGTTGTCTCTACTGATGAGGAAGAAGAAGAAGAGCCTGTGTCTGAGGCAGCACGAGACTGTAACTACAAGGCATTTCAAGATGCAAGCCCCCGACTTTCGATGGCAATGGCACTGCTGGTGCTACTCACCAGTGGATGAGAGAGATGGAAGCATTTCTTGATATCAGTGAGTACTGGGAGGATCAAAAGATGAAGTTTGCCACTCACTCATTTGTGGACTCGGCCTTGTGTTGGTGGGACAATATTGTCCAGGCCGAGGGTAGTAGGGCGATTGCAGGATGAGGTGCAGTGAGTTGAAGAAACTGTGTGATCGAGTAGTTCTATCCTCACAAGGAGCTCGACAACGTTGAGAGGGAGTTCCTGCAGCTAGAGGCGGGAACCATGATGCATCAGCAATACACCACCAAATTCAACAAGATAGCATGATTGGTGTTGGATCAGGTGACACCTCTGTCGCGAAAGATCAAGAGGTATATTCAGGGCTTGCTGGCGGATATTCACAGGCATATGATCGCCGCTCGGCCAAGTACGTTTAGGTCCATGGTCGATCTGGGGGAAGGTTGTACGACGAGAGGGAAGTGGTGGTGGCTGAAGTGAGCAAGAAAGACGGTGGTGACCAAAACTAGAATGGGAAGAGGTTTTGACGGGGTGGTGCCCCAGCAAACAACAAAAGTGCGTGGGGGATGACTGACGTGTGGTCACATCCGGTGCTGGGTCAAGGAGATGTGTCAACTGTGGGAAGGAGCATACTTGTTAGGATCGTTTAGCTATGGAATACTAACTGATTCTGCACGTATACCAACTCAAATACTACGAAATCCTATTTGATTGGCGATCCAATCAGGGAGAACATAGTTAAGATCACTCTAACAATTAATGAAACGTTATGAATGATTAGAACACGATCAACTGTGATCTATGAACTTGGAATAGGTCTTCTTGAGTCTCTGGACGGCTAGGGTATGATTATGTGCGTAAGTATTCGGATGTTATGTTTTTCCATGAATTAGGTGGTATTTATGGGTTAGGGTTTTCCATTCATGCAACTAAACCATTAGCATGGTTCAGTCGTGCGACTGAAGCATGCGATTGATCCATCCGCACGACTGAAGGTCCAGTCATGCAACTGATCCAATCTTATGTCTCAATCTTGCGACTGATCCAGTCTCCTGGTTCAGTCAGACGACTGGTCCATTAGCATGAAGTATTCATGCGTATGGTCCATTCGCTGAGAACTTCACACAATTAAGTTTGAACATGTTTCTCAATCATTATTGACTAAGAATTATGTAAACAACCACAAACCTATATAGTTAGTTCAATATGCGTTATCACACAATAACTAATGAAATATTAAACATTATATGCATCAACCACACATTGTATTTCATTCATACCCATTCAATTACAAATATGTAAGACATGAAAGACATTTTTACATTAAGCTCCTAAACTAGGTACACATGTATCTACAAACTCCCCTTGGACCTAGTTTACATCATTGTCTAACATTCTTTATTAGCTCTTCAAACTTCTTGTACTTCTCCTCTCGTGTAGCTCCGGCATGTATCAAATGCAAAACAGAGCCTTATAACATTTTAAAACTGGGGGCTTGTAATGTCTTGCGAATCATAGAATAGTGCTCACTTGTATAGCGTATAAACATCATCAGCAGACAAGTTGGTCAGCCACATAGGGTCAAATACCTGGATAGTATCCATTTGGCTCTCCTTTTGTAAGACTATGACCGCTTCACCTATTCTCCAATCATAGTACCACCACTTGAAGTGTGGAGTGAAGTCCTGTGGCATTTCCCTTAGAGGATTCTTGACATTATACGTGGAGGACTCCACTTCAGCACTATCTTAGGCTTTCTAGTAATGGGATCAACTTCAGACCGTTTGATGTACCTTGTCGATTGCTGAGGTCTGAAGTTAACCCACCTGGTGTGATACTCTTTCCTCAATGCAGCCTCAAACCAGCCTGACATTTTCTTTGGATTAGCATATAGCAGCTTCAGTCGTGCTAGCTGGTTGAGCTCAAAACCAGGTAGAGTCTTTAGATCGTATGGGAATCTAAAGTACTCTATGCCCTTTTCTCTCTTTACGACATACACATTAAGATCCTCAAAATAAGCCCATGCGATGATTTTGCCTAACACCATTAAGTGTTTCTTGACTTTGTATAGCTTCGTGTAGACATTAGGCTTTGTGCAGAGCGCATGGCTCGGATCTCTGCAAAACAGGCCGCCCATTCAGCCTTTTTGATGTCAACATCGGCGTCTGAGGCTTGGGCTTGATCCTTATTCTTCTCGGACTGTTGCTCCATCGGATCCAGTTTTGCAAATGTATCACTAACGAGAGTATCACCCAGATTAGGAACTACATTTCCCTCTCTGTCAGCATACTCTGGATAATGATCAGCAGTGACGTCCTCGATCTCGATTTCATCTATGTCAATAAGCTCATCGTCACTTGTAACTTCAAAAGTAGGAGCTTCCTTGACAATCTCATCCGGGTTGAGCCGTAACATCTCAACAAGCTGTTCATCAGTAAGGTTATGAATGATCTCCTTCTTTAGGAGTATAGCTTATAGACCTTCTGACTATCCCTTGCAAATCAGAATCATTGTAAGTTGAGACTTGATTTATTGAAAGGGGAGTAACATCATACTCATCTGCTAAGATGATTGATCTGCTGATTTAAACATGTAACTCATCAATTGTTAGTAATTAATCAAGACAATCACACATTTGATAAAGATGTATAAACATTAATTACATAATATTAATACACGATTCAAGTACAAAAGTTTTCAAATACATAAATATCTAATCATTACTTTTGCCCTGAAAGTAGGCGCATCAGTAGGTGGGGCAGAAGATAAGGCTCTTGGTCTTGATTTCTCTTGGTACGTCTCTTTTGACCTGAGCTGAGGCAAATGCAGCTGCATCTCCATCATCATCATCATCATCATCCTCCCTTTCCCTTGTCTCTTCATCATCACTATCACCATCTTCTTCATCATCATCATCATCCCCTTCTCTTATCTTGAGTGGCTCATCCTTTAATCCCTTAAGCTTGAGCATGATGGTCTTATTTGTAGCCTCCAAATCCCCAACCCTCTTAGCTGATTGGGCATTTTGCTCCTGGAGTTGGGTAGCATTAAGCTCCGCAAGCTGACGTAGTTGGGCAGCCTTCTCTTCATCAGCAACTAACAGCTTCAGCACTATACGGTTGAGTGCTGATAGTTGTTCCTCCACCCCCATAGGGGTAGAGATGGTCCTGTGGTGGATGTCGGGTGGGATGATGGTCCGGCTTGATGACTGGGGGTGGTAGTGGTAGCAGTGGTTATGGAAGGCGGTATATGAGTGGGTGGTGAAGGATAGCTGTAATGGTGGTGGATGGGAGTGTGGTAGTGATAGTGGGTGGTATGGTAGTAGTGGTTGTGGTGGTAGCTTTGGTAGATGTGGATGTGGTGGTGGTGGCTGTAGTGGTGGCAGTGGGCAGTGGGAGTAGATGTGGTCAATATGAATCTCTACCTCTTCCCCTTTTTGCCATAGAGATGAGCCATTCTCTTCCTCCTCGAGCCTTTTGACACAAAGGCTCCCCTTTGGTTGATGGGGGGTCTAGGGTGTAAGATGGATTAGTAGAGGCCTCCCCAGACTCACCCTGGCGTCCACCTACCGCCCTAATCCCTCGTTCGGTGGCAACCACCCTACTGTCCACCGTCCGAACTAATGGTTCCTCACATCCTCCTCCTCCTCATCAGGACAGAAGTCCTGATGGAATCCAGCCGTATCCGCTTCTCCGTGAGTGGATGGTGGAGGTGTAACATATGTGGTGGTGGCCCTAGATTGGGTGGGGCCAGTGTCTCCACCATCACCACTGTCATCATCATCCGAGTCATAGGATGGTAGAGCAATCTGCTCAACGTCCGAGTCACTATAATCGTGGCGCCACTTTCTCCTTGTCGGCACCACGTAATCATCCCGGGCCAGATTCCCAAATAACCTCCTTACAGGGGGCTTCACCTGCTTGCCCTGTAAACCTTCATCCTCCCAAGGGTGGTGTCATCCATGACCTCGAGAGAGACTGCATCATGACTCTCCTTAGGAAGTAGAGGAAGCTTCTCATCTATAATTAGCTGTAAGAACTGAGGGTACATACAGAAGCTCTCTTTACCTTTAGCATCTAGGTTCTCGATCATGTATGCAAAGATCATATTCGAGAAGCTGAAGGGGTGGTTTAGTACCAGTGCCACGTAGGCATTCTGGATTTGGTCAGAGAGGTCATCGAATCCACCCCTCTTCGATGCAATGCACTTGAGAATGACGTGTGCTAAGTACTTAAGCTAGGGACACATGTTGCTTTTGTTCAACACCCCTGCGTTGATGTACCCAGAGTACTTCATCCTGAGAAAGCATCCCCAAATATTCAAGGGGTGTAATTTGCTTGGGTGAGCAGCATCATCACCCAGATCCAGAACTCGTCAGAGGTTTGCTGCTGTTACATCTATCCCATGCCCAAAAATGGTTCTGCGTATACAGTAAGGCTCAGTGGATCGGTCGACTGATGCACCTTCCTAGAAGGCATGCTCTATAGACCGGTAGGGTGTGCATGATGCAGATAGCCCTGTAGATCCTAGATCTCCTCATAAATGCAATAATGTCAGCAAAATCTACAGCATTCCGGTAGTGGCATCCAGATGAGCATAAATGTTGTGCTTGGTGTGATGATCCACTTCTCTGCCATGTTTCTGTAATACACGACACATAAACATTGGATTTGTCCATAACAGAAACTATTGAATCTTAAACTATCTTGAAATCAGTCTGGTTCAATCGTGCGATTGAACCATATGATGAGTTCAGTCGGGGGACTGAGTATGCAACTGACTTCAATCGGGCGACTGAGGTGTTGTTTGTTTTTCTGCATGAAAATGTCTGCAGTCTGCGGACCACATCTGTAGACATCTGCGACGGCGGCTACGGTGGCGATGGTGGCGACGGCGGCTACGGTGGCGATGGTGGCGGAGCTTGATGGTAAGAAATGGGGAATGGGGCGGTGGGTATAGTGGGGAGATGTGGTTAGGGTTGAAATGAAAGAAGAAATGGTTGTGGAGAGTTCAGAAGAGGTTGTGAAGATTTCAAAAGACTTTGTTCCACATCTTCTCCGTGCAGACGTCAGGAAGACGTTTTTTAATGAAACGTCTTCCGGAAAACAAACACTCTACGAAGTAAAAACCTCTTCCCGCGTCTGCGGCGCGCAGATGAAGAGGTGGGGAAGAGGTTTTTTCAAAAAATAAACACCCCCTGAGTGTGCGACTGACTTCAATCGGGCGACTAAGCCCACGTCTGAGTTCAATCGAGCAACTAAGCATTCGGCTAAGTTCAGTCGGGTGGGTGATGTGCTCATATGCCTAATTGATTTGGCCGATTGTGTCATTCGCCAAATTCAATCATGCGATTGAAGTTCATTCGGAGTGACTAGTCGTATATGCTCTGTTCAACACTTTAATCCTGAATCTAGGTACAAACTGGGAGCTAAATGTTGTGGTTAGGTTCTTTAGACTCGCGGAACCCTAATTGTTGCAGTATATCTTTAATTTTAACCAAATTTCATGTTTATACGATCTGTTTGTTGGTTATTACTCATTTCTTGATTTTAAACACTTAGGGCCTGTTAGGGTTTATTTTCGCCACACATTCGTGCGATTTGGGTTGGTAATTACCTGCAGATGATGTAACAACTCATCAGTAACACAGTGGTGAAGAGAAATCGATATAATCAAATTTTGGCAGAGTGTCCCTACGTTCGGGGTGATGAAAATATGCGACCAACTTTAGCCCTATTTATACTAAGTCTGGCTTCAATCGGGCGACTGGATCCATTCAGACTCTTCATTTGTGCGATTGGATCTTAGTCGTGCGATTGGCTCTGTCGATCACCTTCAGTCGCGCGACTAGGTTTCAGTCGTGCGACTGACTCATTCGATCATCTCCATCCGCGTGATTGGTTCATTCTGATGATCCAATCTAGCGAATGGGTCATACTCATGCCCCATTCATGTGAATGACTCTGACTTGTTATTTGAAATTATACAATTTAAAATGTTTTATTTATGTATAAGACATTTTTAACCATTTGATTATCTCAGACATGACCATTTTAACTTAGAAAACTATTCAAACATGATCTGTTTGATAACAAGAACTTTGTCACCTCAGAAGTGACCCCTTTTTCATTTGAAAATCCCATTGGTCACTCAGACGTGACCTTTTTAGTGAGTGATTCCCATATTGACTTCTGATGCGTAGTCCGACATTTACCTACTAAATTAACTGAAAGTAACTAAATTAAACAACTTGAAATAAAACAAAGCTAAAAACATAATTTTGTATTTTTGTGTGAGGTTGAAATCTTAAGATAAGTATCTACCAGATTTTTCTTGGACAGTATAGTGTTTAGTTACTTTGATCATAACTGGAACGATTCATTTTAGAATCATACAGGTTTATCAAAGCATTTGGGACATTTTACCAAAGCCTTTTGATGCTAGATTCTTGTTTTCATCCATAGTCATTAGCAAGTTTAGGAAATCATACTAGAACTACAAGATGCACATAGCGATTTTGACTTTCGAGAGTTGCAGCTCACGATGATTGTCAGTATACTTGTCCTCTTAAATCCATACACAGAATTTTAACACACATTGGTGGTTATTTATATTTCAAAAAGCATTTTTGGATCCCACGCTTATATGGTAATCAACGTTCCTCAAGAGATTTTTGGGCGGTCTACGGGTGGTATACAAGAAGAAACTATTCTAGAGCTTTCAAAGAGATGCTAAGGCTCAGGTTAGTGCCACCGCACAGCAGAGAGGGGCAAACAACAATGAATTCTAGAATATTTAGGTTATGTTTATCCTCAGGTCAGTGCCACCGCACAGCAGAGAGGCACACAACCTATCTTCTTGTTTGAGCAATAATATTCTTTTTGCACAGATCTCACCAACAACATAGGTTATTAGCTTGATTGCTTTTTGTATTTTTCATGTGCTTTGCTCATTTTATGGTCATCCGCACACATTTGTGGCGTTTATTTTGCTCGTCACCCCTTATTGGAACTTCGTTGATTGTGTTAACTACGGATAAGATGATAACCCACAGCTTGTTGAACAACTTAGTTTGAACTTGAAATCACCAACGAGGTCTACTTATCTATTGTGTTGAATCTATCGAGACATCATCTAATGGTCTAGCAACCTTTAGGTCTACTTTTTCCGTGTTACCTTAGTAGCAGCTAGTTTTAGTATCATTTTTCCTTTTATTGTTGCTTAAACTTCATAGACTTATACGTCGAATTTTGCATCTTAAACAATTTCATTCTTTTAAAGTCCCAAACTCTTTGTTCCTGTGTACTATCATTTTCCATAGACATTGAATCAGTATCACAGATACGATCTCATTTATATTAGCTAGAATGTCCTACTACCTCGTTTTTTAATACTAATTTAACCTATTCTCCCCCTAAAATTCTAAAACCGGAAATGTTTTTGCGTTTCGAATTTTGATAGGTGAAGAAATAAAATAAAATAATAAAAAAATAAAATACATAAAAAATTAAAATAAAATTAGTCTACTCGTTGTACTATGTACTGTCATCGTCTGGAATCACTTCACTTTTCATTTTAACGCCGTTGACCTCTAACAGATATAAAAATCTTGGTTTATCAAAAGCTTTTGTGTAGAGGTCAGCGCGTTGAAAATCCGTATTAATTTTAACAACATCGATTAAATTCTTTTCAAAACAATCACGTATAAAGTGATATTTAATGCCGATGTGTTTGGTCTTAGGATGTAGTACCGGATTTTTAGTTACGTCTATAGTAGCAGAATTATCAACAAATATAGGAGTGTTAGAGAATTTCTAACCGTAGTCCCGCATTTGCTGTTGAATCCAGGTGATTTGTGAACAGCAGCTTGCAGTAGCAACGTATTCAGCTTTACAAGTTGACAGAGCAACTGATGTCTACTTTTTACACTGCCACGTGACTAATCTTCTCCCAAAGAAATTGACATCCTGCTGAAGTTGACTTGTAGTTCATTTTGTAGCCGCCATAATCCGAGTCACTGTATGCTGTAAGCTCAAAGTCATCGTCATGAGGATACCACAATCCAAGTGTTGGAGTACCCTTCAGATAACGAATGTCCTTTTGACGCCTATGAGATGGTTTACTTTCGGTTTTGCTCGATATCTGGACTATAGACACGTCGCGTACATGATATTAGGTCTTGAGGCAGTGAGGTACATGAGAGATCCGATCATTCTGCGGTACATAGTGGCATCCACCAGATCATCATTTTCGTCGAGTGTTACGTCATGGTTTGTAGCAAGTGGAGTCCCAGCTGCGGAAGCATTCTCCATATCGAACTGACTTAGAATATCACCTACATACTTGGTCTGATGTAGAAATATGCCCTTTGGTGTTTGATCCACCTGTAACCCGAGAAAGAACTTCATCTCTCCCATGGCACTCATCTCAAACTCAGCTTTCATAACTGCTTCAAATTCTTTACATAGTTCTTCATTTTTGGAACCGAAGATTATGTCATCAACATAAATTTGAGCAAGCAGTAAGTGACCATCCTTTTCTTTGATAAACAATGTACAGTCAATCACTCCTCTGTGAAATCTGTGTTTCACAAGATGAGTCAAGAGTTTTTCATACCATACTCTTGGGGGTTGATGGAGCCCATAGAGAGCCTTGTCTAGTTTGTGAACTCTGTCCCGATGATACGGATCCTCAAATCATTCGGGTTGACTGACATACACTGTCTCCTGGATTTCACCATGAAGAAACGCACTCTTTACATAAGTTGATATACTTTAATCTTCATGTAAGATGCATGGGCTAGGAAGATCGATTGCTTCCATTCTCGCTGCAAAGACTTCATTGTAATCAATCCCCTCGACTTGTCAAAATCCTTGAAATACAAGTCGAGCCTTGTTTCTGATTATGACCCCTTGGTCATCTTTCTTGCATTTCAAGACCCATTTGATGCCAATGACCTTAGCACCGTTAGGTCTATCCACCAGTGTCCATACACCTAACTTCTTGAACAGAAGATGTTCTTCTTGCATGGCACTCACTCATGCCTCGCCGTTTAGTGCTTCACTGACATATTTTGGCTCAAATTGAGACACAAAACATCGATACGCACCATCGTGAAGATATCCCTTTTCCATTACTAAGGCATAATCAGCTGAGTAAAGTTGAATTCTTGTCTGAACTCATGATCGTACAACTCCAATGACATTTTCTAGAGGATGATAAACATTTAAGCATGATCCAGGAGTGGTGGGTACCACTACCTCATGATCCAATTGTGAACAGCAGGTTCGGTATCTAAGACAGTGGAAGTGTGAGGTTCTGAAGTGTTAGAGGCATCAACATCAGATGCTTGTGTACTTGAAGTAGTCCTGATCCACCTGATCATTTTCCACGTCTTCATTATCTAAGGAAGAGTCACTTACTTCCAGTGCTCCCCCTGAATGACTAGAAGACTCACCTTGTGAACCTAATGTTGTTGGGTCTTGTGACGGTCTGTTTAAGACATCATACATCATTTTGGTTGCCAACTCATCTTCAGGAAGGGAGAGAAGGATGTTGAAGGACTTAAAGAATCTATCATAATCGAAGAAGAATGCGGGTCCTTTGCCAGCCAAGGGGGTGGTGTATCTCTGAACGTCGACATTACATCACACTTCTACTTGACCCGTTGAGTTGTTGTAAACTCTCTTATTCGGTATGTTGTATCCTAGAGAGATTCCTTCTTCAGCCTTCTCGCTGAACTTCCCTCACTGAGTTTTCTTCAGAAGAGTACATGGTGCTCCAAACGGTTCGAGGTACTCTAGATTAGGTTTACGTCATTGTAGTAACTCGTCACACATTTTACCATGATGCTTGACCACCAGACTCGATTTAGGGTGTAACATGCATTGGCAACTGCCTCATTCCAGAATTGAATGGGTAGTTTCGAGTCTGCTAGCATCGTCCAGGCTATCTCTATCAGGCTGTGATTCTTTCTCTCAGCAACTCCGTTCATTTGAGGAGTGTAGGCAGATGCAAACTGGTGCACAATTCCTTTTTCTTTGCAGAATGCCTCCATCCATTGGTTTTTGAACTCGGTACCGCTTTTTGAGCGAACTTGTCATACCTTCAGCTTGTAGAGTGACTCCAGCGTAGTTACCAGCTCTTTGAATGATTCAAATGTCACAGATTTCGATTTTAGAAATATCACCCAAGAGAATCTTGAGTAATTATCCGTAACTACATAGCAATACAAGTCGCCAGCAATGCTTCTCGTACTGACTGGACCAAACATATCCATGAAGAAGCTCAAGAGGAAACTTAATTGAGTTAACTTTCTTAGACTTATAAGCCTTCTTGGCTGTTTTCCTTTTTTACAAACGACACAGAAATCCGGTAGTTGGAAGTTCTTAACGTTTACTCCATGCACTAGATCATTCTGGATCAAGTGGTTCATCTTCCGGGGATTTATGTGTCCCATTCTCCTATGCCAGGAGATGGAATCTTTCTCTGTTGCCTTTGACAAGAAGCATTGTACTTGATGATCGGTTGTGGAGGCCTTTGATAGATCCAAGACGTATAAATCATTATATCTTAAGGCTGACATTAAGACTTGGTCCTCCGGGATACATAATCCTTCTTCATATATATAACACTTCTTGTTGTCAAAGACTACCTTAAAGCCTTTGTCACAGATTTAGGATACAAACAGTAAGTTATTTTGAAGTTGTTGAACATAGTTTACCTTATCAAACTTCATTTTCTGATTTCCCACTTCTCCTTGAGCTGTGATGTAGCCTCCTTTATTTCCAGAAAATGAAACGTATCCTCCTTTAATTTGTTTGACGTTTGAAAGGAGAGACAATTTCCCAGTCATGTGCCTTGATGCACCGCTATCAACAATCCAGGTATTTGTAGAAGCACTATAGCAGACACCCTGCACATTTGAAGGAAATGATTAGTTTAGGTTAGGGACCCAAGCCTTAACTGGCTTGGTGACCCAGAGGCATCACACATCATAAATTCCACCCACTGTCCATTAGAAGGTGAGCACAGGTCTGTTTTCTTCTTGTTCTCATTATCAGACACTGAACGTAATTTTTCCTTCCATAAGCCAGTTTTGTGTGAGGCCTATTTGTGATAAACAGATGACTGGCTTACAGTTTGAAATTTATGTTCACTAATCCTTTTTGGTGGAGTAATAGAACTCCGTTTCAAAGAACTTGGTTTAGTGTCATGAAGTTCAACTTTCTTTCTTGGTGTCTGATAGTAAGGACAATGAGAAGCGATGTGTCCATACTTTCCACAGTTGTAGCATGATCTACTTTCAACATGTTGGTGGAATTGTTTCTATGGGGAAGTGTGTGACACATGTGTAACTTTAGGTTGTTTGGGTTTTGACACTTCTTTTGTAGATGTTTTAGCTTCTTTAACAAAAATCATTGTTTGAACATTTTTAGCATCTTTACCCTTTTGTTTATTTGGACTAAGACATGGTGCACGTGATTGATTAACTTGTTTGGTCTTTTTGGGTTTAGAATTAGACATGTTTGAACCTGACTTTATCTTAACCTTTTCAAATTGGTCATCTAAACTAACAATAGGCAACTTACCTTTAGATTTAAAAGTGGCCTCCTTCTGTTTGGTGACAGATTCATCCGATTTACTTGTGGAATGTGGATCACTAACTAGAGGAGTGGACACCACATGATTCTTAACAGGGTTGTTATTTACTGGTTTACATTTAGCATATAACACTGTCTCATATAGTGGTGGAACCACTTTGTATCCCAACCCCTCCTTATTGTTTCGTTCTCTCACTAAGTGTTATACCATATGAGAAGAACATGTCCAACTCTGCAGTTTTTGTTTTAATGAGTTTACTTCGACATCCAAAACTACTTTTTCTTTCTTAGTTTCTTCTAGAGAGTTTAAATAGAACTTTATGTCCTTTGCTTGGTTAAAAGCGACAACTTCGGTTTCCCTTAGTTGTTTATTTAAAAGCACTATTTTCTCTTTGTAACTGTGCTCATTTTGTTTTAAAATTCGGTTAGCCTCTATGCATAGTTGCAAGTCATTTACTAAGCTATCATTGTGATCTAATAACCTAACAAATTTTGAATCTATGCTGTCTCTAAATTTATTACATTCAATACAAGCATGATTATCAAAAAGTTGGTCTGTGGTACTTACCTGAGAGGGTTCGGTTGAATCAGCCATCATCGCAGAGTTTGACTGTTCGGGTGCTAGTGATTCTGAACAGGTTGTTTTGGGACCTTCTTCATTCAGGTGAGTGACCATATTATTAGCATCTTCATGATCTGACATTACTAGTTCAACTGCTATGTCACCTTCACTTGCAGTGTCATCATCCAAAACCTCAACATTTGCAATGTTGGACTCACCCGGGGATACAAAACGAAGGTCCAATCTTGACCTTTGTCATCTTGTGCAGTCAGAGCTTTAGGATCTTTGCTTGATGATGCAGCTTCACTTGTGGTTTGTCTTTACGGTTGAATGATGAGAAAGGATTACCGTTACCTGTCTTTTTGGCTTCACACATTCACGTTTGAAGTGCCATTTTTCTCCGCAGTTGAAACAGGTAACTTTGGTTTTATCAAAACCAAAAGTAGTATCCTTAGTGGCTATCAAGTTCTGTCCAGTCTTCTTCACAAACTACTTGGCTCTACAGACAACACTAGCCAATGCCCACATAATATCCATTATTTCCAATTCATTCTCGTCCACCTGCTCGTAATCCTCATCAGCCAAATGGCAATTTCCGATCTAACCTATAACTAGACCATCATAAGAATGAACGACTGTAGCTAAGAGGTCCATATGCTCCTTTGTAACCTCCATAGTGATATTCCCAAGATTCTCGATCTTCAACTTTGTAGCATTTGATTCAGGTACTATATATTGGGTGCTAGATGACCCAGACATTTCAGATCCTGAAGTAGAGGCTTGCGGAGGAGCTGCAGAACTTAACACAAAAGCAGTTTGAAGTGGTGCTCCTGAGCTTTTTGAGGTGGAAGTTGAATTATACAGAGACGGGTTTTGATCATACGATCCTTTCTGAGACCTGTACTTCATCCTTAGTTCCTCCTCCCTTAGTTTAAAGATAAAATCATTTATGTCTAATTTGGCCAGTAAATTGTTCTGTCTCAAATTAGACACAAATGACTCCCACTTCTCTGGAAGACCATCGGCAAAGCTTGAGACCTTATCTTCCATTGACATTGTAACCCCATGAGTGTGCAACTCACTCATTAAATGGTAGAATCGGTCGATGACATCATCCAAGCTCTCATTGCTTATCGATGAGAAGTTATCGAACTCCTTCTTCAAAGATTTCGCCTTTAGAGCTTTTAACGATGCATTCCCGTCATATTGTTTTTCCAGAGCCTCCCATAATTTCTTTGCCTGCTTATTCTCAGAAAATTGGTGGAATATATCCTTAGGTATCGAATGAGTCAACAGAGCATAGACCTTTTTCTCAGCATTGTACTTCACCTTCTAGCTATCAGTCATGCCGCCTAGAGTAAGTTCGACACCATCAACACCAACCGACATACTATAACCAGTCTTGATTGATTCCCACAGATTGGGATCAACACCATTTAGATAAATTTCGAACCTTTGCTTCCATTGTGGGTAATCGTCTAACGTGATAAGCTTAGGCGGCTTATGTGATTCCCTATCTCGTTTTCCAGAAGTAACAGGTTCTGGATACGCGAGTCCCTACCTGCAGTAAATGCCGAGTACTGTTCTTCCATTTCTTTATACTTCGAGAGTTAGAACAAAACTATTTAACTGGTGCGAATGGAGAGATGTGATTGGGTCATTCGTGCGGATGGACTAATACGGATGAGACAATCGTACGATTGAATCAATGCAAATGACTCAATCATGCGATTGAGCAGGTGCGGTTGAACAATGCGAATGGGGTGTTTAGTCGTACGAATAGATGGGCGACTGAGTTCAATCGTGCATATGGGAGGTGTGAGTGAATTCAGTCATGCGATTGAGCCAATCGTGCGACTGAGGCTGCTGGATTTGAAAATTCGAAGATATTGACACTTTGACACAAAAGTACGATTTTTCACAAACCCTAATTTTCCGTAAGCCGAAAAATGTGAACTTTTAGACCTGGAGACACTGAAAAACACAGTTTTACTAAAAATATGGTGTTTTTGACTGCAAAAACGTGAGATTTACACTGAAAACGATTGAATCACACGCAAAATCACGAGCCAAGGCTCTGATACCACTTGTTAGGACCGTTTAGGTACGGAGTACTAACTGATTCTACACGTATACCAACTCAAAAAGTGTGGAATCCTATTTGATTGGCGATCCAATCAAGGAGAACACAGTTAAGATCACTCTAACGATTAATGAAACGTTATGAATGATTAGAACACGATCAACTGTGATTTATGAACTTGGAACAAGTCTTCTTGAGTCTCTGGACGGCTAGGGTACAATTATGTGCGTAGGTATTCGAATTGTTACGTTTTTCCACGAATTAGGTGGTATTTATAGGTTAGGGTTTTCCATTCGTGCAACTGAACCACTAGCATGGTTCAGTCGTGCGATTGATCCATCCGCATGACTGAAGGTCCAGTCGTGCGACTGAGGCAATCTTATGTCTCAATCGTGCGACTGATCCAGTCTCCTGGTTCAGTTGGACGACTGGTCCATTAGCATGAAGTATTCATGTATATGGTCTATTAGCATGGTCCATTCATATGAGAACTTCACACAATTAAGTTTGAACATGTTTCTCAATCATTATTGACTAAGAATTATGTAAACAGCCATAAACCTATATAGTTATTTCAATAAGTGTTATCACACAATAACCAATGAAATATTAAACATTATATGCATGAGCCACACATTGTATTTCATTCATACCCATTCAATTACATATATGTAAGACATAAAAGACATTTTTACATTAAGCTCCTAAACTAGGTACACATGTATCTACAATACTGGATAGTGTAGGTAGGGATTGAATGTTTGTTTCAAGTGTGGGAATCCTGGCCACATAGCAAGAGAGTGCAATGTGGTGAGGTGTTTTAACTTTGGTGGAGAGGGCCATATGAGTCGGGAATGCAAAAAGCCAAGGGTTGAGAGTTCCAGAGGAAAAAAGACGATCGGGATTGAAGGGCAGAAGGTGAGTGCCAGAGCTTTCATGATGACTCAGGAGGAGGCTAGGACGGAACCTGATGTTGTGTAAGGTACGTTTCTAGTCAACCAAACTCTTCCTTCTATGATTTTTGATTCTGGTTCTAGAAAGAGTTTTATTTCTATTGCTTTCTATGCTAAGTTGCCTGTTAGTAGGAGAATTATTGATGAGACATTCAATGTAGAAACTGCCATAGGTAAGTCTACCAGGATTGTTGATCTGATAGAAGGATGTGACATAGAACTAGAAGGTCATAAGTTTCCTACTAGACTGTTTGTGATGACCTTAGGCGGGTTTGGTGTAGTCCTAGGAATGGATTGGTTGGCGGACTATGAGGCGAACATTGTGTGTCGCAAGAAGATGATTAGATTGTCAATGCCCGACGGAAGTCTAGTGACAATCTACGGTGATCAATTTACGAGCATTCTGAAAGTGATTTCGATGGCGGTGGTGGGAAAGTGCATGAGGCGTGTATGTAGTGCCTACCTAGCCTACGTGAAGGATGTAGATACGTCAATGCCACAGTTGTCGGATGTACTGGTTTTGTGTGAATTTTCTGATGTGTTTCCCAAAGATTTACCAGGTGTGCCATCAGACCGCGAGATCAAGTTTCAGATTGATTTGATACCAGGTTCCCAGCCTGTAGTTAAGGCACTATATCGGTTGGCTCCGACCGAGATGAAGGAACTGGTGGAGCAATTACAGGAGTTGCTTGATAAAGGGTTCATTAGACAAAGTATCTCTCCATGGAGTGCTCTAGTCTTGTTCGTGAATAAGAAGGACGGTAGTATAAGGATGTGCATTGACTACCATGAGTTGAATAAGTTGACGGTGAAGAATCGATACCCTTTACTGAGAATTGAGGACTTATTTGATCAGCTCCAAGGTGCTAGTTGGTTCTCAAGGATAGACCTTCGATCTGGTTACCATCAGTTGAAAATGAAGGAGCAGGCTATTCTTAAAACAACTTTTCACGCGCGTTATGGACACTACGAGTTTCTCGTTACGTCTTTTGGTTTGACCAACGTGCCAACTGCTTTTATGGACATGATGAATCGAGTGTGTTAGCCGATGTTGGATAAATCAGTGATTGTGTTTATAGATGATATCTTGATTTACTCGAAGAGCGAGGCGGAGCATGCTGGTCACATTCGAGAGGTGTTGGAGACGCTGAGAAAGGAGATGTTGTATGCTAAGTTCTCCAAGTGCGCGTTTTGGTTGCGCGAAGTTCAGTTCTTGGGTCATGTAGTGAATCCCGAGGGAATTATGGTAGACCCAGCAAAGGTGGAGGAGGTAATGCATTGGAAATCTCCAAAGATGTCATCTGAGATTCGTAGTTTCTTGAGGTTGGCAGGTTATTATAGGATATTCATTCAAGACTTCTTTAAGATAGCTTCCCTGTTGACTAAGCTGAGCCAAAAAGATGTGAAGTTTGTGTGGGGTCAAGAACAAGAGAAGGCTTTTGAGGAGTTAAAGGCGAGGCTGAAGCAAGCTCCGATTTTATCGTTGCCCAAAGGAAGCGAAGACTTGGTAGTCTATTCAGATGCTTCTTACTCGAGATTGGGTTGCGTGTTGATGCAGCGAGGAAGGGTGATAGCATACGTGTCCCGACAATTGAAAGTTCATGAGGTTAATTATCCTACTCATGACTTAGAGTTAGCAGCTGTGGTATTTGCATTAAATATTTGGAGGCACTACCTGTACGGGACAAAGTTCACCATATACACTGATCACAAGAGCTTGAAGTATTTTTTTAGCAGAAAGACTTGAATATGAGGAAGAGGCGATAGTTAGAGCTCATAAAGGATTATGATTGCGAGATCCATTACCATCCGGGCAAGGCGAATGTGATGGCAGATGCCCTTAGCCGAAATGAGAGACCCGAGCCAATTCGGGTGAAGGCTTACTAGTTAGTGATGACCACGGACGTGATGAAATAGGTCACGGATTTTCAAGACGAAGCGTTTAAAGAAGATCGTCTTAACTCTAAAAGGATGAGAGGTATGGTCACGGAGTTGGGTGAAAACACTCATGGTGTTAGAGCCCGATTCGGAAGGACGTGGATCCTCGTTATGGGGATTTATGTGGGAAGATCATGGATGAAGCTCATAAGACACGATACTCCATTCATCCCAGTGCTACTAAGATGTCTCAGGATATGAAGAAAGATAATTGGTGGCTGGGTATGAAACACGACGTGGTGGAGTAGGTGAGTAAGTGCCTTACTTGATTGCAAGTGAAGTACGTGAAGATCCAACCGTTGGATATACCGGAATGAAAGTGGGATCATATCACCATGGACATTATCACGAAGTTACCGCGTACCACGAAACGGTATGATGCCATATGGGTGATAGTTGATCGTTGGACGAAGAGTGCTCACTTCCTAGCAATCCGCGAGATGTACTCCTCTAAAAGATTAGCAGATATATTGATCAAATTGATTGTAACTCGCATGGTGTGCCAGTGTCTATTGTTTCTCATCGTGACACTCAATTTACATCTAAGTTTTGGAAGAAATTCCATGATGCTATGAGGATGAGGTTACACATTAGCACGAATTATCATCCTCAGACAGATGATCAGTTAGAAAGGACTATTTAGACACTTGAGGATATGGTACGGGTATGCGTCATTGATTTTGGAGGAAGTTGGGATGACCACTTACCGTTAGCTGAGTTCTCATACAATAACAGTTATCATGCCAACATTAGTATGCCCCCTTATGAGATGCTTTACGGTAGGAGATGTAGAACACCCGTTTGTTGGGGGTGATATTGGTCAGAAAGAGTTAGGAAGTATTGAAGTGATTGAGGCTACGACTAAAAAGCTTGAAAACATTAAAACCTTTATGAATGCAACCAAAGATAGGCAGAAGTCGTTGCGATAAGAGCCGTATACCGATTGAGTTCCAGGTCATTAAAAGAGTTATGTTGAAAGTCCACCTTTGAAGGGGATCATTTGGTTTAGGATGCAGGGCAAGTTAAGCCTGAGGTACATAGCGCCTTTCTGAATCATTGCTCGAGTAGGAGAGGTGGCCTATAGGTTGGAATTACCCGATGAGGTAAGTGGAATTCACCCGACATTCCATGTATCACATCTAAGAAAGTTTTTAGCCGATAAAGACATGGTTGTAACTTTGGAAGATATAGAAGTAGATGAACGGCTTAATCATTTGGAGCAACCAGTGGCGATCATTGATCGTAAGGAGAAGAGGTTAAGGAATAAAGTGGTTCCCCTAGTGCGTTAAAAGTAACTACTTTATGTTTTTAATTTTATGCTTTGATTAGAGATATTCTTAGAAGTATGGACACGTGTATTGTTTTATGCTTGAAAGTATTTGTCATGCTCGTGTAGGCTTCATCTTGATTGATTGTGTGACATTTAGATTAGGTTTGCACGTTAAAAATAACTACTTTTTGTTTTAAAATTTATGTTTTGATTTGAGATAATATTAGAAGTATTGACTATAATTTTAATATTATGTACAATATGCTATCTTATCTAGAACTTGCAGGTGATAGATATTGCTTAAAACATCCTACCCAATGCTTGTTAGGTTTAGTTTTGCGAGAGCGTGTTTTCCCTTTCATTCGTGATGTTAGTGTTTTAGGGTATTTAATTAGATTTAATCAAGTTGTCCTTTGTCTTAGGGGTAGAAAATATAATCTTAAAGATAATATGATAGAAAACCTAGGGTAATCTTCCATTAGAAATTTTAATAAACATATCTTGTGTTTCACACTTGTCTTTGGTTTTATTAGGGAGTAGCAACATACCTAGTTAACCCTAGATTCGTATTATTAGAGATAGTTATACGAGTCATTGCCTTTGGGTCATTACATGTTAGTTGGATCCCTATGCAGATAGTTATTTAAAATATCTAATCGTATTCAAGTTTCCAAGTTTGAATTCTTATTTGTTTATTTCTTCCCTCGTGTTAGATTAATTAAATTTAGTTAAATTGCTTATTTTGTTAGTTAATAATAAATGAATTAATTAAAGTAATTGGGTTAGCAGTCGATAGAAGTTTAGTAATGAAAGCCTAACAAAAGTGTCTCTAGGGTTCGATATCCAGACTTACCTAAACTATACTAAACACGTAAAAGTCAGTGTTGCTGAGTGAGTTCTAGTTTTATAATAAAAAATACTTTATCTTTCGTTTAAAACCGTTCTTTACAATCGTACGTGATCATGCATCATACATACACATAGATAATATCATATTATCTTCATTATTCGTTCGTTCATCGTACGTTACTCGTTATCATTCTTATCATCATTCATTCCTTTTCTTTTGTATCGTTCATTCAGTACATACATCATTAATCTTTACTTTCATTCGGACCAATGCCATGTGCTTCACCCCACCGACATGCAAAAACCGGGTATTGGGCCGAAGTCTATGAATAGACCCCGATACATTGTGCCCGGTGGCCTGACCACAGTACCAGGGTAAGCAGAAAGGATCTTATACGTATGGTCAATCGCATGGATTAGACCCCAGTTGTAGCACCCGGTTATTTTTTAAAAAAGTCAAGATATCAAGAATAAAAGCAAGAAAGGCAATAAGGTCCAAGTGGAGGGACTAAAAATGTAAAAAGGACAAAAATCTTTGAAAAGTTGGTGTAAAGATGGGCATGGCCGCCCACCCTCATTTCACATCATCATCTTCTTCGGTTTTAGAGAGAGAGAGGAGAACTCTCGGTTTTGTAGAAGAAGAAGAAGAAATCGAATTCAAGGTAAGAATTCGTGGTTTTTATGTGTTTATGACGGGTTTTAGCCCGTTATGTGATTATGTGCTTATGTGTTGTGTTTGTGCTCGTGTGTATGTGTTTAGATGTTGTTACTAGGTGTTTTGAACTCTTTGCAAGCGGGTTAAAAGGAAGAACACCCAAGTTGCACCAGGTGAGTTCTAGACCCCTGTTTTTACATGTTTTAAACTACCTTTGGGGCTGAAAGCGTATTAAAATGTTTTTACAAAGTTTATGTGTGAATACTCGTATGTATTATGTATGTTGGATGTTGGTTCTTGGATGTTTATAGGTTATTCATGTTTAGAATAGCCACATTATGCTTAGAACCAATGGGTTTGATGATTAGGATTGAAATTATCCTAGAAACATGTTATACAGTAGCTCATGCGCCCAAAATTTGCCTTAGAAATATTTAAGTTTAGCCCATGCGCCTGAACAGTGGCCCATGCGCCTAGAAATGTTAGTCGGATGACTAAGGGTAGGGCCATGCGCCTCAATAGTGCCCATGCGCCCAAGTGGCCCATGCGCCTAAGTGCTCATGTGTCTGAATAGTATCCATGCACCTAGATTGGGCTGGAATTTACTAAGTGTTCAGACGTCCAGGAGTCCCCATACGCCTGAACAGTACCCATGCGCTTGAAAGTGGCCTATGCACCTAAGTGTTCCCCATGCGCCTGAATAGTCTCCATGCGCCTGCATAGTGCCCATGCGCCTGCATAGTGCCCATGCGCCTACATAGTGCCCATGCGCCTAGGACTTAGAATATTTTTTGGATTTTTAGGGAAAATGTGTAAAGTAGGCTTTTAACTTGGGAAATTCCCGGGGAACTATAAGTTGACTTTTGGGGTCATAGATAGTATGATGGGCATGTTATGGATGATGATGATGATGTTGCATGACTATGCATGATGTATGTTATGTATGTATGATGCCCTGTGATGATGTATGAATGGTATGTTATTTATGTTCCTATAATGATGAATGTTTATCATACCATGGCTTTACGTGTTATGTTAATGAACGAACCGAAAGTATTATGTAACGTAAAGTGAAGGATAATGAAAGAGGAACATGATGAATGAATGCATGCATTAAGAAAGAATGAACGTAAAAAGTCTTGCAAGCAAATGTATGGAGGTCCACACCCAATGAAGGGTGTTAGCTCAACTGTGTACGGGTTAGCAACCCCAGAAGGATGCACACTGGGGTCCAATCCTTGTGATTGACCATATGTATGGGATCCTTGCCGCTTGCTCCAGGTACTGGAGTCAGCTTCGTGCATAATGTTCGGGGTCTATGAAAGACCTCAAGCCCAGTAACCAGCTTCGTGCACAATGTTCGGGGTATAGCATATGGCATTGATCCGGAATGAAAAGAAAATATGAATGGTGAATGTACTTGCCCTAGGTACTGGAGTCAGCTTCGTGCACAATGTTCGGGGTCTATGAAAGACCTCAGGCCCAGTAACCAACTTCGTGCACAATGTTCGGGGTAATGTACATGTCACAAGATGTAACAAATGAACAAGGTTAATGAACGTAATGGAAGATAATAATGATATTATCTGTATGTACGTATGATGTATGACCACGAATGAATGAAACGTATAGTATGGACTCTGTAAAGAAATAAATAACGATTTTTGTATGTTTTATTATAAAACTAGAACTCACTCAGCGACGCTGACTTTTATACGTTTCCAGTTGGCAGGTAAACGTTGCTGAGGATGGCACGAGGCGGCTACTCAGCTCTTTTGGATGGCATCCATTTAATTAAGGCTTTTGTGATGTAATACAACAATGTAATTTTGTGACCAACAAATGATGCATTATTTGGCAAAAGTTTTTAGAATGAAATGAAATGCCATTTGTTTTATGTTTTCCGCTGCAATGTTTTGATGAATAAATACAAAGTATGTGTTTTATGAGCAATGAATGACCAACTGTGAGGTCTTCAGGAACGGGGCCTTACACCAGTGTCCATCCTTCTGGGGTAGCTAACCCACACACAGTTGAGCTAACACCCTTCATCGGGTGTGAACCTCCATACATTTGCTTGCAAGCCTTTCTTACTTTCATTCATTCATTAATGCATGCATTATTTTATTACGTTCCTCTTTTCATTATCTTCCACTTTGCGTTACATAATACTTTGCATTTTATTCATTTACATTCAACGTAAAGCCACGGGAACAATAACATACATAAGCAGGAACATAAACATATAAAACATCGCCATACAAGGCACCATCAATGAAACATAACATAAATCATCTATGACCTCAAAAGTCAACTTACTTAGCCCCCGGGAACATCCCAAGTCAAAGCCTACATTTACACTTTTTCCCAAATATAGAAAAATATTCTAAGTCCTTGAAGGCGCATGAGCCCTATTTGGGCGTATGAAGAACACTTAGGCGTATGGAGAGCTTCCAGACGCATGGGCACTATAGGGCGTATGGCTCTCAGTTACATGACCCTCAGTCGCATGACTTCCAGGCGCATGAGCTTCAGTCGCATGTCTTCCAGGCGCATGACCTTTAGTCGTATGACTTCCAAGCGCATGACCTTCAATCGCATGACTTCCAGGCGCATGACCTTCAGTCGTATGAATTTCGGCCATACGGCCTCCAGTCGTATGATCTTTGGTCGCATGACCTCCAGTTGCATGACCTCCAGTCGCATAAGGAAACTCCCAATCGCATGAGCCCTAACTGGGCGGAGAATGCAGTCTCATTCGGGCCAGAACAACATATTGCAGTCTACGAACCTTCTCTAACCTGTTCTAAGCTTATACGAACAATCCTAAACCTTAGAAACCCATACGCATCATCATCAAACACAATCTGCCCAAAAATCCGAACCTCGCCCGAATTGCACACAACACACAAACACACCACACATACATACGGGCACAACACCCAACATAACCAAACAGTTTCAAATGCAATCCAGCCTCAAAATCAGTTAAAAATGTGTAAAATAGGGGTCCTAGAACTCACCTTAGCAGCCTCTTCGGGTAGAGCTTCCCACAAACCCGCTTGCTTCAAGTTCACACCTAGAAACCCACTAGAAATCGACTCTTGCACTTGATCTTCAAAGAAAACTGAGAGCTTCTGCCCTTTCTCCTTTTTCTCCCTCTCAAACCGACTGAAGATGAGTATGAGAGAGGGATGTGGGTGGCCATGCCCCTTTACACCCACTTTCCCTAAAATTTTGTCCTTTTTGGCATCTTTCACCCCTTAACTTAGATAAATTGCCTTTTCTCCTTTTTATTTCTTTTTCTTTCTTTTTATTTCTTTCTTTGGCTAAAAAGTAACTGGGTGTTACAAGTCCACCCCCCTTATATAGGTTTCATCCTTAAAACCTGTCATTCTTCGAACAAATATGGGTAATGCTGTCTCATCTCTTCTTCGGTCTCCCACGTAGACTCAGATCCCTTTCCGTGCTTCCACTGTACGCGCACAAGTGAAACCACTTTATTCGTCAACCTCTTCTCTTTACAGTCAATGATCGCCATTGGTTGCTCCACATAGTTGAGCCGTTCATCTACCTCGATATCTTCCAATGGTACAACCATATCCTCGTCAGCTAAACACTTTCTTAGATGAGATACATGGAATGTCGGATGAATTCCACTTAACTCCTCTGGTAACTCCAATCTATAGGCCACCTCTCCTACTCGAGCAATGATTCGGAAAGGCCCTATGTATCTTGGGCTCAACTTGCCCTGCTTTCTAAACCGAATGATACCTTTCCAAGGTGAGACCTTTAACATAACTCTATCAATCGGTCTACGTTGTTTATCAGCATACGACTTTTGCCTATCTTTAGCTGCCTTCATGAAGGCCTTGATCCTTCCCAGCTTCTCAGTCATAGCCTCGACCACCTTGATGCTCCCTAATTCTTTTTGGCCAATATCACCCTAACACACGGGTGTTCTGTATCTCCTACCATATAGCATCTCATAAGGAGGCATACCAATACTGGCATGATAACTGTTGTTATATGAGAACTCTGCTAATGGTAAGTGGTAATCCCAACTTCCTCCAAAGTCAATGAAACATGTCCGAAGCATATCCTCCAGCATCTGAATGGTCCTTTCTGACTGACCATCCGTCTGAGGATGATAATCCGTGCTAATATGTAATCTCGTACCCATTGCGTCGTGGAATTTCTTCCAGAATTTAGATGTAAATCGGCTGTCACGATCAGACACAATAGACACCAGCACACCATAACGAGTTACAATCTCTTTAATTAACAGATCTGCCAACCTCTCAGATAAATATGTCTCACAAATCGGTAGGAAGTGAGCACTCTTCGTCAATCGATCAACTATCACCCATATTGCATCACAACCTCGCGCAGTATGCGGAAACTTCGTAATAAAATCCATGGTGTTGTGCTCCCACTTCCACTCCGGTATATCCAAAGGTTGGATCTTCCCATACGGCTTTTGGTGCTCAACCTTCACTTGTAAACACGTAAGGCATTTACTCACATACTTCACCACATCACGCTTGTCTTGGTACATCTTCGTAGCACCGGGATGAATGGAGTATCGGTTTTTGTGAGCTTCATCTACAGTCCTCCCATGTAGATACCCAAAACGAGGAATCCACATTCGCTTGAATCGGGTCCTAACGCCGAGTGTGTTTTCACCCAATTCCGTAACTAGACCTCTCATCCTTTCAGATTAAGATGATCTTCCTTCAAAGCCTCATCTTGAAACTCCTTGACTTGCTTCATCACATCAGAGGTCATGATCAACTGGTAAGCTTTCACTCGAATTGGCTCGGGTCTCTCCTTTCGGCTAAGGGCATCCGCCACCATGTTGGCTTTGCCCGGATGGTAATGGATCTCGCAACCATAGTCCTTTATGAGATCCAACCATCTCCTTTGCCTCATGTTCAAATCTTTCTGCTCGAAGAAATACTTCAAGCTCTTGTGGTCGGTGAATATGGTGCACTTCGTCCCATACAGGTAATGTCTCCATATCATTAACACGAAGACCCTGGCTGCTAGCTCCAAGTCATGAGTAGGATAATTAACCTCATGAAGTTTCAACTGTCGGGATGCGTAGGCTATAACCTTTCCTCTTTGCATCAACACACATCCTAACCCCGAATAGGAAGCATCAGAGCAAACCACCAAATCTTCGCTTCCATCGGGTAATGACAAAATAGGAGCTTGAGTCAATCTCGCCTTTAACTCCTCAAACACCTTCTCTTTAGCTTGTCCCCATACAAACTTTACATCCTTACGGGTCAACTTGGTTAGTGGAGAAGCGATCTTAGAGAAGTCTTGAATGAATCTGCTTTGATAGCCCGCCAAACCTAAGAAACTACGAATCTCGGATGGCATCTTTGGAGACTTCCATTGTATCATCGCCTCTACCTTTGCCGGATCTACCATAATCCCCTCGGGAATCACCATGTGACCCAAGAACTGAACCTCGCGTAGCCAAAATGCGCATTTGGAGAATGTAGCATACAACTTCTCCCTTCTCAACGTCTCCAACACCTCCGATGTGACCGACATGCCCATTCTCGTTCTTTGAATAAATTAGGATATCATCAATAAACACAATCATGATTTATCCAACATCGACCGACAGACTCGGTTCATCAAGTCCATAAAAGTAGTTGGCGTATTGGTTAAACCAAAAGACACAACGAGAAACTCGTAGTGTCCATAACACGTGCGAAAAGCTGTTTTAGGGATATCCTGCTCTTTCACCTTTAGTTGATGTTAGCCAGATCGAAGATCTATCCTCGAGAACCAACTGGCACCTTGAAGCTGATAAAAAAATCATCAATTCTCGGTAACGGGTAGCGATCCTTTACTGACAACTTATTCAGCTCACGGTAGTCGATACACATCCTCATGCTACCGTCTTTCTTCTTCACAAATAAGACCGGAGCACCCCAAGGAGAGATGCTCGATCGAATGAACCCCTTATCAAGTAATTCCTGTAGTTGCTCCATCAACTCCTTCATCTTAGTCGGAGCCAACCGATACGGTGCCTTAGCAACAGGTTGGGCATCTGTAATTAAATCAATTTGAAACTCGATCTCCTAGTCAGGTGGCACTCCTGGTAAGTCTTTGGGAAATACATCTGGAAAGTCACACGCAACTGGTACATCGGACAGTTGTGGTGTTGGTGTATCCACATCCTTTACATAGGCCAAGTAGGCACTACATCCATGCCTCATGCACTTTCCCGCACCGCCATCGAAATCACCTTCGGAATAGTTGTAACTCAATCACCGTAAATTGTCACCGAACTCCTGTCAGGCGCTATCAATCGAATCATCTTCTTGCGACACACGGTGTTTGCCTCGTAATCCGCCAACCAATTCATTCCTAGGACTACATCGAATCTGCCTAAGGTCATCACGAATGGTCTAACAGGAAACTGGTGACCTTCTAATTCCACGTCACAACCTTCTATCATCTCAGAAATCCTGGTAGACTTACCTATGGAAGTTTTTACATCAAAGAGCGCACCTACACTCCTTCAACTAATAGGCAGTTTAGCACAAAACGCAGCAGAAATAAAACTTTTACTAGCACTAAAATCAAATAACACAGAGGCTAAAGTTTGGTTTACTAGAAACGTACCTGACACAACATCAGGGTCTGTCCTAGCCTCCTCCTGCATCATCGTAAACACTCTGGCGCTCGCCCTCTGACCTTCTCCTCCAGCCTTCTTCACTCCCGAACCTTCAGCCCTTGGCCTTTTGCAGTCCCTACTCATGTGGCCCTCCCCATCACAGTTCAAACATCTGGCTGCATGACAATCCTTTGCTATATTCCCCGTCCTCCCACACTTGAAGCATAAGTTCGATCCCAACCTACATTCTCCAATATGCTCCTTTCCACAATCGCCACACCTCTTCGACCCCGCACCAGATGTGACCACAAGGCGGTCATGCACCCGTGCACTCTTGTTACTCGTCGGGGCACCACCCCGACCAAACCTCTTCCCATTCCAATTCCGGTCACCACCACCCTTCTTGCTCACCTTAGCCACCACCACCTCTCGCTCGTCATACAACCTCCCCGCCAAGTCAACTGCCAACCTAAACGTGCTTGGTCGGCAGCGATCATGTGCCTGCGAATATCCGTTGGCTAGCCCTGAATATACCTTTTGATCTTTTGTGACAAGGGTGTCACTTGATCTGGCACCAGCCGTGCCATCTCATTGAACTTGGTGGTGTATTGTTGATGCGTCAAAGTTCCCGCCTCCAGCTACAAACCCTTTCCACCTTATCTATATCCCTATGAGGATAGAACTCCTCGATCATCAAATTTTTCATCCTTCCAATTTCCCGACTACCCTCGGCTTGGACAATATTGTTCCACCAGCACAAAGCCGAATCCACAAACGAGTGGGCAGCAAACTTCACCTTCTGATCTTCCATGCACTCGCTGATATCGAGAACAACTTCCATCTCTCTCTCACCCACTGGTGAGCAGCAGCAGTGCTGTTACCATAAAAAGTAGGGGGCTTGCATCTTTGAAATGCCCCATAGTTGAAGCCTCATGCCGCCTTCGACGCAGGCTCTTCTTCCTCCTCCTCATCATTGGAGAGAACCGTCTCAGTCTCTGGTCGCTCTCATCCTCCCGAGGACCTATTCCTCTCCCTTCTTTCTCCTTCTCTTACAGACTTAATCACTTCAGTCACCACAGACAGTAAGATCGTCTGCATGACCTGATGAACTTCTTCCACAATAGCCTCCTTTACTAAGGCTCTCAAATTAGCACTCTCATCTCCGCCCTTTGGATGAGGGTTCTCGGGTTCTTCATGAACCACCTTTTCAACTCTAGGCCTTCCTCTTTTGGCCTGCGGTTCAACACCACGTCTACCGCGACCTCCACCCCGCGAAGCTTTAGATTATCTACCACCTGCCATCCTCTAACATACTAAAAGATTCAAACACCACGATCATTCAAGGGAACAACTTAGTTTATGTCAAGTATAGTAAGTCCCTAATTACAGTGGCCAGTTGTGATTAGCCACTTATTTTACTCTTCATACCCAAGGCATTTCCAATCTTGACTACATCAGTATCTAAATCTACAAACAACACACAAACCACATAACAGGCGCACATAATACCGGTTAACATTAAGAAAATACTTGATGGGATGTAGCTACTCAGACTGGAATCCCTTCCCTTTCCATCCAATATTTAGTTTAACTTTAGGTTTATTTTGAAAATTTACCCGTTTCACTTAAACTTTGGCTCTGATACCAACTTGTAAGGCCCTGTTCCCGGGACTCTTACAGCTAGTTAATCATCACACTTAAAACATATAATTACATTGACTTCAATAAAGTGTTGCAGCGGAATCATTGAAACAAACATTTCATTTCATTAAAATAAACGTTTTTGCAAAATAATACAACATTCATTACAAAATATCGTTTGTTCGCATTATAATGCAAAAACATTATACAAAAGAATGCCATCCAAAAGGAGCCAAGTAGCCACCCCATGCTATCCTCAGCAAACATTACCTGCCAACTGAAAACAAATAAAAGTCAGTGTTGCTGAGTGAGTTCTAGTTTTATAATAAAAAATACTTTATCTTTCGTTTAAAATCGTTCTTTACAATCGTACGTGATCATGCATCATACATACACATAGATAATATCATTATTATCTTCATTATCCGTTCGTTCATCGCACGTTACTCGTTATCATTCATTATCATCATTCATTCCTTTTCTTTTGTATCGTTTATTCAGTACATACATCATTAATCTTTACTTTCATTCGGACCAATGCCATGTGCTTCACCTCACCGTCATGCAAAAAGCAGGTATTGGGCCGATGTCTATGAATAGACCCGCATACATTGTGCCCGGTGGCCTGACCACAGTACTAGGGTAAGCGGCAAGGATCCCATACGTATGGTCAATCGCATGGATTAGACCCTAGTGTGCATCCTTTTGGGGTAGCTAACCCATACACAGTTGAGCTAACACCCTTCATTGGGTGTGAACCTCCATACATTTGCTTGCAAACCTTTCTTACTTTCATTCATTCATTAATGCATGCATTCTTTCATTACGTTCCTCTTTTCATTATCTTCCACTTTACGCTACATAATACTTTTCATTTCATTCATTAACATTCAACGTAAAGCCACGAGAAAAATAACATACATAAGCAGGAACATAAACATATAAAACATCGCCATACAAGGCACCATCAATGAAACATAACATACATCATCTATGACCTCAAAAGTCAACTTACTTAGCCCCCGGGAACATCCTAAGTCAAAGCCTACATTTACACTTTTTCCCAAATACAGAAAAAATATTCTAAGTCCTTTAAGGCGCATGAGCCCTATTTAGGCGTATGAAGAACACTTAGGCGTATGGAGAGCTTCCAGACGCATGGGCACTATGGGGTGTATGGACTCTCAGTCGCATGACGCTCAGTCGCATGACTTCCAGGCGCATAACCTTTAGTCACATGACTTCCAGGCATAGGAACTTCAGTCGTATGACTTTCGGCTGTATGGCCTCTAGTCGCATGACCTTCGGTCTCATGACCTCCAGTCGCATAAGGAAACTCCCAGTCGCATGAGCCCTAACTGGGCGCAAAATGAAGTGTCGTTCAGGCCAGAACAATAGATTGTTGTCTCTAAACCTTCTCTAACCTGTTCTAAACTTATACTAACAATCCTAAACCTCTTAGAAACCCATATGCATCATCATCAAACACAATTTGCCCAAAAAATCCGTACCCCACCCGAATCACACAGAACACACAAACACACAACACATACATATGGGTACAACACCCAACATAACCAAAACAGTTTCAAATGCATTCCAGCCCCAAAGTCAGTTAAAAACGTATAGAATAGGGTCCTAAAACTCACCTTAGCAGCCTCTTCGGGTTGAGCTTCCCACAAACCCGCTTTTTTCAAGTTCACACCTAGAAACCCACTAGAAATCGACTCTTGCACTTGATCTTCAAAGAAAACCCAGAGCTTCTGCCATTTCTCCCTTTTCTCCCTCCCAAAACCGAATGTAGATGAGTATGGGAGAGGGGTGTGGGCGGCCATGCCCCTTTACACCCACTTTCCCCAAAATTTTGTCCTTTTTGACATCTTTCACCCCTCAACTTGGATAAATTGTCCTTTTTCCCTTTTTATTTTTTTCTTTCTTTCTTTGGCTAAAAAGTAACCGGGTGTTACAGGAAGGCACGAAATGATTCGGTTTTCAACCAAAAGCATGCGTTTGATAAACTAACCGAAGAAATAAAAATATTGGGGTATGTTTGGGTTAAAAATCGCTCAAAATTATGGTTCTTTATCTTGGGAGCAATGGTCTTCACTTAGTTATATGGATAGTTGAAGTGTTTTTTTGTTTTATTTGGTGATGTACCCCTTTTCGCTAGCTTCTTGCTAGCACCTTTAATAAAATTACTTTGTTGGCCACTAAAAATAAAAATTGTAACTCAAGCTTAACTGGTGTAAAGACATGTGGTAATGCAGACGTGTAGGTGGACGAGATGGAAAGAAACCATATGTACATGTACTTACTTTTTTATAAGTCATAGATTACAAAAATTTTAATTTAAAATATATTATATATTGACACACTTTGTTTTTGTAGCATTAGTTTACAAACAAAAACGTGTAGGTGGACGAGATGGAAAACACACTTATAACTACACTAACTTTTTGATATTTACTTTTTGACCCTCAAAGTTTTTTATGCTTTTGTTTTAGCCACCAAAGTTTAACTACTTTAAGGTCAAATTGTGTGTGAACACATGGTGGTTGTTAATAACTATGCGGCTCCTTTTTCTTCTTGCAATTGCTAGCATTGGTTTAGAATCGGATCGGACCAGGATTCGAAAGTTTGACCGGTCCGATCCACCCTAAATCGTTTTGTTTTCAGGGAACCTGCCAATTTGATGGTTGGATCGGGAACTGGGTCGGAACGGATTTTTAAATTTTTTTTAGTTTTCTGAATTTTAGTAAGTCTAACGGATGATTCGAACTATGATATATATAGAATTATATATATAAAAATATATCTAATATACATATATATAATTATGATATCATCTAGTTCTTAAATCTAGTCCGACCGATTTTACAATTTCGATAAGACGATCAATTCGCAATCCGATCCGGTTCTAAAAACATTGATTGATAACAGTAATTTTTTTATAATAATTTGAGTGTCTAAAATCTTTTATTATATAATATTCATATCTGATTCTATAAATACTGTTTTTTCTCTTGTAATTTTTTTAAGAATCATGTATTGTATAAAAACGAAATATTCTATTGAGTCATGTTTATCTTTATTTACTTCTGGTTGTAATTTTGTTCAAATAGATTTGATTGAAGACCAAACGTAGAAAGGTTAACATTGTTAAGGTGTCAAATTTTTAATAGTTTTTATGTATTCACCTTCCAACTTTTAAAATGCGATTTTTATAAAATTACGAAGAATGTGCGTTATAATGTGTGTTTATTTATATCAATTTTTGTTCAACTAATTTTTTTATAGCATTAATTTTTATATTGATATTGATATTGATACGTACGAACCCACCTCCAAAACTATAATTAGCAGATGTAGATTCTACTTTCAAGTTTCAACAACTCAACAAGAACATCACCATCGACCACCGTCGTTCGCCGGAGCCCAAAAGAACCAGAGCACCCACACACGGCGGCACTCGCCGGAAAACCACCGCCCAAATGGCCGGAAGAAACTACCTCTCACCGGAGGAACTAAAGCCCCGAAAAGACTCGCACTCCCGCCGCGCCCTAATCGACTCTCCGCCGCGCCACCGCCTCTCCGACGACCGCATCTCCGCCCACCACCGTGAGATCCAATCTCTCCTCTCCGACAACCAACGCCTCGCCGCCACTCACATCGCCCTCAAACAGGAGCTCTCCGTCGCCCTGCAGGACCTCCGCCATCTCTCCGCCGCTGCCGGAGCAATCGAGGCGGAGAGAGGTGCCGAAGTGCGGGAGGTGTTCGAGAAGGCGGTGAAGATGGAGGCGGAGGTCAGGTTGATCGATGAATTGAGCGCTGATTTGGTGCAGGTTAGAGGGGATGTACAGAAATTGACGATGGAGAATAAGGAGTTTAACGAGAAATTGGAGAAGATACATGGTGATCTTACGAAGGAGAGATCGAAAGAGCATGAATTTGCCATGGTTAAAGAGGAAATTGAAGTTATGCAGAAAGAACTTCGAAAGGGAAGGTAATGATCTTTGTTATGTTGATGATGTATGCACCTAAAATTCATCACAGTTGTTGACAAACAATTAACTGATAACTTATAAGTGATCAGAAAATCGTAATGTTGATCGGTTTAAGCGTATACATTGATTGAATTTAGTGTTTTAGGTGCTTGGGGTGATCATTGTAAACAGATTATTGGCAAATCTTGTTGATCAGTGATTACAACTTCAGAGATTATAGGATGTAGCTTGTTAATTTGTGAAATAATAAGTTATTTGTTGTAAAGTGTTGACCAAATGGTTATCCATATATAATCAAGAAATGGGTATTGATGACCTTCAAGGGGTACTACTGGTGCATTGGTAGGCATCTGATTCCTCTCTCGCAAGGTCATCAATTTACTTGATCCTGTTGATCAGCGTGAGCTTAACAACAAAGGGTTCTGTCACCAAAAAAGAAAAAGAAATAAATGAGTATTGATGTTATTTTTCTATATATTATATGGGCATATCAGGATCCATATGCCTCTAACCTCTAGGAAGAATTGTTAAGGATAAAGTAGAAATTTTCCTTTAATTTCGTTTTCTCCCACAGAAGATTTGACATTTTAGTGTATACCAGGACTGGTTTTATAGCAGAATCCTGATCAAATTTTATTTTGGTTTTATAGAAGAATCTTGACTAAATTAAGCAAAATATATCTCACCATGTCACTGAATGAGCAGCTACACTGTTTAATTACCACTCAGTTTATGGTTAATACCTCTCTTGTGCATTTTGAAATGTTTATGTACAACTAATGGATCTATAGGTTCGATAAAATTCCAAACTTTGTAAAATTACCCTTAAGAAGCTTGCAATATGCAAGATCTTTGTCATGGGTTGTTTACAAAAAAATCAATCTTGTAATAATAAAGAGTTGTAGTTGGCTGGATTATTTGCATCGGTTAAGTCGAACTGTTATTAGATATTTCTGGATTATTTGTTTAGCTTTTAACAGTTTTTATTAGTTTGTAAAAGAAGGGGGTTATTTTAACCCATTTATGAGAGAATGGGTTATAAGTTTAGTGACTGGGTCATAAGATCACTAGAATTTAGCTAAAAGGGAAAGGGTTAATGTGTTGAGTGGTTTTGAAGTAACCCATAGCATACGCAAGCGATTGAAACCTGTTTTTTTTTTCATTAAACAAACCAGATCTTTTAAAAAGTACTTTGTTAATCATATTTGATATATATTACTTTTTATCAATTATCAATTAAATGTAGGATTACAAAAATGTCAGCGTGTCAAGGGGACATGACGTTGATTCGCCCTAAATGTTACTTTGACCTGTTACACAATCTGATTAACCTTCTTTAAAGTTTGTGTCGAATATTGACTCGAACTCTGTCCGTAAAATTAACATTTAACCTGATTGAACATTTTGATCTCATTTACGACACAGGGCAGCTGTTGAGTATGAAAAGAAGGTTTGTTCTGCTAACATTGAACAAAGCCAAGCAATGGAGAAAAGTAGGATTTCTCTGGCCGTGAGATCGAGAAGCTACAAGCGGATCTTGCTAATGCAAATAAGAAAGCAATGGCAGCTGCTGCCGCCGCGGCAACAAATACTCCAGGTAATTTACCAGTTCTTGGCAACATTTACTACCAAAATCACCTCTTTGCCTATTATGTTTTGTTATAACATATCCACGAAGATTCCCTTATATTGTAGGGGTGTTCACAATCCTGGTTTAGAATTTTCTTTATTGAAATCGTTTCTAATAAAATTTTGAAATAATGATCATAATATTATACATATGCATGACTAAATATACCATAAATAAAAATAATTGAAAAAGATAAACGGCCGGTTAGGTTTACACAATTAGTTCCAGGTTCCAAACTGTTAAACCTGGTTTTTCAAACCATATAAATCTTAACCAGTTGAACAAACTGATTTGCTATGGTTCAGGCAGTTCAGGCGATATCACGGTTTATGAACACCCCTACTAAATTGCCACTACTTGGCGATATTTAGACAATTTCTACGATGAAGTATGTATGAAGTCATATCAGAGCAAAAAGTTGCATAATATTTATATCTGGTTTAACTTGGATGGAATGGTTTGACTCAGGAACAGTATTCGGTGCAGGATTTGGAAACCATGATATGGGTTATGGTGTGAATGCGTATCCTGGCCCTTATGTTGGCCATCAGGTATTTGTTGACCCAGAATTCTTTTATCTGACATGGGTTATGTTAGGAATGCATATCTGGCAGCGGGTTGGGTTGACCCAAAACTCTTTTTGTCTAAAATATTGAATAGTTATAAACAGTTAGTCTGTCATTCTTCCAAATTTCAGGTACATGGTGGAGTTGATCCGCATTACGGGTCCGGAGCCATGCCCCACGGTCCGCATGACATGCATCATCATATGGTTAATCCTCAATATGCCACTGGAGCAGTGCCGCATGGTCCATATGCCATGCATCATCCTAATGCACATAGATGAAGTTTTTTTTCTCACATTCAAAAAAGAAGGTTATGTTTATTATTTTCAGCTCTAGGTTTGCAAGACATCTTGCGTGTGTTACAAATAATCACGCATGCATTTTTTAATTTGATTTGTTTTGCCAAGATACATTGCATGCATATGGCTTCCATGTTGCGCCTTTTAACGGTTTATAGTACATACATATGACCGGGTTGGGTGGTTATGAACAGCAGTAGTTGCTAAACAAACGGAAGATTGGCTTAAAACAGTGTCTCAGTATCGCTCAAAGCACCGATAAAAAGAATAATGTGAATAAGACCCAGGTGCCAAGAAATAAGCTGAAGTTTGGGGCTTTTTTGATTCTTTAGTTTGGGATTTAACTTTGTTTTAACGTTCAGGTTTAGACAGGTAGAGGAATAAATCAGTATAACTGGAAGGATTTTCTTTACACTAGAATAAGAAGAGAGTGATCCTTGTAGAAAATGTGTCTATTACATTCCCATGTTCCCAAGTGTTAGAATAAGAAGAGTGATCATTGTAGAAGTTATATATGTTTAATCAGAGGGAACGTCAAGAATATAAAAAATATGGAATCTTTACTTCTATTGGCAAGTCGGAGAGGATTTCAAACTACAAGGAAGTGTATCCTGAGAAAACCACTTTTTTAGAGGGTAGACATGTAGAAACCGGTTAATATTAATCCAAATTATAGTTTTTATTGTTGGAATGTATTTGTCACACACATACGCCATTATTGTTTTTTCATGTATACGCATAAACTGGACTAAAAGTCCGTGTAATACACGGGTTTAATCATTAAAAATTATTTTAAATTAAAAAGGTTAGAAAGTTATAATATTATTGTTAATACTTTGTATATTAAGTTTTATGTTTAATTTTCTAAAATCATCTATATTAGTAGCTTCTCTTTATCAATGCTTACAAATTTAAATAGTATATAATATGAAATTAAATAAACTTATAAATAAAAACTTTAGGTAAGAATCTAATTAAATTGAACATGAGAACATCCATAAACATTTAAAAACTTCTTTGTATACAAAATTTTATATTTTGTTTGTAATTTTACTATTATTGTCTAATATTAATAATTATAATTCATATATACTTGTAACTCGAGATAATACAACATAGAGCTTGAATTAATGTCAGGGACCAAACATGCAATAACTACATAAAAGTTTGGACTATCTTTGTAATTTTTAAAGTTTGGGAACCAAACATGCAATTTGATTAAACCAAATGAACCATTTATGCAATTTCTCTTTTTGTTGAACAAAACACAAATTAGTTTCATGCTTACATCAATTAAACTAAATTAAAGTTTCATGCTTTCATAAACAAAAACATAAATTAATCAAATTGATGTAAAAAAACCAAATACTAAAGTTTATCTTGAAATCAAAATCTTTGAATCGTACGACCATTGTTACTGATGCAATCGAGATTTGTATATATGAGCATAATACTGAGACTTTGAAAAGAGTTATTGTGACTTAAAACTTGGGGTGTGAATGATATTAAATAGATCAATGAAGGCGTAAAAGGATCGATGAGTTGAACTTTAAACATAATGTAGTTCGGGGTAAATCAAAACCATGATATGCTTGTAAATGAAAAGGATATGAAATAGTTCATCTTTTCATTTGGAAATCGATATCATGATTAGGGGAAATCGAAACTCTGTATTGAGTTTTTTTCAAAGTAGAATTGGTAGAAAAATAATTTAACAAAATGAATGTTTTTAAAAATATATACCAAAATACGTTTATAGTGGTAAGTTAATTTTATTATTATAATATGATCAGATAAATTTTTTAATAATGTTATTTAAGTAAAGTTAAAAGCATAAAGTTTCAATAAAATAAAACCAATTTAGCATATGTCATGATTTAAAAAACTATTTGAGTAAATTACGCTTTTAGTCCCTGTGGTTTGGTGGTTATAACGCTTTTCATCCAATAGTTTAAAAACGTCCGGTTTAACCATTGTGGTTTAAAATATGTATCAATCAAGTCCAAGACACTAACTCTCATCTAACTTTTTTGTTAATTGTATGCAAAAAGACAAAAATACCCTTGGACTTAAATTGTTACTTACACACACTCACTATCTCCCTTCATCCTCTTCACAACCCTTTATTCCCCCTCCATCACCACCATGCCCTGTGAATCATCACCACCACCATCAACGGTGCTTCCGCAAATCATCACCAAATCTACCGTCTTTCCAACGACCAATCCACCATACCAGACCTCCAACTCTCCACCTCCGACCTCCCCATGTAATCTTGCCACTACTTCCAAAAAGGTAACCTTTTTCTCCCACCACCGTCTCCGGCCACCACCATCTCCGACCTCCGGCGAGCCCTCTCAACCGCCCTCACCCACTTCCCCCTCTTGCCGGAAGACTCACCACCGATGACAACGGCTACGTCTACATCACCTGTAACGACGTGGGAGCTCAGTTCATCCACGTCGTCGCCACCCACATTACCCTTTCATTACTCACATCTATCAAAACCACCACCAATAGAAGAATCCTCCATTAGCCATTGTTTCCGGTGACCCCAACACCACCGCCATCGTCATCTTCATCATCATCATAATCATCTTCACCAGCACCGCCACTAATTTTGACAACCCTTTCTCGACAGAAGTAGGGGCTAACACCACAGTTACCCACCCGATTGCCCCGTAGCCGGCAAATAACTCCAGGAATAAGATAGCGGTGGTGATTTCCGTTGGGATTGTGACGATGGTGATGCTGTCGGCGTTAGCTTTCTTTGTTTAAACACAAATCGAAGCAGCAAAGTGAGTTGAGAAAACTTGTCGGAAGTAATAGTTTTGGGAGAATTGGTAACAAAGATTCGCCGAAGAATCTACCACCATCAATGTTTCTATGCATCGGAACTATTGAAACCTCAAGAACAACAACTAAATCGACAAATGGGGATTCAAATGGGTCACCGTATAACAAATTGAACTCGATTAAATGATCTGATCGATATCGCCCGAGCCCTGAATTGCAACCACTTCTGCCGTTGAGTAAGCCTCTACCGCCATCGCCTCCGGTAGCGATAACTTCTTCTGAAGACGAAGAAGAAAATGAAATTCATGATTTCTACACTCCTAAGGGGTCAATTACGAGCACTGACGATGGGTATTCTGTGAGAAGTTTTAATACGAAACGAATTAACCGATGGAATTAAAGCCCTAATAATCATCGAAACGAACTTCACCAAGATCAAGACTTTCAGTATCGTCTTTGCCGGATACCACATCAGAAAACCCTCTTTCGATGAGTTCTCAGGTGAAACAACCGCCATTAACGATCACTAACAAACCCATAAGGGCGAAATTCGCTGCACCACCACCTGCATCTGATATGACCTATTTGCGAAATTCACTGCACCACCATCTGAAACAATGGCCGGGGGGAGGTCGTGATGTGGTCTGGTCAAAGAGGTAGAAGGTGACGTTTAGGGTTAGGTTCAAATCTGAGTGAGTGGTGGTTGTCGGCGAGTTGCAGGTGGTGGTTGTGTGGTAGCCGACGAGTGACGATGGCAATGTAGTCATAGGTGTGGTTGCTGGCGGGTGGTGACTGTGAAGTTTAGGGTTAGGTTCAATGTGGAGTTAATGTTTGGTTAGTGGTGTGAGGTGGGACCCATATTTTGTTTATGTAATATGATAACACTTTTAATCCAAGGGTATTTTTGTCATTTTTAAAAAATTTAACAGAGTAATTGGATGGAGTTAACGGTTTGGACTTAATTGTGACAAATCTCAAACCATAATGGTTAAATCGAGCATTTTTAAACTATTGGATGAAAATGGTTATAACCACCAAACCACAAGGACGAAAAGCGTAATTTAGTCAAAATATTTTATAGTTCTTTTTATGAAAATTTTCTTAAAACCTTTTTAATAATGTTTTCTTATATAAAAAAATATTAATACTCTTTCATCGGTAATTTTTTTAATGTCTCTTTATAGAATACATATTCTCATATATAAAAGACCCCTTTTAGAAACTAAACGGTTTATGTAACTTTTTTAAATTAACGACATATATTATATAAATGTTTTAAACATAAATTTATATTAGTAATAATCATTTATACAAGTATATACATAAAAGATAAAATAAACATCATATACATACAGCGCTACTTTCGTATTGCGAGCCGACTCGATCTCTACATATGAAGCTCGAGCTCAAAACCATTTATTAAATGAGTTTGAGCTTGTTTAAGTTTAGCTTAGTTAGAGTTTTAGCAAGTCGCTCCCGAGTGGCTCATGAGACGGTGTGACTCGTTTCTCTCCTAGTGGTTATTGGGAGTCTATTAGCAACATACATGCCCTTGATAATTGATGATTACATTTATAGTTTGTAAAAAAATTAACCATTAACTTTTTTTGTTTCATCAATATATTTATATAAACATTTTTAAAGAATATTTTTTTGTTAGAAATAGTATTTCTTATTACATTTTAAGCTACTTAAAAGTATTTTCAAAAAATACATATTGTTAAAAGAATAAAAAATATGTCTACTTTTGTGTGAAATTGAAACTGAAACAATATTATAATGAAAAGAAATTCAACTTTTCTATACGAAAAGACGATTTAAAACTAAGTCTGAGTGAATTGGAAAAAACAAAAATAGTTTTATTAAGAAATTGTGTTTTTAATTACGACATATGAACCAAATGGTTTTATAATATTATTAATCTTTGTACTTGACCATTAATAAATAATATTATTTAGAGTGAAATAAATTTCACAATAATATTATAGTGAGAAAAAAACACTTTCTTAAATATTTATTTTGATAAATAATTTTCTATATACATATTAGGGCAAAAAACTCCCTTTTTAGTTATAATAATAGTTGATTTTATTTAAATAAACTATGATTAAAAATAATAATAGATATATTTTTAGACGGGAAATCAAATAAATGAATGCTTAAGAAAATGACACATGACATTAAAGATATTGTTTATCAATAAGTATAGATCCACATGTGTTAAAAACTAACTCGTGTGTATTTATAATTACACACAACACATGTTTGCACCATGTATTTATAATATACACAATATTGTATTTTTGGTCAAACTATGTGTGAGATATGTTGAACCCTGAAAGAATCATACATGCCAATTTAAGTGGTGGGTTGATGGTTGTTCTGCTGGAAACTCCTTAAGTCCAAGAATCAATGCGGATGAAAAATCTGCATCAACAAAAGAAGACAAGTTTCGACTACCCGCATTTGTATATCCAGATGACCATAGAACCAATGCTGACAAATGTTTGTTCATTCGCATTAACAAATGTAGATAAGCAAACAAATGCTAACAAGTACTTTGTACATCCGCATTTACTAATGCAAATGTTCAGCAGCAAATGCGCATAAGTGTTTCCGCATTGGTTAATGCTGATGACCATACACCAATGCTGAAGAAGAAATAGAAATGCTGATGAAGATCACAACATCCGCATTATTCAATACGGATGAACAGAAGAAATGCTGATGAAGACTTTTGTACTTAGACTAGTTCTCTGATGTATAGGTCAGGGCTAGTTTAGTCTTTTTGTACAGGCATGTGCCAGCCTATAAATAGAATAGAAAACCTCGTATGTGAGGTGACTGTTGATAGATTTAGACAATCAGAATATTTTGACAAGGTGTATTGTGTTACTATTTAATGCAAAACCCTAGCATTCATTGTAACCATCTTTCACCTTGATTAATATAAAGAGCATTTATGAGTATTTCTTGCATTCAATGTTCTGTGATTGTTTGATTCCGCTTTACAATCATTGTCTCAATCATCATATTCGGTCCTTGTTGATTCACATCAATAGAGAATATCATTCTCACACCCAGTCAATTGGTATCAGAGCTTTGGCTCTCGGTTCTTCTTCAGATCTGCCTAGATCTGAGCTGAACTCGATTGATCTCGTGATTGAGTTGCTGGTAGAGTGTTCGACTACCTCTATTCAATATACAAGTTGAATATCTGCTGAAATACTTCGACAATCACTGTTCATCCGTACTCACCCTCAAGAACTAATCTTTGAACAGTTGCTCAACCATACAAAAATTCTTAACAGAAACATAAAACTTCAGAAAGTTACAGAAGAAGTTCTAACAAACTTCTACCTACACTCAGCAGATCTGATTACATAAGCCTGTTTTGGACTCTTTGGACTAGTTGGACTTAACAATCAATCTAATCTTTATTCAAACAAGTTATGCAGGACCGGTGAAGGGTATGCACTTACAACACAACAACACAATGAGGAGAGTTTCAAAAAATACTTAACAGATCAAATAGTGAAAGTGGATAACCTTTTGTAAATGACACTAAGAACACAATTAAATATGAGACAAAAACAAGATGGCAAGATACACAAGGAGATGGTTTTCAAGATTGCAGTATATTGCATTCTCAAGTTCTATTACAAGGGTTACAAAGCATAAAGGAAAGTTACAAGTACCTGAGATACGTCTACCACATCCTACAGCCCGCCATACTATGAAAGCCAAGCGGATGTAATTGACTAGACATAAACAAAATCAATTGTAGAGTCAAAAGGCAGATTGCTTTTTGACTTGTGACTATGACATGCCATAGCTCACATCCTAATGTATTACAAAAAGGATAAAGTACATAAAGTAGAAAGTTACAGACTCAAAACCTCAATGTATAGTTACTAAAAGCATGGACCTTTTCACCAACTCATGTAAGTTGGCGACTTTATAGAGTTGCAGCGGAAAGGGGTCCAACTTTATGTAAAGTATATCAGATAAAGCATGTATACTGAAAGTCTTTGGAAGAAATCAGTCTTCAAGTGTTGGCTTCAGAAGACTTCATCTTTGGCATCGAAAGATATTGGTCTTGGCTTTGAAATATTTCACACTTAGAGGATTTCTGTTGCATATGTGAAACTTTCAAAGCATTCTTCTTCAATGCACTTGTGCATGCATGTAGGAGACTTTGAGTGTTGGAGTTGCATCAACCTTAACATATAATCCTTACAACTCTCCTAGGCCGATGCTACCAAAACACTTTGAAGACTTCATAAATTAACAATCCTCATTATGATGATGACCATCCCTTTCTTCACGAGATGATCAGGATCACTCATACTCTCAAAGTGTCTTCTTATGTCAAATAGATCATACGGAGGTAGATTGAACATGTCCTGCCATGTGGAGACATCCTCAATGCCTTGATCTCTAATGACATGCCATGTTTCTGGATTTGTGGTGTATGTCCAGGACAAGATGGGTCTTCCTGATGCTAGAGGAGCTGTTTGAATGGGAGATGATAGAGCATCCTCTGGTTGCATATCCTCAGGATGTTTTGACTCATCCTGAGGTCAGAAAAGGATTTTTCTTTCTTCTTCTTTGGATTTTGCTTTGAAGCCATCCTTTTCTTTCTTTTTGTTCCTTTTAACTGAGAAGACTGGCCTGCAGCACCTAGTTGATCTTCTTTGTCTTTCTCAGTTGGGTCTTCCTCTCTCACCGGTTTAGAAGGAGAGGGAGTCTGACCCTACTATGGATCAGAAGATGAAGCTTGCTGAGTCTCAGCAGGAGGTTCAGGTTATGTTGTCTCAGGTTGTTCAACCTTAACCTCCACTTCAGGTGGAGCTTGACTTGGAGGGGAGTGTAAGTCCATTATCTCTCCATTCTTGATCTTCTGCTGGATTAACCTTATATGCTCATCCATAGTGGATAGAGACATATGGCCAAGTCTCCTTCCAGAGAATCCATACAGCTTCAAGAAGCTCATCATCCTCTGCCTATCTGCAGATTTCTTCATACTCTTTTGGATTATGGCTCTTGACTTTGCCGCTTCTTCCCTTAGCTTCTTTTTGGTGACCTTTCTTTCCTTGACTATCTCAAGTTCAAGTTGTTTGAGATACTCAAACTCAATATAGTCATAGGATAAGTGAAGAAGTGCATCTGCCTGATAGAGGCCTATGGCACTCAGGTAGTTGATCATCTTGATCCTGTCTTCTTCTTTGTCTACCTGAGGTTCTTGTTGAACCACATCCTCATGTGCAAGACTTTCTTGAACTGGGGAGAGAGTAGGCACATGCTTGTATAATCTTTTATTTCTTCTTTCTTCTTTGATTTGAATCAGTAGCTCTGCATCTTCTGCCTCCTTTCTCTCTTTTAACACTTCCATGTCAACCAGTTCATTCAATTCCTCTAAGGGGAGATAAATGGCATTGTCTATGTCATAGTTTCTGGTCTGCAAGTAGTTTATCCTAACTGCCCTCAAATCATCATCTTGAGTGTTTGGTCTAGGGGCAACCCTGATAGCAGACTCCATGAGTCTTGCAGACCTAGTGGAGGAACCTTCTCCCCTCAGCTTCCTTTTCCTCTCTCTCCTCCTCCTTAATCTCTTTAGAAGTCATTTTTCTTTTCCTTTGGTCAGTCATAGACCTTTATGACTCAGGGTGGAAAGAGCTTTGGTCTTCATTACTTGGTGTAGCCTTCAAGCTCTGGCCAGAGAGAGGTTGAGATGCACCTTCACCAGCAGTTGTCTCAAAATGGGTATGAATCTCTGTGGCAGTTGATGATGATGAGACAAGGTCTCAGGTTCTGCCACTGGGCCTTTAGTCAAGGTTTCCCCTATGAAAGTAATCTTAGGGCCTGCCTCAACATCCAGTTGACCGATGACATTGCCTAATTGCCTTAGTCTCCTTCTAAAGCTGAACTCTGCAGTGATTTTGTCTTGGATTCTTTGAGCCAGCCTGTCAGCTTTTCTTGATTGGCTTTGTTTGACAAGTGACAAGGTCTGAAAATTGAAGACCTCTTACTATCCTTGATCTCTAAGAATGATGAGTGCTCTTCTGCTTTCATCATACCTCAACCCAATGATATGATTTGAAGTTGGTGGAGATGACATAGCCCCTTGTATTCCTTCCTCAAATAGACTCTGTATGTAGGAGTCTATGGAATCCACATCAATGTAAACTTGAGGAAGTTGTTGAGTATGCACAATTGCAAGTGAGGATGGTGAGTCCTCAATTTCCATACTCTCTAAAGAACTCCCAGGTTCTGTGATTGTAATGACTTTCTCCTCTTTTTTGGTAGCATCACCCTCTTGCATAGGTGAGATAGGAGTTAGGTCAATCACACTCACAGGTTCTTGTGTTCCTGGTTAAGCTCCTCTTAAAGGTCTCCCAACTAGTTTATCCCTAAGATAAGAAATCTCAAGTTGCTGATCATTGACCCTGTTTTGCAAGGTAGTCACTTGAGATTCAAGATGAATGACCTTGGAGACTTAATAGGTGCATGTTTTGGACAGTTTTTGCACCTTTAATCTCAAATTCCCCTCATCTTCATTAGAAGAGTCATTAGGGGATGAGATGATTGGACCAGAGTCCTCTCTCTCATCACCAGCTTCAGGTTCTTGGCTGTTGGATTTCCTCTGCTCACTAGCAGCCTTAGTTGAGGTGTCAGTGGGCTGAGTTGCCATGGTTGAGGTCTTAATGATGGAATCACTTGTAAAAGTGAGAGCCTCTTCCATATGGACATCCTGAACAGGTTCAGAAGTGTGCACCTCAGTAATGGGTGACTGATGTTGGCTAGATGTAGGAGACTCAGGAGCACTCATCTCTCTTTGAGTAGGAGAAAAGAAGAGATACTTATGGTACTCACTGAAACGTAAATCTTCATCAGTATAGAAGTCAAAGGTTGGGAATTGGTTGGTTTAAGTCCAAAGGCTGAGGATGATAACTGTCCCTTGAAGGTTGTTCACTTGGGTGTTGAGACTCAGAGTGAAAGCTTAAGGCATTTGGGCTTGTGAGCTCATCAGGCTGAGCATGAGGAACCTCGGCACTGATCTTAGAAGTAATAGGAGTGGTCTGCTCCTCAGGAGAAGTGGAAGCTCCAGTGTCCACTTCTTCTTGTGTGGGTGAGTATATGGGGACATGCATAGACTGAATAGTCTGTGTAGGGATTCGTTTGTGTTTTCTTTGGTAGGTGAGGATGATTTGTGGCTGTTGTGGTGGTTGGGATGTAGAAGGTGTGGGTTCAACACTAGCTGGTGCTGCTAGGTTGTCACCTTGAGCAATGAGCTCTAACATTTTTGGGACAAGGGCTGTTTCTACCCCAGAGAACCCAACAGTAGGCTTTCTCAAGATTTTAAAGATGCCGGGCCAGGTTAAGAATATTACCTGTTCCCTTTAACTGTGAGCCCAGTTCACAGTTTAGAATATGTTGAACATATCTAGGGAACATATAGTATTCTAAGGAGTCCAAGTTGGCAAGAAAATTTGTATAAGCAAACTGAGAGTACCTGAACTTGACCCCCTGAACTATCCCATGAACAATGAAGGAGAGATCTTCAGGAATCTGGTCCCATCCTCCATGCTTGTTTGACAAGCTGTGGATAACCACATGGAGCAGGAATTTCCATTGGGATGAGACCTTCCCTTTCCTAAAGGTCTTTATAGAGAAATCTCCCTCATAGCCCATCTGCTCAAAGGAGTGGTTAACAGAATCTTTATGGAAGAACACCTCACCTTCTTCATCATCCAGCTAAAGATGAGTGTTGATGATGGCTGGAGTGATAAAGATTGTTCTCCCCTGCATTGTGGCAGACAGTGCCTTCTCCCCATCCATAACGACCTCTTGGTAGGTCTTCTAGAATGCAAGCAGATGATCCTCATACAGTGTAGGATCAATGGTTAAGGAGGTGAAGTAGTTGGATAGAGTCAAGAAACAGCAAACCTCTGACAAATGTGGATCTTTCTCAGAGTGTAACAAAGCAACTTGGTTATGTTGCTAGTGTAGAAAGAGGGGGAACCGTTGGGTTTATATGTGAAAAGGATTTAAGACAAAGTTAGAAAGAGGATAAACTTTGAAATCTGGATGTCGGTCCCACCTCTGAAAAAGTAGTTTGCTTTTGCTCAAAAAGTAATTTTCTTGGAAGTCAAAAAGCTTCTGAAGTTAAAATGACTTCGGAAGATTTTCCTAAGAGTTGTGAAAATTTTGCTTCGAAGAAAAGTTAAGACTTGAATGCTTTGTTAAGAGGAACAAAGCTTCCAAGAGTTAATTTTCTTCGTAAGAAAATAGTCATTGAAAGCATATAAGCGTCTGAGACAAGTATTAAGCTTTGGAAGATATTTCAGAAATTTCTTCCGAAGGTAAATTTCTTAGACAGTTATTTGTTTTGAAGGCATGATTTTATTTCAAAGATAAAAGCATATCTTCCGAAGGATCAAAATTTTTCAAAATATAAGGAAAGTCTTCAAAAGATTTTTTTATCCAAAGAAAACAAGTGCTTATGAAAATGATGAACTAGACAACTTAGGACACACACATTTTAAGAAATAATAAAAAATAGTTTTAAGAAAAACCTACTCAAAGTTTATCATCCCAATAGCTGATATAAGATGTTTAAATCTCTGTTCATGAAAATCCTTTGTAAATAGATTAGCATATTGTTCATTTGTGTGGACTTTGACTAGTTTAATTAATCCATTTTCAAAATTATCTCTGATTAATGATATCTGATGTTGATGTGTTTGGTCCTTGAGTGCTGCACATGATTCTCTATGATAGAAATAGCACTATTGTTGTCTATGTGAATGGGAGTCTCCTTAAAGTTTAATCCATAGTCAAGCATTTGATTCTGAATCCATAGCACTTGAGTACAGCAGCTTGCAGCAGCAATGTATTCAGCTTCAGTAGTTGATGCAGAGACACATGATTATTTCTTACATTGCCATAAGACAACCCTTCCACCAAGAAACTGACATCCCCCAGATGTATAAGCATACAGATTGAAGTCAGAATTCTTAGGATACCACAGACCAAGTGTTGAAGCACCTTTGAGGTATCTTAGAATCCTTTTGATAGTGATAAAGTGAGACATATTAAGGTTGGCTTGATATCTTGCACAAATACATGTAGCAAACATGATATCATGCCTACTAGCTATAAGATACATAAGAGACCCAATCATAGCCCTGTAAAGGTGTTCATCCACACACTCTCCCTCAAGATTAAGTCCAAGGGAGTGGTTTCTTGCTATGGGTGTCTTAGCAATCTTACAATTAGTCATGTTAAATCTCTTAAGTATGTCTTAAACATACTTTGACTGACTAATGAAGATGCCATCTTCAACTTGCTTCACTTGAATTCCTAGAAAGAAATTGAGTTCCCCATGGCACTCATTTCAAATCTGTCCTTCATCAGCTTCTCAAAGTCTCTACAGAGCCTTGGATTAGTTGAACCAAAGATGATGTCATCTACATATACTTGAAATAGCATTAAGTCATTTCCCTGTTCTTTGATGAAGAGAGATCCATCTATAGTACCCCTTCTATATCCATGTTCGTAGAGATACTAAGATAGAGTCTCATACTACTTCCTGGGTGCTTGATGCAACCCATAAAGAGCTTTGTCAAGCTTGTATACATAATCAGGATGATCATGATCTGCAAAACCAGCTAGTTGTTTGACATACACCTCTTCATCAATCACCCAATAAAGAAAATCACACTTGACATCAAGTTGATAGACCTTGAAGTTCTTGGATGCAGCAAATGCTAGGAATATCCTAACATCTTCCAGTCTTGCTATAGAAGCAAAGACATTAGTGTAATCAATTCTTTCTTCTTGTGTGTATCCTAGAACAACTAGTTTAGCTTTAGTTTTGATGATAATGCCTCTATCATCCTTCTTGTTCCTAAACACCCATTTGGTTCCAATAGCGGTCTTCCCATGAGGAAGAGAACAAAGGTTCCAAACTTTCTACCTTTTAAATTAAAGCAGCTCCTCTTGCATAGCTTCAACCCAACTTCCATCCTTTAGGGCCTCATCAATTTTATTGGCTCTATTTGGGATAAGAAACAAGAGTGAAGACAAACATTTGCTTCATGGGTTTGTCCTCCTATTCTTACCCCTGTGTCAACATCTCCAATGATGTTTGTGGTGGGGTGAGACTTGTGGATCCTTAGCTAATGGATCACAACAAGTTGCTGAGAGAGATCTAAATTAGAGAAATTAAGATCTGGCATAGATGTTTCTCCCACCACATCAGCACACTTATCAAGAGAAACTTGATCTAATGAGTGTGTGACATCATTGATGTTGTCATCTATGGAGTGGTTATCAACATCAAGAAATTCCTGATCACTATCACCACCTCCATCATTTTCTTCTGCATTTGAAGTGTCTTTATCTGGTTGTGGAGCCTCTGAGCTGGAATTTAAAGGCATCCTAGATGAATCAGCTAAATTAGTCATTATGGTGCGGATAGAAACTTCATTTGTTGAGGTAGTTACAACTGGAGTTGAAGATGTTTTACTTGAAGGTCTTCTTAGCATGAATCTTAGGTCAGGATCACCTGTAGGTAAGATTTCTGTAGATCCTGAAACAGTCTCACAAGATTTGTTAAAATAGTTGGTAACTAAATCAAGATCAAACAGCCAATCAGGACCAGAACTAGCCACATAGGGTGTGTGTTCATTGAAAGTCACATTGGTTGACTCCTCAACAATTCTAGTTCTGAGATTGTATACTCTATAAGCCTTAGCTTGGGAAGAGTATCCAATAAAGTGTCCATCATCTGATTTCTCAGCAAATTTGGCAATTTGATCTTTGGTATTCAAGATGGTGCAAGGACATCCAAATGACCTGAGAAAACCATGAAAGGTTTCCTCTTATGCCAAAGTTCATAAGGAGTCTTGCCATGAGTCTTAACCACTAAAACTCTGTTCTGCACATAGCAGGTAGTGTTGACTGCCTCTGCCCAGAAGGTGATGGGTAGCTTAGAGTCAGGCAACATGGTTCTTGCAGCTTCAATTAGTGTCTTGTTTCTCCTCTCAACAACACCATTTTGCTGAGGAGTCCTAGGAGCATTGTATTGTCTTGTAATACTTTTTCATCACAAAATGTATCAAGGATTTGGCTCTTGAATTCAGTTCCTTGATCACATTTTATGGTTTTGACCTTGTGATCAGATTGATTCTTAATCTTTAGGATGAAGTTCTTTAGAATCTCAGGAGTCTCATCCTTAGTTCTAAGAAAGAAGACCCAAGTGAATCTTGTAAAGTCATCTATGATCACCAAACAATAAGAGGTCCTTCCTAAACTTATTACATTGGTAGGGCCAAAGAGATCCATATGTAACAAGTGTAGGGGTGTAGTGATGAAGTTTCTTTCCTTAGGCTTATGAGATACCTTATGTTGCTTCCCTTTCAGGCATGCAACACAATGATCCTCACTTGTAAACTCTTTCTTTGGCATTCCAGTTACCAAATCATTCTTAATCAATTTATTTATGTTATTAAAGTTTACATGGCACATTATTTTATGCCATAGGAAAGACTCATCGCTATTGGCTTTAGACAAAAAGCATGAAACTTCTCCAGAGGGAGATGTTTCTTGCAAGTCCATCTTGTACATGTTCCCTTTCCTAGGGGCTCTAAGCAGAATATGCTCATGAGGAATAACCACCTCGTTCTTGAGAACAATGCACTCATGCTCATGGAAGAGCATGTTATGATTCTAATCACAAAATTAAGATACACTCAGAAGATTATACCCAAGCTCCTTGATAAATTTTACCTTTTCAATGCTGAGCTTATCATTTGTGACCTTGCCTCTTCCAGAAATATAACCACCTTCATCTCCTGCAAAAGCAACTGGTCCTCCATCAATCCTTTCAAAGTTTTGGAGTAGTGACCTATTGCCTGTCATGTGCCTGGAACAGCCACTTTCAATGATCCAGACATTCTTGTTTGTCTTGAGCTGTCCATGCACAAAGAAAATGATTAGTTACATTTGGAAACCCAAGACATTCTTGTTTGTCTTGAGCTGTCCCTACACAAATAAAATGATTAGTTACATTTGGAAACCCAAACCTTACTTGTTTTGGGTTCACTAAGAGAGACAGAAGGTAATGCAATAGTAATAGATCCTATAGTTGTGCTATGAGAATCTTGAGCTATTGTTAATGTAGAACATCCAGTCACTTGGTCTTTCTTTGACTTCCACACCACATTTGGAAGTTTGGACTTGACCTTCAACACTTCGGAAGCTTTTGAGACTCCGGAAGTTTTGATGACTGGACCTTTGGAAGATTTTGCAAACACTGCATCAAACTTCAATGTTTTGGAAGTATTCATTCCTTCCGAGACCAAATTTTATTCCAAAGGAAATTTTCCACTTGCCTTCTTATTATTTTTGGAGCTTCCAAAGAAACAGACTTTCCTTCTGAAGCTAGAATCTTCTTGGAACTCTTAGAAGTCTTTGTCTTTGTCATGTGAAGAGTACCTTTAGGATTGTATGGACAATCCTTAGCAAGATGAGCAGTACTTTCACACATGACACATTCTATTTTCTTCTTCCAAGAGCCTTCTACTGAGAACAAGACTGACTTTGATCACATCCCTTCTCCACCTTCCTCTTTGTAGATGCTGAGATAGACCTTTTGGGCTGAGGATTGTTCTTGGAGTTGGATGGTCCAGGCTATGTAGTAGTGGTACACAACAGATCAGCCTCATTCTTGGTGCTGAGATGATTTAAACATGAACCAGAACTCTTGACAGTAGAGTTTAGGTTGATGTCATCAGTCTTCGCTACTTCAAACCCTGCAGAGATAAAAACTTGTTTCTGCTTAAAGTCAAAATTAGCCTTGATCTCTTGAGCCTTCCTAGATTTTCTTTTGCTTTTTCTGATCATGTTCATTCTCATTGACTTGGTCATCACAGTCTTCTTCTTCTCCTCAAAAGGATAGTGGCCCTTCTTAGAATCCTCCTCTTCACTCTTCTTAGAGGAATTCTTTACTATCACTTCTTCATCGTCATCACTCAAAGGGTCTGTGAGAGGAAGCTTATCTTCACAAGTTCCACACCTGGGTGATCTTAAAGACAAGATTGTGTGTGGAGGAGCTATCTCATTAGATTCCAGTCCCTGCTTGTTTGGATAGCACACCTTGTTGTGCAGGGCAGAGGATGTCATGTTCTTGAAGGTCTCTTCTTCAAGAACACACTTTTTTGCCCTGGCTTTGCTGATCACAAGCTCAGCCTGACACTCAGTCAACTTAGTTATGATATCCTTGATCTGAGTCCTAAAAATTTTTATGCTCATGTTTTAGAACTGAAATGGTTTTCTCTAAGTCCTCTATCTTTAGTTTATAATCACTTTCAGACTTTCTAAAATCAAGTTTTAAAATGTGTAAGGACTCAAGATCAGATCTCATTTCTAACTTGTAGGACCTATATCTGTTGACTTTAGCAATGCATTCAGGGGTATAGAGATGTTCCAATACCTTGGCTTCATCATGATCTTCCATCAGTGCTTGGTTTGGAGAAGCATCTTCCACCGAAAGCTCTAGTCAAAGCCTCCTTCTTTAATAACAATTGTAGCTTGCTGCTTTGGCTTCTCATTCTGGGTAGCCTTGTCAGTGTAGTTTGGTCTAGATTGTGCTTGGCCACTATTTGTTCTTGGTGCCTTACACTCCCTAGCAAAGTGGCCCATAAAGTTACAGTTGTAACACTTGACTTTGCTTTTGTCCAGTCCAAACTTTCCACTAGTTGTATTGCTGGGGAACTTCCTTCCAGTCCGCTTGTAGAACTTCTTGGCTCTGTGAATGAGAAGTGCCATCTACTGGACTATTTCCATGTATTCCAAATCATCTGGATGGATACAGTCTAGGTCTTCAAGGGTAAAAAGAGAGTTGCCACAACTTTCATCAGAGGACACAAAGGCTTGAGAAGAACTTGTCTCTTGGAATGGATTTCCTTGAGTGTAGTTCTCCCTTGGTGTCTCATGGAAGGTGATGAAAGGACCCTTTTGTGAGTTGTCAGGGTAGCATATGAGATGATGTTGGGGCTCTATGCTTTCCCTTTCAACCACATGAAGGGCTGAACCCATTTGATTGTTGGAGTTTCCAGATGAACCTTGCATGTTCATCTCCATCTGGTAGCCACTGAGAATCCCATACAACTCTATCAGAGTGAGAGTTTTCAGGTTCTTAGTTCTCTTGATAACCGCATAGTAGTGTGTCCATTTCCTAGGAAGTAAGGACATGAAATTCCTTACAATGTCTCTGTTTTCAAGAGCAACTCCTCCATCCACTAGGGTATCCACAATCTCAACATACCTGAAATATTGTTGAGTCATGGTTTCACCTGCTTTAAAGGTGAAGTTTTCAAACTGCTGCTTTAGGAGATCCTTCTTGTTCTCCTTAGCTTCAGAGGAACCCTCATACATCAGTCTTAGTGCATCCCACTGCTGCTTAGCTATTTTGCATTTCTTGAAACCTCTGTACATAGAGTTTGGAAGAGCTGTCTGAAGGGCTATCATGGCTTTCTGGTCAATCTCTACTCCTTGGGGATCATAAACCCACCAGTAGCAGAGGGGGTGCTTGGTATGTAAGGTCCATTTTCAATAGACTCCCACATTCTTGAGTCTAGAGACCTGATGAAACCTTCCATTCTTTGGCACCAGGTGTCAAAGTCATCAAGAGTGATCAATGGGGACTTGTTTATGGTTCCAGTTTCCATATCAGTTTTCGAAATGGTTGCCATTTGAAGAGTTAAGTATTTTGTGTGTGTAAGGGATCTTAAGATGGTGAAATCTTATATCAAGAGCCTGGAATTGTTGGACCAAAAGAACCAATGAGCCAGATCAGAAAAACCTTTATGTACCACAAACATCAAAACAACTGAAGTGATCTACAACAGCTGAAGACAAAGTCTGAAGACAACTGCTGAAGACAAAGTCTGAAGACAAAGTCTGAAGACAAAGTCTGAAGACAAAGTCTGAAGACAACTGCTGAAGACAAAGTCTAAAGACAACAGCTGAAGACAAAGTCTGAAGACAACTGCGGAAGACAAAGTCTGAAGATCAAGTTCTCAGAAGTTGTCACAACAGCTGAAGTAGTTCTCTTCAGTAGTTATGATGGTTTTCATTTCAGTAGTTTGTAATCAATATTTTTATATTATGTAAAACATCTGAAGTTCTTACACTTCAGATGTTATAACTTCAGTAGTTGTAATGTTAGCTTATACTTAGCTTTTAGTGAAGGTGTCCTCAGTTGTTGTGGACATCTTCAGTAGTTTAGTTGACTTTCAGTTGTTTGTATAAATCAGTTAGATGTCATATCAAGTGACGTCAGCTGATGTCACATTCCTTATAAAAGGAATGTTGACCTAATTTCCCGGTACGGGAAGCTTGTGCATGAATGAAAACATTCTTTTTGCAGAAAACTCTCTCTCTATAACCGTTACTATTTGATTGAATATTCATATCATTCTTGCTATAATTTCGTCTAATTCGTGTGCTATTCCGCTGCAAATCCTAATCTAATTGATCAAACTAGATCTTGATCCCTTCAAATGGTATTAGAGCAGGTTAATCATTGATCGATTTAACAATTGATCATTGAAACTGTTCTTTTGATATCTAAGTTTGATCGAATTAGCAAATTTGCAAGAATTAGTTATAGAGTTTGTTTTTCTGTTGCTTCCTGTGAATTAATTTGAGATTCTTCTTGTTTTAAACTGTGTTGTTGAGTTTTTGAGTTAGATCTGTTAAAATCTCATTGAACCTGTTTGAATTGGTGAAAATGGCTACATCAATCAATGATCCTCACAATACTGGCTCCTCAACAAAGCCTCTGATGCTTGTTAGGAGTGAGTACAGCATATGGCAACGACGAATGCTCCATCACCTGTCTGTCAACAGTTCAGGTTGTTGGAAATCTGTGGTTCATGGACCATATAAGCCTATGGTGAGTAATCTGGAAACCAATGAAATGGTTCCGAAGAAGAAAGAGCAATATTTAGATGAAGATCTGAAACTGTTTGAAATTGATGCTAAAGCCCATGGAATTCTGGCCATGGCACTGCCTAATGAAATCTATTTTGGACTTATGCATCATGAATCTGCTCATGACCTCTAGGTTGCTCTGAAAGAACAATTTGGAGGAACTGATGAGGTCTTAGCAAACAATAGAGAAATCCTTGCCCAGCAATATGAGACATTCTCTCATAGAAAGGGTGAGTCACTGACTCAACAGTTTGAGCGATTCTCCTGTTTGATATCTGAGTTGAAAATGGTTAAACATGAATATACAAACAGTTAGATGAACAATAGATTTCTCAGATCCCTTCCTGAGAGATGGGACACATATACTATTGTCCTACGCTCCAGTGCAAATCTAGACAATCTATCTCTCACCCAACTTCATGGAAAACTATTAACATTTGAAAGAGAGATAGAACAAAAAAGAAAATTGACTTCATCTGGGAAGCTCACTGATGATTTTGTACCAGGAATACTGCTCTGGTTGGTCATGAGTCAGAATATGCTACATCAGAAAGTTCTTATGATGAGCATATTGATTTCTCTTCAAACAGTGGAGATCATGCTTTTGCTGCTATTGATAGTAATTCAGGATGTAATAGTGACAGTCTGTGCTTTTTGATGGATGATTTGAAAGGAATTGCTGATGATGATTTGGAAGAGATGGATATTTTGAGCCAAATGGCATTAGTTAATATCAGATCTCAAAAATTTTACAAAAGGACAGGTAGAAAATTCCCTGGTCTCTCTGAAAAAACCAAAGTTGGTTTTGACAAGAGCAAGTTGAGGTGTCACAAGTGCCATAGACTTGGACATTTTGCAAGAGAGTGTAGATCATCTGGATCTAACTCTTCTACACCCTTTGTGACCTTTCCAGGCAATAATTCACAAAACAAAGGGCAACATTCTACCAGTTCTGGTCATCATTCACAAATTCAATCATCTCCTGCATATTTTGTTCCTCAAGGTCAAATGCCATATCCTTATCCCTGTTTGTACATGCCTCAGTCCAATCAGGTTCCAGTACCCATAGCTCAACAATCACATGCCCTACCTGAGCCTCAACCATCTCAATCAAGTCAACAATCTCAATCTCAATCTTAATCACATCAAAGCTTTTTCACTCCTGGAGTTGTTGACTGGAGTAGTTTACCAGATGATCTTTCTGGTTATTCTAAACAAGTGTTTTCTGGTGCTGGTCAACATGGTGGTGAAAATCCTTTTAGAAATCTTGCTCTTATGGCCCTGGAGTCTACTGATGGTTTATGCTCAAATGCTTCATCATCACAGGTACCACAAGTATCTTCTGAGGCTAAGGCTAAGTTGTGTTCTGAGTCATGCATAGCTGCTTTTGCCTCAATTAGAGAAGCAAATGTAGCTTTAATTAATCAAAATCTTGACCTAGAGAAAGTGATTTCCAAAAGAAAATCTAAGTTTGAGTCTGTTTTAAAAGAAAAAGATGATGAGATTTACAAATTAAAATGCCAAATCACTGATGAAAAGGCTAAGGTAGAGGTCATTTTAGAAAACCATAAGAGTCTCAAAGAAACACTTGCAGCTACTCAAGTTGAGTGTGAACGCTGGGTAACATCTTGCAAGGGGTTTGAAATGCTTCTCATAAGCAAACTGCTTCAAATGTGAAGTTTGGGATTGGATATAATCACACTGAACCTCCTACAGATTTTACTCCCAAGACAGAAGTAAAATCTGAAGGTGAAATCAATTCCCAGACTACATCATCCTGTGTCTCATCCTCAAGTGATAATGTACAATCAGAGGATGAAGTCAGTAATAGTACCTCAGCTAATCAATCTGCTGATGGTCATACTGCTGATGAACACATGATCAAAGAAAAGCTGAGCACTTCAGGTGTTGTCTCACAAGGTATTCAAAGTACTGAAGAGCAAGTAACAACACCTGAAGAACATTTCAAACCAAATGAAACCAAACATGGTTTGATAACTGTTGAAGATCTATCAGGAAATCCAAATGTACCGATAGAAAACTTCTGAAGAACAAGTCTTCAGTTGTTACAAATCCTTCATACTTCACATAAGTACTAAGAGGAAGAAAGTACTGAAGAACACACCTTCAGTAGTTTCATCTTCTTCAGTAGCTGATCAACAGAAGATGAAGAAAAAGCCATGTGAAATATATGGTCTATTCAATCATCTCACTGATGAATGTTGGTACAAAAAGGGTTCCAAATTTAACAAAGATAAAATCATTAAAAAGAAACAATAAAATGAAAGATGAATTTGAAACCAAGTTTGTGCCACAAACATCTCAAACTGATAAACCAAAGTCTTCACAAAAATCTAAACAAAAGAAAGAGGTTTATCATAAAAAAACTGAACATATTCCTCAAGGAGTATCAAAACAACAGACTAAGTCTGTGTCTTTCAAAAGGAGGACATGTGTGTCACAGGAACCATTCAAAACAAGTACTGATATGTGTCTGCTGAACTGAAGGCTTTAACAACCAATCAGACACAACTTTTTATGATGGTTCAACATCTGTTGGGGAGAGTTAACCAAATAGATGTACCTGTGATTAAACCACTGAAAAGGAAAACTAAGCCAAAATCAAAGGAATCTCTTTCAGCACCATCTCCATCTTCAAAGGTTGTTAATCATGACAAATCATTTAGTATAAAATCTGTTGATGAGAACAGACCCAAAACCAAAATGGTTTGGGTCTCAAAAGCTAACTAGTTGTTGTGATATATGCAGGGTTCTTCAGCATGCCATAGAAGCATCTGGTATGTGGACAGTGGAGGATCTATGCATATGACAGGGAGCAGATCTCTTCTTCCTGACTACTCTCAAGGAAAGAAGGGATTTGTTTCTTTTGGTAATGATGCTAAGGGTTACATCCTCGGCAAAGGCTTTCTTTTAAATGGTGAAATAAGGTTTGATGATGTTAACCATGTGGAGAATCTCAAGTACAATTTGTTGAGTGTCAGTCAAATGTGTGATAAAGGGCATGTTGCACTTTTCACCAGTCAGAACTGTCGGATTTTGTCTTTCAATGTTTTGAGTATGATTGACAAGATATTGGATGAACATACTCTCCTGAAGGCCAACAGGATTGGAATAGTATATGCCTTAGACTTATCAAAGAAAATTGATCTAAAAGGCCATCCATGTCTGTTCTCCAAGCCTCTCCTCAGGAATCTGAACTTTGGCACATAAGGCTTGGTCATGTGAATCTTAGAAACATGAACTAGCTGATCTATCATGGTTTAGTGAGAGGTCTGCCATTAAAGGAGTTTAAATGTGATGACAACTGCTCTGCTTGTTTAAAAGGAAAGCAACATAAAGTATCATTCCCTCCAATAGAAGAACCAAAGTCCACTGCCTGCTTCCAATTACTGCATATGGATCTTTTTGGTCCAGTAAGCGTGATGAGCATGGCAAAGAAAAAATACTGTCTGGTAATCGTGGATGATTATTCCAGATTTGTATGGACGTTCTTCTTACATTCAAAAGATGAGGCTAGTCAAATTATCATCTACTTTGTGTTGCATGTGGAAAAGCAGTACTCTCTTTCTGTCAAGTGTGTGAGGAGTGATAATGGCACAGAATTTAGAAATCACACACTTGATGAATTCTATTCCTCTAAGGGAATCAAGAGGCAGTTTAGCATTCCAAGAACTCCTGAACAAAATGGAATGGTGGAGAGAAAGAACAGGACCCTTATTGAAGCTGCAAGGTCAATGTTGGCTGATTTTGTTTGCCACTAACCTTTTGGGCTGAAGCTGTTAACACAGCTTGCTATGTACAAAATAGAGTATTGGTAAATCAAAGGTTGATGAAGACTCCTTATGAAGTGTTACATCATTTGGTTCCTCTGATTCCTTCTTTAGAGCATTTGGGTGTCCTTGTTATATTCTCAACACAAAGGATCCACTTCAGAAGTTTGAATCAAAGGTGGATACAGGGTACTTTGTTGGGTATTCATCTACTTGAAAGGCATACAGAGTTTTTAATTGCAGAACAAAGATTGTAGAAGAAACCTTGCATGTAAAGTTTAATGAATCTCCAAAAGAGAAAATCCCACAAAACCCTATGGAGTTATTTGATCTGGACATACTGCAATATGTTCCTTATCAGTCTCCAACTGTTGCAGGTTCTGTGAATCCATCATCTCCTGCCACTTGTTATCCATCTGTTGGTATAAATGCAAGTTTTAGTGATCAACTGCCTGAGTCTACTAAACTTGATGTTCCTGTAGCTTCAACAGTTCCATCCACAACAAATGCTGATGAGATCTCTGAATCCTCTACTTCATTTGAGTTGTCATCTCATTCTAGGTTTCAAGAATCTGGATCACCATCTGTGCTGCTGAATCACCTACAAACACTTGCACAGATCTTATTGAGTATCAAGAACTGAAGAATCACCCCATGTCTCAGATCATTGGTGACATCAATGCTGGTGTTTCAACTAGAAGTCAATTTTCCAGCTTTTGCTTCTATGCTCTCTTCATCAGTCAGCAAGAGCTAAAGAACTATCATATTGTATTAAGAGACAATGGATGGGTTAAAGCTATGCAACTTGAGCTTTTTTAGTTTCAAAAGCAGCAAGTGTGGGAACTGGTTCCTCTACCCCAAGGTAAGTGTGCAATAGGCACTAAATAGGTGTTTAGGAATAAAACTGATGAAAAAGGCCAAATTGTCAAGAACAAGGCCAGACTGATTGTACAGGGGTTTTCACAAGAACAAGGTATTGGTTATGATGAAACCTTTGCCCCTGTACCCAGACTGGAGGCAATCAGATTGTTTTTAGCTCATGCTGCTTTCTATAATCTCAAAGTTTTTCAAATGGATGTCAAAAGTGCATTCTTATATGGTAAAATAAAAGAATAAGTTTATGTGTGCCAACCACCAGGTTTGAAGATCATAAACATCCAGATGGGTGTATAAGCTTGATAAGGCTCTTTATGGGCTAAAACAAACACCTAGAGCCTGGTATGAAACACTGTTCAAATTTATGTAGATGATATTATTTTTGCATCCTCTGATCATAGTTGTGTGATGCCTATACTAAGTTAATGCAACAAAAGTTTGAAATGAGTGCCATGGGAGAATTACAGTTCTTTCTAGGGTTGCAAATCAAACAAAAGGCTGATGGAACTTTCATTCATCAGTCAAAATATACAAAGGATTTATTGAAAAAGTTTGATTTACAAAACTGTAAGCCCTGTTCTACTCCCATGTGCATCACCACACAACTGGATGCTGATCAGAAAGGTAAGCAGTTGATGAAACTCTTTATAGATGTATGATTGGTTCCTTGATGTACCTTACAGCTTCTAGACCAGACATTATGTTTGCAACTTGTGTCTGTGCTAGATTTCAGGCTGCACCTAAAGTATCCCATATGATTGCAGTCAAAAGGATCTTTAGATATTTGCAAGGAACTCAATCTCTAGGACTTTGGTATTCCACTGGGCACTCTTGCAAATTAGTTGCTTTCTCTAATAGTGACTATGCAGGGTGTAAATTAACCAGAAAATCAACCTCTGGTGGATGCCAATTTCTAGGCAATTGTTTAGTTTCTTGGCAGAGTAAGAAACAAACCTCTGTTGCTACATCCACTGCTGAAGCAGAGTACATTGCTGCTGCAAGTTGTACATCTCAGGTACTCTGGCTTCAGAATCAATTACTGGATTATGACATTATAGAGACTAAGACTCCTTTACTGACGGACAAGGCTTCAACTCTTTGTATTGTTAAGAATCCTGTCCAGCATTCTAGGACCAAACACATTGAGACCAGACATCATTTTATCAGGGATTGTTATGAAAAAGGTCTGATTGATCCAAAGTTTGTTCCTAGTGCTGATGAGCTTGCAGATATATTTACTAAGCCTTTGGACAGTGCAACTTTCCAAAATCTAGTGCTAAGGCTTGGTATGCTGCAGCTTGAATGATTTGACAACTACTGATGATCTCAGCTCACAAGTACTGATGAGCATCAGTATACAACTGTCAAAAATAAGTACTGAAGTTATTTTATCTTCAGCATTTTTCATAACTACTGAAGACTAAATTACTTAAAAGTGTTGAAGTACTTTATTTGTTGCAAAGTACTGATGTGGTTACAACTACTGAAGTTTGTTCTAACAGATAAGTACTGATGACCAAAGAAACATCTGAAAATCAGATAATCTGCTGAGTAAGTGTTAAGGTCAAATGAAACAACTGAGATATGTGAATTGACGACAACAATTGATGAGTAATTTTATTCTTCAATTGTTTCAAACAACTGCTGTTTCATTTCAAAACAACGGAAGCCAAAACCAAGTCTTTAGTAGTTTTCAACTACTGATGACAAACACCAAGTCTTCAGTTGTTTACAACATCTAAAAGTTAAAACCATGTCTTCAGTCGTTTTCTAACAACTGATGACTAAAACCAAAACTTTCAGCTGTTTTCTTTCAGCCGTTTCATAACCTATAAATACCTACCCTAACTTCAAACTTTTCATAAATCGATTTCCGAATGTTCATCTTCCATTAATGGCGACCATGCAAATCAAACCACGACACGACTGTGTTGCCTACTTCACAAAATCGGCCTTTTGGACTAAGTTTGATGATGTCATTGATCTGATGGTTGATCCCCCTTATCGAACTGCTTTTCTTCTGAATCCAACCATCTATCTAGACACTCTTCGTTAATTCTGGACAAATGTCACCATCCATACTGGTGAGAATGATGTCGCGATCACTCTCCAGTCATTTGTAAACCAGAAGAAGGTGGTAGTCACTCCTGCTATCATTCACCAAACGCTAGATCTGAATGATGCTTCCTTTGTCACCAAATACCCGAAGGGCACCATTGATCTCGCATTCATCAACCATGGATATGAGGGCAACCTAAATGCTACAACCATTCTGAAGAAGCACTTCCATGATGCTGAACGCCTAATCTTCCACATGATCAATGTTTTCCTTGCCCCCAAAACCTCTTCATGGGATCAAATGTCATCCAGGTGGCAGCAGGTATTGTATTCTATCCTTGAACGCCAAAGCTTAAATTTTTCTGAAATTATATTTTTAGAATTAAAAGATCTGGCAATGAAACCTGTAGCTAACAGATGGCTATTATATCCAAGGTTTCTTATGGCCATAATCATGAATCAGTGACAATCTGATGGCCCTGTTGGCCTTGGAGTCCCTGCTGTGGTAGTTTTGCCAAAGGTATACTCCAGGCACAACTCTGACCCACTCCTCAAAGAGGCTGCCAAACTGCTAAAACCCAAGCAGAAGGTACCCACAGCCTTATCCTCCAGATCCAAAGTCCCCTCCAAACCACATTCCAAACAAACCAAAAAGGCTACTCAGGGAGTTGAGTCCCCTGATGATGTCCCTGCGACACAAAGGCAGGATGAAACTATGGGTAGTAATCCCCTGTAGTTTCCAGGACACTACCAGCTGAAACCGCTCAGGTATCCTCTCAACAGGATCCTGATGCAACCCAAAATGGGGAAACCACATTACAGGAATCTCTCTCACTTGAGAGGATTGCCATTGAAGAGCACCATTCACCCCAGGTGCAATCCTCTTCACACCTATCTCCAATTGAAGAGCACCATTCAACTACATTCCTCTACCCCTCCCCAGAAACCTATTACCACTGGGAAAACCTCAACAGTTGAGGGAGAGGATTATAATATGGCTGATAACCCACAGCACAGGGATTATAGATTTCAATCTTCTATGTAGAGGAGGAGATTAGAACATCTGGTGAGGCTGCCTCTTCTCCTGGTTCAGCACATGATCAGGATGAAGATGGTATCATTTCTAAGTCCTCACTAGAGGCAACTGCCAATGAAGGACATCATCCTGAGGCAGGAAGTCCCCAGTTCCAAGAAATAGGGGCATATGTGAATACTGATCTACACTCAGCACATGTTCATCCTGATTTCATCAGGAGGTCAGCTGATTCAGCACAGATTGATGATGACCTGGGCTTTTTCTTTAATGTTCTAGCCCACAATACTATTCTTGAGACTGAGGTATGCAGACTACAAGAAGTACTTGCCAAAATGTCACAAGAATCAAGTCCATCTGCCCACATTCACCCACAGATGGCAGTTTCTCCTGAAACTATCCCAAACACCGAGCCACTCCCAACAACTTTGCCACCAGCCTCTGCTTCAGGTACCATTTCTCAAGGACAGAACCCCTCTGAGCTAATGGTTGCTTCCTTTCAAACATCCTTACCTCTCATCACTTCCATGATCACAAACACTGTACATCAAGCCATTGATGAGAGGCTTTCCTCAAATCTTCAATCCTTAGTTGATGCTGCTGTTTCTAAGAGACATTCTGACATTCACACCCCTGAACCCAATGCAACCAAAAAGGGGGAGTCTAAGTCAGTGAAAGTAGACAAAAGAAAGAGAGCTGAAGAGGAAGCAGAAAAAGAGAAGAAAGAAAAGGAAATGATCACCTACAAGAGGAAGAAAAGCTCTGAAAAGACTGAAGGTGAGAAAAAGTTAGAAGAATTGATCAAAGAAGCTGATGAGCAACATAGCAGATCTATGGATAAGATTATTGATCAACTCTTCAGACAAGGATTTGACACTGTCAAACTTGACTCTGAAATCAGAAGGTTAGAGATTCAAGATATTGAACAAAGATGGGCAAGTTGGAGTGAGAAAGAAAGGGAAAGGCTGGAAGCTATGGCAAGATTTATATCAAAACATCTGGGAAGATCAACCATTGAAGTAAAGTCATGGTCCAGAGACAGTATTTTGGATTAACCACCAGAATATGTTCTTCTAAAGTATTTAACAAAGGATTGATCATAGAAGCTCTTGATGAAGCTGGTGCCGGGAAAAGGACTGATATGGCAAAATTATCCAAAGCTTCACTCACACCCAAGATGCTAGAGCAGCCTGCACAATCACCCAAACCAAAACAACCACCCTCACAACCCTCAAAACCAACTCCTTTACCGAATAAACCTACTCAACCCACTACCAATGATGCACCTAAGAGGAAGAGAAGGGTGTTGGGGATGGAAGAAGAAGAAGAAGATGGTGAGGATGATAGTCTGCCAATCTCTGCTGTTCTCAAAATAAAGATGCCTGAGCCCAGAGTCAACCAACAACAATCACACCTGACTTCCAAAGGCAAATGGTAAAAGCCAAACTTGAAGAAGAAGAACAACACAAACAACATGATGAGCAACTGTTAAGGATGATTGATAAAGAGTTTCCCAAGTCTTCATCCATACAAGCTATGAAGAAACATGCTCAGAGGTTGTATGCTCTCAGATTTACATTCCAATATCAGAAAGAGAAAGTGAGAATTTGGCCTGACCCCAGAGTAAGTGACAGATTCACAAAAAGAAGATTCCAAGCAGTACAATGGCCAAGTAAAGAAGATTGTAGATGCTGTGATAATGCTGGCCATTGTAGTGTCACCCTGGGAAATCCTTGATGACTTCAAGAGAGCCTACAAGTCTAAGATGACTCCACAAACTTTACTAGAAAACAAAATGGTAAAGAAGGGTTAATCTACAAGAAGCTTGAAGAAATAAGAAGAAATGAACTCCAGTTATTGCTTGAAGGAACTCATCCTAATGAGTTTGCATACAGAGAGATAACAACTGTGGAGTTGAAAAATAGAAAGTATATTAAGTACTTATCTGAGTACTATGGGCCTGAGTTCTTCTTTGAAAGTGGAGCTAAAGAACTCAGAATGGAAGAACAAGTTGTTTTCCTTGAGGCCTATGTTAGAGAGTCTTACAGACTTATCATTGGGAAGTGGGTTTCATGGATGGGGTAACAGCTCTGTGTCCAATTCCCCAAGAGAGAGTTCCCATTCATCCTTTGCCAATCAAACCTTCTAAAATCTCTTCCCTGGCCTGAGCTTATATTGAAGATTTCTGAGCTGATCCAGATAATGTTGTGCCAATAAGTGAGACCTCAATAATTTTAAAGGTTTTGGATGTATTGGTTCAGGGGGAGTTTGTTGGACCAAAAGAACCAATGAGCTAGATCAGAAAAACTTTTAAGTACCACAGACATCAAAACAACTGAAGTGATCTACAACAACTGAAGACAAAGTCTGAAGACAAAGTCTGAAGACAAAGTCTGAAGACAACTGGTGAAGACAAAGTCTGAAGACAACTGCTGAAGACAAAGTCTGAAGATCAAGTTCTCAGAAGTTGTCACAACAGCTAAAGTAGTTCTCTTCAGTAGTTGTGATGGTTTACATTTCAGTAGTTTGTAATCAGTAGTTTTATATTATGTAAAACATTTGAAGTTCTTACACTTCAGATGTTATAACTTCAGTAGTTGTAATGTTAGCTTATACTTAGCTTTTAGTGAAGGTGTCCTCAGTTGTTGTGGATATCTTCAGTAGTTTAGTTTACTTTCAGTTGTTTGTATAAATCAATTATATATCACTATCAAGTGACGTCAGCTAATGTCACATTCCTTATAAAAGGAATGTTGACCTAATTTCCCGATACGGGAAGCTTGTGCATGAATGAAAACATTCTTTTTGCAGAAAACTCTCTCTCTATAACCGTTACTATTTGATTGAATATTCATATTATTCTTGCTATAACTTCGTCTAATTCGTGTGCTATTCCGCTGCAAATCCTAATCTAATTGATCAAACTAGATGTCGATCCCTTCAGGAATGCTATGATACCAAATGCAAGACCGATGAAGGGTATGCACTTACAACACAACAACACAATGAGGAGAGTTGCAAAGAATACTTAACAGATCAAATAGTGAAACTGGATAACCTTTTGTAAATGACACTAAGAAGACAAGTAAATATGAGAAAGAAACAAGATAGCAAGATAACAAGGAGATGGTTTTCAAGATTGTAGTATATTGCCTTCTCAAGTTCTATTACAAGTGTCACCAAGCATAAAGGAAAGTTACAAGTACTTGAGATACATATACCACATCCTACAACCGGCCAAACTATGAAAGCCAACTGGATACAATTGACTAGACACAAACAAAATCAATTGTAGAGTCAAAAGGCAAATTTCCTTTTGACTTGTGACTATGACATGCCATAGCTCACATCCTAATGTATTACAAAAAGGATAAAGTACATGATATAGAAAGTTACAGACTCAAGACCTCAATGTATAGTTACTAAAAGCATGGACCTTTTCACCAACTCATGTAAGTTGGTGACTTTACAAAGTTATAGTGGAAAGGGGTCCAACTTTATGTAAAGTAAATCAGATAAAACATGTATACTAAAAGTCTTTGGAAGAAATCTGTCTTCAAGTGTTGGCTTTGGAAGACTTTGTCTCTGAAGCTTTGGAAGACTTCATCTTTGGCTTCGAAAGATATTAGTCTTGGCTTCAGAAGATTTCACACTTAGAGTATTTCTGTTGCACATGTGAAACTTTCGAATCCTTCTTCTTCAATGAACTTATGCATGCATGTGGGAGACTTTGAGTGTTTGAGTTGCATTAGCCTTAACATATAATCCTTAAAAGTTAAAATCAGCTTATTAAGAACTTATTTACATAATTTATCTGAAGTTGGTCATACTCCTAAACCTTCTATGCTTAAACACAAATATGAGTTTAAGCATTGGAAAATAAGGTTCATGAATTACATTACAGGTGTAGATCCTGACTACTGGATTTCTATATGTAAAGGGCCTCACATTCTAGTAACACTTTCTACTGACCAGGCTGCTCTATACAGAACCTCAAGAATACCCATTGAGGATCTCACTCTTGATGATGATGACTACACGAAGATAAAAATTGATCTAAAAGCATATTCCATTCTGACTCAAGCCTAAAATGGCTTGAGAAGTATGGAACAACTAATTCTGTGTGGGATACACTGCTGATAATGTGTGAAGGCATCAATGAAGTAGCTGAAATTAACAAGGATAAGCTTGTTAATCAATATGAAACCTTTCATCACTCCAAGGGGGAGTCAATCTCTAAACAATTGCATAGATTTGTGCAGCTGATGAATGATTTAGAAATTATGGGGGTTACATATGAAGTCAAAGAGCTGAACAAAATAATGCTTCATAGCCTTCCTGAAAGCTAGAAATGAAATGTTACCATCCTAAAAAACACTCTTGATCTTGAGAGTACCACCTTGGACATAATAATTATCAAATTTGAAGCTCTTGAACTTGATGAAAGGAGCAAAAACCTTGGTGGACCTTGAGTTATTGAAGCATATAAATTTCCATCAGACACTCACTCTGTGGAAAATGCATTCATCATTGAGGATGATAATTTTCTCTCCTTAAAAGATCAAGTGAAGACAACTGGCTTCATTGCTACTCCATCAACAAACAAGCCATCAACATTGTCTCAACCAACAGGGTTCACTGCCAGTCCTACAGGTTTGTTTGAAGATTGTAACACCCGGTTCTTTTTAAAGATAAAGAAAGAAAGAATAAAGTGAAGAAAAAGAAGGAAAAGAAATAAAACCCAAGTCTAGGGGTTAAAAGTGATAGAAAGGACAAATCTTTGAAAAGTTGGTGTTAAAGGTGGCATGGCCACCCATCACTCTCTCTACACACAAATCCTCGGATACTTCTAGAGAGAGAAGGAAGGAGAGCAGAAACTCTCGGTTTTAGAAAGAAGAACAAGAAAGAATTCGAATTCAAGGTAAGAATTCATGGTTTTATGGTGTTTTTAACTGGTTTTATCCTCGGTTTTATGCTTATGTAATGTGTTTGGGTGTGTGTTTTGGTGGGTTTCTAGGCGGTTGAACTATGTTGCAAATGGGTTTTTGAAGAAGTCATAACCAAAGGCTGCAAAGGTGAATTCTAGAACCCCCCTTTTTACTTGTTTTAAACTGCTTTGGGGCTAGAAATGCATGTATGAACTTTTTATAAAAGTTGGGTTTATACCCGTATGTATGTATGTGTGTATGTGTGTATGTTGCGGGTGGGGTTTGATTTTGGGCTGTGTGTGTGTGTTTGATGATGTTTTGATTGTGTTTCTAAGGCTTAGAATGTATGAGTTAAGCTTAGAACTTGATAGGTGATGTTTGGGGACTAAATTATGATGTTTAAGTGGGTTATAGACTGCTCATGCGCCCAACTGTAAATAACTACCTAAGTGTCCCATGCGCCCAAAACCTCATGCGCCCGAATAGTACTCATGCACCTAGAAATAGGCTGGAATTGAGTAAGTGTTCATACGCCCAGATAGCTCATGCGCCCAAGCATTCATGCGCCTGCATATTGCCCATACGCCTAGAAATGCCTAGAATAGACTAAGTGTTGCTCATGTGCCTGCATAGTGCCCATGCGCCTAGAATTTCCTAGAATAGACTAAGTGTTGCTCATGCACCCTAATAGTGTCGATGCGCCTGAAAGTTGCCCATGCGCCTGAAAGGCCATACGCCTGCATAGTGCTCATGTACCTGCATAGTGCCCATGCGCCTAAAGACATAAATATTTTCTGATTTTTGGGGAAAAAGTGTAATGTAGGCTTTGACTTGGGACGTTCCCAGGGGCTATGTAAGTTGACTTTTTGGAGTCATAGATGATGTGATGGGTGATGTATGATTTGATGATGTATGATTGGTGCTTATGCATGATGGTATGTATGATGTATGATATGCATGTATGATGGTGCCTTGCATGGTGATGTTTTGTATGATTATGTTTATGTTCCATGTTATGTATGTTTATTTTCCCATGGCTTTACATTGAATGTTAATGAATGAAATGAAAGTATTATGTAACGTAAAGTGGAAGATAATGAAAAAAGAAACATAATGATAGAATGCATGCATTAACGAGTGAAAGAAAGTATAGAAAGGCTTGCAAGCAAAATGTATGGAGGTGCACGACTCTAAAATGTCGTAAGCTCAACTGTGTGTGGTTTAGCTAACCCTTAAGGATACACACAGGGGTCCAGTCTTTGTGACTGACCAGTGATACAGTACATGGTTTATAGTGATTACTCACCCCGGTGCTGGTGCCAGGCTATGTGCGTTATGGAAGCCATTTATGATCTTCGGCCCAGTACCCGCTTTGTGCATATGTTTGGGGTGTAGTATATAGTTGGGATCTTTGTCGCTTACCCGGGTGCTGGTGCCAGGCTATGTGCTTTATGGAAGTCATTTATGATCTTCAGCCCAGTACCCACTTTATGCATACGTTTGGGGTATCACCGATGACATTGATCCGGAAAGAGATAAAGAGATAAAGAAAGAAAGTGATGAACAATAACAATTGATCTCACTCTTGATGATGATGACTAGAAGAAGATAAAAACTGATCTCACTCTTGATGATGATGACTACAAGAATATAAAAATGATCTCAAAGCATATTTCATTTTGACTCAAGCCTAAAAAGGCTTGAGAAGTATGGAACAACTAAATCTGTGTGGGATGCACTGTTGATAATGTGTGAAGGCAGCAATGAAGTAGCTGAAATTAACAAGGATAAGCTTGTTAATCAATATGAAACCTTTCATCACTCCAAGGGGGAGTCAATCTCTAAACAATTGCATAGATTTATGCAGCTGATGAATGATTTAGAAATTATGGGGGTTACATATAAAGTCAAAGAGTTGAACAAAAAGATGCTTCACAGCCTTCCTGAAAGCTGGATTCGAAATGTTACCATGCTGAAAAACACTCTTGATTTTGAGAGTACCACCTTTGACATAATGATTACCAAATTTGAAGCTCTTGAACTTGATGAAAGGAGCAGAAACCTTGGTGGACCTTGAGTTATTGAAGCATGTAAATTTCCATCAGACACTCACTCTGTGGAAAATGCATTCATCATTGAGGATGATGATTTTCTCTCCTTAAGAGATCAAGTGAAGACAACTGGTTTCATTGCTGCTCCATCAACAAACAAGCCATCAACATCATCTCAAATTACAGGGTTCACTGCCAGTCTATAGGTCTGTTTGAAGATCAAAGGTTTGAAGAGCAAAAGGCTACTTATAATGCCTTTGTTGCAAGCTTTGAAGCCTACTTAGGAGGAAGACTTACTTCTGCACACCTGATCCAAGAAGATTTAGAAGAAATGGATCCAGATGACATGGAAGAAATGGATCTATAATGGCAAATGGCTATGATAGCAATGAGAGCCAAGAAGTTCTTCAAAAAAGGGAGAAAGCTTAGTTTGAATGAAAACACAAAACTTTGATATGTCAAATCCAAAGTCAAATGCTTCAGTTGTGGTATGACCGGCCACTTTTCAAGAGAATATAATGATCCAAGAAGAAACAACAATAGTTTCCAAAGGAATTCTCAAGGGTAATCATCCTATCAACCATACTCAAGCTATCAATCTAGCAATTATCAACAACAGTACTATCACCAACAAACCATCAACATCCACACTAGACTCAGCCACAACCGACAAATCAAGCTCATGAAACCAACCAATCTACCTCAAATGCTCTTGTCATCAGACAAGATGGAGTATGTGACTAGAGTTTATATGCTGAGGAAGTGAAGCCTCAATTTCAAAATCATGCTCTCATGGCTCACATCAATGATAGTCCGAGTCCATTGCCATATGAGGTAAAATCTAATTTGTGTAGTGATAAATGCATTGCTGAACTACAGGGTTATCGTGAGCATAATCACAAATTGGAAGCTAAAATCAAAGAAGAAAAAGTAAAATAAAAGAGAAATCAAATGCTTTGAAATTAAAATCAAATCTCTCATCTCTAACATTGAAAATATGCATTGAGAAAAGTACACTCTTGCAGCTAAAAATGAACAGTTAACTAAAAAGTTAGCCCAATCCAAAGCTGAGCAATCAGTTACTGAAGTGACTTGAAAAGTTTTAACTATCTTCAGCTAAGCTGCAAGAGATGCTTGATTCACAGAAGGAGCATATAATGACAATTACACTGTCATGCCTGAGTCTGTCACTCTGTCTGATAAAATTGAACCTAAAACTATTGAACCTAAATCAATAGTAACTCAAATCACTAATCCTCAAAATAAACCAAGTGTTTATATTGAAACAAATGAGGAGAAAATTAAGTTAAGTCACCCTATCAAAATCAAAGAGTACTCGAATAAAACAGTGAATGTTATTAAACCAAGAAGTCATGTCAAAGTTATACTGCCAAGAAGTCATGTCAAAGTTATACTGCCTTTTGTCAAATTTGTTCCTGAAATTTTCAAAGAAAAGAAGAAAACAGAAGTCTTAATGAAATTTTCTGGCTAAAAGTAGTTCTGATTGTGAGATCATGTTGCCAAAGAATTCAATCAAATCAGACAATGTTTCATTGCCAAATAAAAAAATATTTCACTGGTTTCAAAAACAAAAACCAAGTCTGATCCACAATCTTCAAAACTAAAGCAAGGGGTTGGTTTTGACATTTGTAATAAAGAAAATGTAAATCAATTAGAAAGGGATGTTAGAAGAAGGGTAAGGAAGCAGAAACAATCTAGGAAGATCAAACCTAGTAGTGTTGTGAAACAAACTACTAAACAGGCTATTCTTGCTTCCTCACCAACATCAAAGGTTGAGACTCAGTTGAAAATAGGTAAATCTAGTTAGGCTTCAATGTCAAGATCAGTATCAAGAGGCAAACACATGTATTGTGACGTGTGTGAAATGTCCAATCACTTTACATATGAGTGTTATTTCAATCACTACTGCTCAGTTTGTGACATGAACAATCATTCCACCAAAAACGACTATTTTAACAAATATTTTTCAGTTTGTGATATGACCAACCACAATACATCTGATTGTGTCTTCAAGCGTAAAGGGTTGAGGAGTCCCCAAAACAAGTCCATCTTACCTATTTCATCTGTGAAATCCAAAATGACAAATCATTTTCACAATAATCAATTCAAGACTTCTAGTTCAGATAATGAGAGCAGCATAAAAGAGTTGAGGAAAATTTAAAGAAACAAATATCACAAAATCAAACAAACACCTAATCTTCATAGATCAAAGATAATGTTTGATAGTAAAAAACGGGTCAAATTCATAAAAGAAACAGGGACCAAAGGTTACAATATTCCTCTGACTCTTCAACTGAAATTAATGAGATGAAACATGCGAGATATCATCAAAAATCACCAAGAACACCTCCATTTAATTCACAATTTAGAGGTAAGTATTAAGAAGTAACTATCATGGATAGAAACAAGAAACCCAAGACCATCATGGCTTGGGTTTCACATTCTAATTAGTTCTTTTTGTGCTTACAAGGTCATCCATACAGGTCCAATAGCTTATGGTACATGGACAGTGGATGCTCCTGAAACATGACTGGAGATCGTTCCTTCCGTCATGACTTCAAGCATATACAAGGAACTATTGTGGCATTTGGAGGAGATTCACAAGGTGGCAGAATCACTGGTGAAGGATCTGTGACAAATGGGATGTTGAGCTTTGATAGAGTGAACTACTATGAACAACTATGAACAACTGAATTTCAATATGCTTAATATGTCTCAGATCTATGACAAAAAATATTCAACTCACTTTACTAACACTTATTGCTACATTCTGAAACCAAGATTTCAAATTCCTGAAGAATGGGTTGTCTTGAAGACTCCGAGGAAGAATAACACCTATGTCCTAACACCTATGTCCTAAATCTTAATTCAGCTACACCAAAAGAAGAAACATGTCTTCTGTCAAAAGCATCTGTTGATGAGTCATAGCTTTGGCACAGACACTTGGGACACACTAATTTCAAAAAAATGAACAGATTGGTCAAGGGAAACTATGTGATTGGTTTACCCTAGAAAGAATTTTATTTTATTGATCACTGTTCAGCGTGTCTCAAAGGGAAACAACACAAGTCTTCCCACAAGCCAAAGTTGGTAAACACAAACAATTCCCCATTGAAGCTACTTCATATAGATATTTTTAGACCAACTCATGTTATGAATATTGGAAAGAAACTGTATTGTTTGGTGATCATTGATGACTTTTCCAGATTCATATGGGTCTTCTTCTTACTTCATGAAAACAAAGCGTCCCAATTAACAAAATATTTTATCACAAGAACTGAAAACCAACTTGATCATAAAGTCAAAACAATAAGAAGTGATAATGGGATAGAGTTTAAGAATGAGGATATGAGTTCATTTTGTACAACCAAAGGCATTGCTCATCAATTTAGTGCAACTAGAACTCCTTAACAAAATGGATAGCTGAAAGGCGAAATAGAACACTAATTGAAGCAGCATGAACAATGCTAGCCGATGCTAAATTGCCAATCACCTTTTGGGCAGAAGCGGTTCACACATCGTGCTTTGTGCAAAATAGAACTCTGATAGTAAAAGAAAGCAAACAAGACTCCTTATGAACTTCTCTTTCATAGAAAACCATTTATTGGATTTTTCAAGTAATTTGGTTGTCCTTTTTCAATATTAAGCACCCTAGACTATTTGGGAAAATTTTCATCAAAGTGTGATGAAGGATTCTTTGTAGGTTATTCTTCTATTTCAATGGCTTATAGAGTGTTTAATCCTAGATTAAATATTATTGATGAATCTACAAACGTTCAATTCAAGGAACATTCATTTACCAAATCAATAAATGGTCCTAACTGGTTGTTTGATATTGACTCATTCACAAAATCTTTTGATCAATTTCACCTGTCTGATGCTGGAGACCTATATTCAGCTGAACACTCTTTAGGAGTAGAAAGAAGAGATGACTTTCCAATGATCCCTCTAACTTCTACTGAGCAACTAAATGAAGATGTCCCACTGCAAGCTGATCCTGTCCAACAACCATCTCAAAATCAAAGTGTTTCAACTAAAGCTGGTCCTAGCATATTTCTATCTCCTTTAGAAAAACATTCAACTGAAGTCAGAATTGAAAATCAAGATACTCCTCCAGTTGAAACTGAAAGACCATCAAATGATTGGAGTAATTAAAGTGCTGTTGATGCTGAAGCAGGAATAATAACTGACATTGATTATTTCCACAATTCTCCCACAGTTCAAGATGAAGGTGCCTCTCACAAGATGATCTAAATTTCTCCAGTCTTGATGTAACCATTGCTGGTGACTCTATTCCAACCACCAAAATACACAAGAATCATCTAGTGGAAAGCATTATTGGTGAACTCAATGAAAGACTGACCAGAAGCTAGTCAGGCATAGCAAACATTTGTTTGTACCCTTGCTTTTTGTGTCAAAGAGTACCCAAAAATATTAAAGAGACTCTTCAAGAGTTTGATTGAAGCAATGTAGGCAGAATTGATACAATTCAAGAAACAAAAAGTATGGAAGCTGGTATATGTTCCCAAAGGACAATACCCTATTGGTACCAGGTGGCTATATAGGAACAAAACTGATGACAGGGGAATTGTCATCAGAAATAAAGCAAGACTAGTGGCTTAGGGGCATACATATGAAGAAGGAACTGATTATAATGAGGTGTTTGCTCCAGTAATCAGATTAGAGGCAATAAGACTCTTTCTAGCATATTCAGTATCCATGAAATTTGTTGTTTAACAAATGGATATGAAATGTGCTTTTCTTTATGAAAAGATTGTTGAAAAAGTCTATGTGAGTCAACCTCCTGGATTTGAAGACCCAGATTTGCCACACAGGGTGTACAAGCTTGACAAAGCCTTGTATGGTCTTCATCAAGCTCCAAGGAAGTGGTACAAGACTCTATAATATTTTCTTCTTGAAAACGGGTATGAAAGAGGAAAGATTGATTAGACTCTCTTCAGAAAGAGAAGAGGCAAAGACATTGTGTTGGTCTAGATATATGTGGATGATATTATTTTTGGCTTAACAAACAAGCTACTCTGCAAAGATTTTGAAAACCTTATGCATTCAAAATTCTAAATGAGTTCTATAGGAGAACTCACATTCTTTCTAAGAGTATAAGTCGAACAAAAAATAGATGGAATCTTTATTAATCAATCCAAATACGTTGGAAAAATGTTGAAGAAATTCAAGTATGCTAATTGTTAGTACATCAGAACTCTTGTTGATACTAAATTAAAGATTGGTCTAGATCTAAAAGGCAAATTAGTGGATCAGACTCACTATCGATCTATGATAGGTTCATTTTTTATCTAACAGCTAGTAGGCCTGACATTATGTTTGGTGTTTGTGTGTGTGCCAGATATCAAGCAGATCCCAAGGAATCTCATGTAAATGCCATCACAAGGATATTCAGATATCTTAACGACAAACCTGCTCTTGGATTGTGGTATCCAAAGGAAGGAGTTTTTATTCTCTTTGCCTACCCTGACAGTGATTATGGGGGATGCAACTTCAATAGGAAGTCTGCTTCAGGCATTTGTCAATTTCTTGGTCCCAAACTGGTCTCCTGGCAGTGCAAGAAGTAGACTAATGTGTCTGTTTCAACAGTAGAAGCTGAGTACATAGAATCATCTGCTTGTTGCTCTCAAATTCTTTGTATTCAAAACCAGATGCTTGACTATGGTTTTAACTTCTTGCACACACCAATTCACATTGACAACACAACTGCAATGTTCATCATAAATAATCCAGTTTAGCACTCAAAAACAAAACACAATGAGATTAGCTACCACTTTTTAAGAAATTGTGCTAAAAAAGGGTTAATCAAATTGATTCAAGTTCATACTAATAATCAATTAGCTGATTTCTTTACCAAGGCATTTGACCCTAGTAGGTTTGAATCCTAGTTCAATCAATTAGCATGATTAACCTTGATTAAAATAAAAAATTATAAAAACATTCAAACATTATCAACATATATGAAAGAGAAACCTTTTTTCTGAAGCTTGTGTCTTATAATTTGGGAAATGATATAATTATAGTCGTTATATCATTCAATGTGCTTAAACTCAAAATTTGAAAGACTGACATGACTTACCTGATATGTGGGTAGGCTCAACTTGGAAAGGAAGATACATGCTGTGATTAACTAATACTCATATTCAATTATGAAACACTCATCTCAGAGTACTGGTAAGTATTGTCTTATCCAATTTTATGTATGTGTATCAACCTAAACACACCAGGTAATGATAAATTATGAATCTCCTTTCACTACATCAATTTCTTCTCTATTTTGTTGAGCAAAAATCTAAAGAAACAAGCACATAGTGCTGATGTTATGCTCCCAAAGATTCCTAAAATGGAACACATTCACACTGGATGCACTAAAAAAAGAATCCAATCATGGATCACCTTCTAAAGTAAAGTACAAAAGAATCCCAATGTGGATCAAATTAGCAAAATGATCTAAGTAAAAGAATCCCAATGAGGATGAGTAAAAGTGAGTATTCATTCTTTAAGTAACCTAGTCAAATAAGTTATGAAAAAGTTCTACCATGTAATACATGAGTGTGAAGTCGGTTGGATCGATAAACATCCGAGCATGTTCTTGAAGGAAGGATAAATAACAGCACAAAACAAAAGTCAAACAATAATACAAACTATAATTGAATGGTTTCATTGATAAAACCTAACGATTACAAGCTCGTTACAGCATAAGAATCAAGATCTTGGCAAGGGGAGATAGAGCATGATCTCCCCTCTCATCCGGCAGCCCTAGGCTCCGGGCAGACTCCCTCTCAGATCCTTAATCTCTCTACACACTGAAACTGGTATATATAGGCCTCGACCCATATTAGATGCGACTGGGCCCATTCGTGCGATTGGACCATGTGTATGGTTCAATCGTACGACTGGACCATGCGTATGGTTCAATCGTGCTACTGGACCATATTAGATGCGACTGTGCCCAGTCGTACGACTGTCCCAATCGCATCTCTCAGTCGCACGGCTGGTCCATTAGCATGGCTCAATCGTACAACTGAGTCTCATTCGCATATGCTCCTATGAATGACCCAGTTTCATGTGTTTACAACATATCAGGTATATACATTAAGCCTAGACTATTCAACAAGTGACTGACACACTATATATGACTATATATGCTCCAACAATGAGGATGGTTGATCAAACCATGCTTTTAAGTGTGAGGTACATGTTGCTTATTTAATCAATCAAAACATGATAAATATCAAATGTATTATAATATTAACTAGGTATGAGTTTAAGAGGACAAACATACCTTCAATCAATAAGATCATATACATGTCTATTTTACTAACAAAAGCTTGCACTTGTGTAATGTGAGATTGATATGATCCCAACAAAAGTATACTTCCTCTTCATGTACAAATTAGACAACAAAAATGACAAAAAGATTTTATGATCCAAAATTTCTAAATCTTTAAAGTTTCTATCTAAATGTAGATATAAACTTTAGGGGGAGTAATTTAAAATTTTGATCAGTTTGTACACGTAGTTTCCTTCTTTAAAAAATATAAAAAGAAAAAGAAAAAGAAATTAACTGTGTTGGTGCATAAGTTATACTATAGAATCTCAGTTTATGCAGACATTTAAAAGCATACAAGTCCAAGAATAAGTCAAACACTGAGAATCTTGTATCACATTTGATATGCAAGTCAATCCAAGCAAGAATTGACAATCTCAACCACAGTCAAAACTTCATAAGAAACAAGTCAAAAGCAAAGACAATTCTTCATAACAACCAAAAGATCAACAAAAAACATAAAAGAATTCAATCTACAAAAACATTAATTTTGATTAAGTTCAAAAATATTAATGCAGGTAAGTGCATTGCTTAATGCGGGTGTAGGTAACCCAGGCAAATAACCAATGCGGTTAACTATTTCCATGTCATTAAAACAGTGAAACTAATGCGGAGAAGTATACTCTACCGCATTTGTTTTCAATGAAGTGTACAAAAAGTTTTAAGTGTTAAAAACCTATGCGGACAAAAGTGTTCAACCGTATTTGTTCATATAGTAAACTTTTGTTTTACCGCATTTGTTTTTACTCATCCGCATTTCCTACATTTGGTTGAATTTAACCCTAAGAACTACTTTGTGTATCAAAATGAACTAATAATGTGCTTAATTTCTTCTATCATGATGATGCATGAAAGTCAAGAAACGCAGGCAAAATTCTGCTTTACCGCATTTGTTGAAGTTAAATGTGATGCAAGGAATTTACTTTATCGCATTTGGTACAGTGAACAAATGCTGGTAAACTTTGTTCTACCGCATTTGTTGTAATGTACAAATACCAAGAACTTTTGTTCACACGCATTTGCTATAGTGAACAAATGTTGTTAAGTGTTTACAATTTCGCATTTGCCACACTACACAAATGCTGATGAATAATTTCCTTTCTGCATTTACTACAGTGACCTTAAAAATTCAACTGCATTTGTTTTGAAACTTGTAATGTTTGTAAAAGCCATTAAATTTATTATTTAAACCTAGGTCAAAATGTCATTTAATACTTTTCAAATTTGAGAGACTACAAAGTGCGACGAGTGTTCTTATTCACTATTCTTCTTCCATCATCATCACCATCATCAAAACCTGTGTTCTAAGATCCATTCACCCTAAATTCCTCAACTTTGATTCATTACAATAGTATTATCGAAGAAAAGGTGAAGATCTTCAAGTTCAAAACCTAAAAATAGTCGAACATCTACAATGATATTGAACTTAGAACCATAGGTCAAGAAAAAAACATGAAAATTAAACTGATGATAAGGAATCATTGATATTTTCGACTGAAAAGAACTTGATACTTTGAGAATAAACAACAAACAAGTGATTTTCATGAATCTTGTTCATCGCATGAATAGGGTAACTCAAAAAAATCGAAAATGGAAACAAAAGTTGATTCCAAGGATTGAAATAAGTTAAAATCATAAAAGATAATCAATACAACCATTAATAACTTAATAGAAATGATCATGCATCTCTAAATCAGATTAGGTCAAATTCTTATGAAACAGTACCTATGAACACTCAATTTTGACCATAAAAAGTCAAACTAAGAAAATTCATTCTGATTTGTGATAAACATTCTGATATTTATTATTCATTATTCCAATTCATATGCCTTGATCATAGGTTACAATGGCTAATCTTACATGGAGCAGCTCTATAATGTCAGTGGTTATCTTGACCCTGATGTTCCTAAGCCAGAAGGTTAAGATATATGATCATATTCATCTTCACTACTAGAGTGGCTCATGCTATTACTGTCAGACCAATTACCTATGAGAACTTCATAAGATCATTATGGGGAACTACTGAAGTAACTGATATAGATGGTGTAAAGACTCTTTCAGGAAGAATTACTGATGATCACACTCTAGCCATCACTGAACAAACTATGAGACTGTGTCTACAGTTTGGTGATGATGCAAACACTCCATTAGAACTAGATGATGATGAGATTATGACCTTTTCTTCCAACATTGGATATGAAGGTGGATATAAGGGAAAGAAAATAGTAAAAGGGTTGATGGACTTGCAATGGAGATTCCTAATTTATATCTTCCAACACTACTTGTCTAAAAGCAAGACTAGATGGAATGGTGTTCCTATCACTACATCTTCTACCATGTGTGCTCTGTGCACAAACCAACCATTCAACATCTCAGCTTACGTTTTCAATGGTTTTGTCTCTAACATCCAAGAGGGTAGAAGACACATGTTCTTAATGTATCCAAGATTCCTACAGTGCTTCATCAATGAAGCCTTTCCAAACATAATGCATATGGGACCAGTTATGGATATTCCTCACTATAATGCTAAGTCCTACAAGTACATAAAGAAGAGAGATCCAATGAATTTTTACAGTGACATATACTTTCCTCTACTACCATGGATGCTTCAACAGATCAACCAAGTTGAGAACTTAGATGATCAAGAACAAGAGGCTCCAATCCTGATCAAGAAGAAGAGCAAGCTACTCATGATCAACAACCTGTTGATGAGCATGTGGTAGAAGCTGAAGAATGGCAAAGGCCAGTGTCACCATAAGTTGATGTAGATGGTGATCCTTACACTGGGCCTTCCGTTCATGCAGCTGAAATAGCATCACCATTCATGCCAACTCCTATCACCTCACCTCATAGATCACCAATCACACCTCCACAAATACAACCCATTATCTTTCCACATATATCACTCATAAACTCACCCCATATTTCACCAATTCATTATTCACCTACATCTCATATTCATCATCACCTGCTACTATTGAGCCTTCTGAGTTTTGTGATTCTGCCAACTATTCAGAGGAATCCAAATATCATCTAATGAGGAAGATAATCAAATGATGATGCATGTGAGGCAAGTTAATTCTGAGGCTGTTCTATCTGAAAGTTTTGCTGAATCAGAGGTAAACAGGCCTGATGAAAAGGATAAGATGATATCTGAACTGTTGTAAAAAGTAGCAAAGATGGAGAACCACTGAACAGAAGATCTGGTATCATTCAAGACAGATTTCTAGAGTTAGATGAAAAAGAAAAATAGTTAAAAGACTTAAAATAGAAGTATGAGGATGAGAAGAAAGAGAATAAAAAGAGAAAGAAAGTCTAAAGGCAACTTTACAACATTCCAGGGATGAAGTAAGTGGTCATGTGGACACTTTGGCCATCCAAACCATTGTTATGGAAGAACGGGAAGGGATGATTGAAGAGCAAGCTGATATAATCATGGACCTACAAAACCAGATAGAATCTCTTAACAAGAGAGTCTATGAATTAGAATTATTAGTCATGATTAAACAAGAAGTGGAAAAGGAGAAAGATGATAAGGGAGATGAAAGAGAAAAAATAAAAAACAGTGAAAGTGATAAAGATGATAGTGATGAAGGTTCATCAGGAGAGAGTGGTAATGGATCCCCTCCTTCTAAAACGATGAAATTCACTGAATCTAGAGAAGAGACTGAAACCAATGGAACAAAACAGAATGAACCTAGTCTGGATATGGTGATCTATACAAGCAAACAACAAGATGAAACTCACACCAAAGAAACTAAATTCAGTGACATGATTCAAGCTCTTGATAGCTTTACAGATGAAGACGTCATCATTGATGACGAGTTTTAGGACTTCATTGGAGATTATAGACAAGCAACAGAGCCAATTGTGATTATTACTCAATCTCCTGTCCTATTTGAGAAGGAATCGAGTCTTGAAATTATGCCTACTGTGTCATTATCTGATAAGCAAAAAAGAAATGATCAGAATGTGAAGAACAACAAAAAAAGAAGAATATGATGCTAAACTCAAAGAGAAGGAACAAGATGAATTTAAACAGAAAGAGGCTGTAAAAGTGCCTGAAGAAGCTGAAATAGCAGAATCTTCCTTTGGTCCAAGCATGCAAACCTATACCCGAAAGATAATATATATTTCTCAAAAGTACAAAGAAAAAGGGCCGGCTGAAGAAGAAGAGCTAGTGAAGAAAAAGCACAAAGATGATCCCCGAAGTCTTGCAGCTATAGGTGAATTTTTGGATGAACATGAACAAGCTGAGGCTCAACTAAAACAAAGAACTGAATTTATTGACCTTGAAGAAGGAGAGATAGAGGGTGGCTATGTGGTTGATAAACCAATAGCTAGGGTGTAACACCTGCTTATTTTAAAAGAAAAGACATGAAGAATAAATGAAAGAAAAGCAATAAAGTCCAAGTGGAGGGACTAAAAGTGTCCAAAAGGACAAATCTTTGAAAAGTTGGTGAAAAGGTGGGCATGGCCGCCCACCCTCCCTTCACATCATTCTTTCTTTCGGATTAGAGAGAGAGAGAGAGCAGAGGAACTATCGGCTGAAGAAAAAAAGAAGAAGGAAATCGAATTCAAGGTAAGAATTCATGGTTTTTAAGTGTTTATGACGGGTTTTATCCCGGTTATATGCTTATGTGCTTATGTGTTTGTGTATGTGCTCGGGTGTGTGTGTTTGATGTTCTTTTTAGGTGTTTGAACTCATTTGCAAGAAGGTTAGAAAGAAAGAAACACCCAAGTTGAACCAGGTGAGTTCTAGACCCCAGTTTTTACTTGTTTTAAACTATCTTTGGGGTTGAAAATGTATTAAAATGATTTTACAAAGCTTATGTATATTTACCCGTATGTATTGTGCATTTTGGATGTTAATTCTTGAATGCTTATAGGTTATTCATGTTTAGAATAGCCATGTTAAGCTTAGAACAGATGGGTTTGATGATTGGGTTTGAAAACATATTAGAAATATGTTACACAGAGGGTCCATGCGCCTAGATAAGGCTCATGCGCCTGAAAATGCCATAGAAGGACTTAAGTGTAATCCATGCGCCTGAACAGTGGTCCATGCGCCTAGAAATATTAGTCGGATGACTAAGTGGAGGGCGAGGCACCCCAATAGTCCCCATGCGCCCAAGTGACCCATGCGCCTAAGTGTTCATACGCCCGAATAGTGTCCATGCACCTGAATCGTTAATGCGCCTAAGAGTTAAAGTAGTTAAGTGTTGACTGATGTGCCTGCATAGTAATGAAACGCCCAAACAGGGCTCATGCGCCCAAATAGTGCCAAACCGCCTAAGCACTTAGAAATTTTTACAGAATTTTCTAGGAGTCTATGCTTTTAGGGTTTTGACCGAGGGTTGACTAGGGCTTATTTATGATGATGTTTCATGCATGGTTATGATTGTTTCTTATTATTATTATTGCTATTATTATTATTATTACTTATAGTATGTGACTTTACGTGGTATGTTTATTATCGTAACGTAAAGTATATCGTAATAATAAAGAGAAAGAGCAATAAAGAAAAGAAGAGGAACATTAATAAAATGTTAACAAGTCTTGCAAGCTTACAGGAGGTAAACAACCATGTTGTCGTTAGCTCAACTGTGCTACGGGTTAGCTACCCTATTATGCACACATGGCCAATCAATTGAGATTGGCAGGACCTTTGCAGCGTGTCCTGGGTGATTGGGTTGGCGTTGTATACAGTACAGTTGACCCATTCGAGGGATATAGTTGACCTTTTCGAGGGATACGTTGACCCTTTCGAGGGATATAGTTGACCCTTTCGAGGATATAGATGGCCCATCACCCGTTTTCCATCGCGCATACAGTTGTGGTATTGCTCATTGGTCCATACAGAAAGTGAAAGATAAAGATAAAAGTTTACAGAACAGACAAGGCATACGGTAAATAGAACGAACATTATCTATTCTATAGTTAATGCGTGCTCGCATATATAGTACAAAGTTGTATTTTACAGAAAAAAGTATTTTCATATACAACATATAGAAAGTATTTTATTACTTTTAAAACTAGAACTCACTTAGAAACGCCGACTTTTATACATTTTCAGTTGGCAGGTAATTATTGCTGAGGATGGCACGAGGGTGAAGCTACTCGGCGGGGAAAGACTAACATCCATTCATATTCTATGTTGTTGTTGTTTTGTAATGCGTTAAAACAATTCTTTTGTAAATAGTAAATGATGATGTATTGCTTAACAACAGTGTTTTAAATGAAATGAATGGTTTTTGATAAATCATTTCCGCTGCTTAAGTTTGTTTAATTATAATGTGTAGTGTTTTAACTGTTGTGATTGACCAACTGTGAGGTGCCCTTGAATAGGGCCTTACATAGGGAAATCCCTGTGAGGGTGGAGTCATCAGTGGATGACAGAGTGGAGAAAGCCAAATCAGATGATCTGATGGTAAAGGCATGTTTTATATTAATCATTGTTATGATCTTGATGAGGTATTTGATATGACCTATGAGGGGATGATAGCAGAAGAAGAAAAGCTAAACAAACTACTGGACCCTACATATGAGACTGAGTATGAAAAGACTCGTTCACCTAAAGCTCCAATTCTCTGCAAAGACCAAGCAGACTGCTACTCCTCAATCATTATATCCTCATCCCTATAGTATGACTGACAGGGAAATGAAGGACTATCGGTCTGAATAAGGATTCACAGAAAATTGGGTAACATGAAGACGAATTCCCTAAGGGCTGCTGTAACATTTCGTATTTTTGTTAACTAAAAGTTAACTTTGTTTATTTTATAGGGTTCATTGTTATCATTTATAAAACTTATGAATTATGCGTGCTTATTTCTTTATTGTCTTTAATTTTTATTATACAAAAGTAACAATAAAGCTAAAAATTGTAATAATAACAACACTACTAATAATAATAACAATAATAATAATAGTAATAATATTAGGAATAATAATAATAAACTAAAATAGTAATAACAATAATAATAACTAAAGATAATAGTAATAATAATAATAATATTAATAATAATAAATAACTATAATAATCATAATGTTAAAAAAATAATACTAATGGTAATGATAATGATAAAATTTATAATAATATGATACTTATGATAATTTATAAAGTTAATAATCTTAAAGTGTTTAAAATTTAAGGTAATAAGTTTAGGGGGTTAATATGTTATTTTGAAAACTTTAAATAGAAACTTTGTGCATAAAATGCCAAGAGGAAAACCACAGGGACTAGAAGTGTCAAATTCGAAAACCCAACCCATCTCCCCCTTTCAACCGTGGATCGCCGGCCAAAGAGGGTCTGGCGACCCTCCGGCCACCCCATAACCACCAATTTTTGGTCGATTCTTGATCCAAACACCGTTCCGAGCCCCTTTAGAGTTTGAATCGAACATGAAGGTAACATTTAATTGAATTTAAACGACGGTTACTGAGGTGAATGGCCTATAAAGCCTTCAACTACACAGCCGTTCGAGCCTTAATCACCAATAATAACTCAATTAATTCTACCAGATCGAACGTCTATCTACCTTTAATCGAATACAACCTCCAATTTCACCTGAAATAAAAATAAACATCTGAATCGATTCTCTTTGCTTATCACGACCTACGGCTAACTCGAACACCGTCTTCCGAACATCAAGATCCAAAATTTACAATAGGCTTTGCATCAAAGACATCACACGAAGCTACCCACAAAGTTAATTGAGTTATCGTCAGCATTTACATCGCGATTGCACACTTTCTCGGTCGCGACCTGTTCATCGTTGTGGTTATCTTCAATTCGAACGTAACCGGGTAATTAAATATATGAATCTGCTCGATTAAGCATGGGGAACAAAAACCTCATGGTTAATTTGATTAATAACATCATTTGGTGCTTCAATTTGGGATAGATTTGAATCTATGGTTCATGTGGATTTGGATATGGCTTGCAATAAAGGTTTTTAAGATTTCGGGAGCAATAAAAACTCGTGGATATAGCCTTGGTTCAATGGTTAAGGTGTGTGTGTAAGCATGAGGTCCCGGGTTTGAACCCGGGGACCTTCATGCAATTTTTTAAGGGCTTTTAGCCTAAAACAAAGTTCTAAAATATTTTAATCAACATAAAAATGGATTTTGTAAACTCTAAATATTTGTAAAAGCAACAAATCAAATTTTTATATATTTTTAAAAAAAGTTTAAACAATTAAATAATTTTTTTAAAAATATTTTAACAAGGATTACTTTTGGTTATTTTTTTTATGAATTGTAAATAGTAAAGAATAATTATTATTGGTTCAAACGTTGCTTTTAAATTATTGATAAAAATGTGTTAATTTCGTTTAGTTATAGAACTTTATTTCAAATTTATATTTAAATACTTCAAATTATTATAAATACTTTCTCCTTCATATCTTTATATAAAATATAAATATATTCATTTTCATTTATTACAAGAAAACATATAATTGTTTTCCTTTTGTTAAATATCGATATTTGACAAAAACCCCAAATACCAAATTGAAACCCTAGTTCATGTCAAATCGTTAATCTTATTATTAACCTAATCTTGTAATATTTATATATTTAGGTGTGCCTTGTGACGTTTTATCTTGGAAAGACATATATTAATCTTATTAATCTTCATCATATACTTATTTGACATGTGAGTTTCCTTGCCCCTTTTACATTTTCACACTATTTTGAGGTGAAACATGATACTTATACATCATACACTTATAAACATTTGAGACTTGTAATGCACTTGCAATTCATATTTTTGTCATGGTTATTTGTGTGTTGTAAGTGTTTATATGAGATACATAATTTTGTTTGTAATCATTAACTATTTCTAGCCTGGCGACGTCTTAGATCCTTAGGCCTGATAAGCCTATTTGGTGCTAAAGCCCAGGTATTGCCGGCTCCTGATGACATATGCTTGTTCATCATGGGAACCAAATACACTTAGCTAATCTTGTATACTTGTAATCAAGTCGACGTTTGGTTGTAAGGATATGTGTTCTATAACCTTACTAACTTGTAACCTATGACATGAATTGCTACTTGTAACCTTATCATATTATGCATGGAAACCTTCGAAACTCACCAACTATTTTTAGTTGACCTTTTATTTTTATCATGTTTCAAGTAACCCTCAAGTTTAAAGTGGTCTTTTGAAGCTTGCAATAAACTAGGATTTGGACCTAGATATTTGGATAAAATGACTATGTTTCATTTTTCTTATTTTGAGGATTATTTCATGTTTTGAGACTTATGTTTGTAATGCCTTTTAAAACTTATAATTTTAATATTACATTTAAATATAGCATTATGTGGCTGTGAACAATCTTAACCCTCAAGTTTAAGTGAAGCCCCAGCTGCAACTTCTTCACAGACCCATCTTCACTACAGCCACCACCACCACCACTACCCACCAAGCTGGATCCGCAACCCATCCATCTCATACTTATGGATCACCCCTACCTCCAATTGGGGTAGAGGAACAGCTGTCTGTGCTCAACAGGATGGTGATGCGCCTATTAGCTGCAGATGAGGAGAATGCGGCTCAGATCCGCCACCTTGCTGAACTTACTACTGCTCAGTCTCACCAGATAGAAGAGCAGGCTCGAGTGATAGAGGAGCAGGCCCAACAGATGGCTGCTCAGAGCCATGAGATAGCCCAACTCCAAGCACATAGTGTCACATCAAACAACAAGATAGAGGAGTTGGAGGAGTTGGAGGAGGCGAAGAAGACAATCATGTTAAAGCTAAAGGGATCTAAGGAGGAGCCCTTGAAGATCAAAGAAGGAGACAGAGATGATGAAGATGATGATAAGGATGATGAGGATGAGACAAAGGAGGATAAGGGGATAGAAGAAGAAAGGACAGAGGAGATGGATGATGATGATGATACAGCAGGAGGAGATGCAGCTGCATCGGCCTCTGCTTCAGGTCAAGAGAGGATGTCCAGGAACAGACAAGACCAACCAGCTTCTTCCTCTGCTTCACCAAGTGACGAGACGATGATACAGGACAAAAGTAAAGATGAGATGTTTATGTATTTAATTACTTTTGTATTTGAATCATGTATTGAAACCTATGTATTCAATGTTTAAATTAAGTTTAATGCATTTCTGTTTTGATTAATTACTAATGGTTGATATGTTGAATGTGTAAATCAAACATATCCAAATTACCAAAGGGATGAGTTTGATGTTGCTCCCCTTCAGCAGGTCAAGACTCAGCTAACAATGATTCTTGATCTGCAAGGGATCGTAAGGAGGTTGGTGAGTTATACCCTTGAAGAAGGGGAAATAATTCACGACCTATCAAACGAGCAACTCGCAGAGATCTTCAAGCTCAATCCAGATGAGATAGTGAAGGATGCTCCGACATGCGACTCGACCAATGACGAAGAGCTCAACGATGTTGTTGAAATCGAGATTGAAGATGTCACTACCGAGCACTACCCTCAGTACGCTGACAATGAGGGAAATGTGGTCCCCAATCTAGGTGAATCTCTCGTCCGCGATCCTTTTGAGGTGTTAGACAAGATGGAGCAAGAGTCGGAGAAAGTAGAGGAAACGGCCCCAGCCTCAAATAATGATGTCGATATCCGAAAGGCTAAGTGGACTGCATGTTTTGAAGAAGTTAGAGCCCAACACGCTGCACCGAAACAGGATGCCTACACCAAACTCTACAGCGTCAAGAAACATCATAAGGTGACTGGCAGGATCATAGCGTGGGAGTATTTTGAGGATCTTAATGTATATGCAGTTAAGAGGGAAAAGGGCATAGAGTACTTCAGATTCCCACATGATTTGAAGACTCTACCAGGTTTTGAGCTCAACCAGCTGGCTAAACTAAAGCTTTTGTATGCTGACCTGAGGAAGATGTCAGGCTGGTTCGAGGTTGCCCTAAAGAAGGAGTACCACACCAGGTGGGTTAACTTCAGACCCCAACATCCTACAAGGTATATCAGAAGGTCTGAGGTTGATGCCATTACTGGAAAGCCGAAGATAGTGTTGAAGTGGAGTCCTCTGCGCACAATGTCAAGAATCCCACTCAGGGAAATGCCACAAGACTTCACTCCACACTTTAAGTGGTGGTACTACAATTGGAGAACGGCTGAAGCAGTCATAGTCCTAAACAAAGAGGGCCAAATGGATACGATCAGGGTATTCGACCCAATGTGGCTTACCAACTTGTCAGCAAATGATGTCTACACGCTATGCAAGTGGCCATTGTTCTATGATACGCAAGATATTGTACAAGCCCTCCAGTTCCAAAATGTCATAAGACTCTGCTTCGCGTTTGAGATTCATGCGGGAGTCACAAAAGAGGACAAGTACGCGAAATATGAGGAGGTGATGCAGAAAACAAGACATTAGAGAGATCTAGGTCCAAGGGGGAGTTTGTTGATACATGTATGTCCCTAGATCATGATATGAAATGTAATAGATCTTGTTTATCTGATTAGGATGTAATTTGATATGATTAATGAAATGATATTGATTGTTTGTGATTTGTAATGTCTAATATTTCATTAATGAGTCGATATTGAATTGGTTAATTGGGTTAGTGATTGTTTGAATGGTTACACATAATGTTTATTAATTAATACATTCAAACTTAACATAATGAAGTTCTCATGCGAATGGCCCATGCGAATGGACCACACGCATGAATAACTTCATACGATTGACTCAGTCGCACGACTGAACCAGGAGACTGGATCAGTCGTATGATTGACACATAAGATTGGCTCAGTCGCACAACTGAACACTCAGTCGTGCGGATGGATCAACCGCATGGTTCAATCGCACGACTGAACCATACTTATGGTCCAGTCGCCCGAATGAACAATACTAACCTATAAATACAATCCAATTCGTGAAAAAAAAGAATTCTATTACGACTCCAGACGTACCCTAGCCGTCCAGAAGCCTCCCAATTCGTTCTCCAAGTTCATAGAACACATTAGATCGGTTCCCAATCGATTTCTAACGTTAGTTTCTATTTTTTATTGATTCTTCGTGTGTTCTCACCGATTGGATCGCCAATCAAAAAGGATTCCACACTATTTGATCTGGTTTACAAGCTAATCACTAGGTATTTCGTTCAAATACCAAGTCCTAACAAAGTGCCTTACAACTCTTGCTTTATCCTTGTTGAATTATAATCCTTGTTATTCTCTTTCTCGTGTCTAACTCATTTTGCATATTCCAACATGTCTCGTCATCATGGAAAGCGTGGAAGTTCTGATCGTAAGCTAGCCGCCATGATTGCTCGACAAATGGCTGCTGACATCCCGACCATGGTTGCTAAACTCAATAGCACTTTGATGACCAACTCTGGCAACAATGGAAATGGTCAAGGAGAGAATAGTGCTAACCAAGGGCGCAACAACCAAACTTGCACCTTGAAGCACTTTAGCTCTTGCAAGTCCACTAGTTTTAGTGGCAAGGAAGGAGCCACTGGTCTTCTCGAGTGGTTCGAGAGCATGGAGAACACTTTTGTCAACTGTGAGTGTCCCGAGGCACTCAAAGTTTGTTATGCCACTAGTATGCTCCAACAAAGGGCACTTACATAGTGGAATAGCGAGAAGAGAAATCAAGGAGCCGTTGCTATTCTGGCACTTACTTGGGAAGAGTTCAAGAACATTGCCATCATGAAGTTCTGCCCGAGAAGCGAACTGCAAAAGTTGGAGGAAGAATTCTGGAACTTGAAGCAAGATGGTGGTGACCATTTGGCCTACTCAACTAGGCATCATGAGTTGAGTATTTTGCTGCCTCACATGGTTGACACTGTCCCCCGTAACATCGAGAAGTTCATTAAGGGTGTACCACCCCAAATTCAAGATGATGTGGTGGGTAGCCGACCCACAACCTTGGAAGAAGCTATCACTATCACCGCTCAACTCACCGAGAACCATATACGAGCGGGAACCATGTCTGTGAAGGGTGCAAAGGAAGTGGAAAAGACAGCTACTGAGGTCGTTAAGGAGACTAAAGCTGAACCGTCTCACAACAACAACAACAACAACAAGCCCAAGTTCTCACCGACACGCAACTATGCCGTGGCTGCACCCAAACAACCCCAAAGACAACTTGTACCTGTAGCTACACCTGTGGCACAAGTGCCTGGGGCTAGGGCCTATGGTGGTCCTCAGCCTATGTGCAACACTTGTAGGTATCATCATCCGGGGAATCAACCATGTCGTATCTGCACCTTATGTGATAAATATGGTCATTTGGTGGTGACTTGCCACCATACACCTAACAATGCCGCCATGGTCACAAACCATGTTTTCTACAACTATGGGGAACCTGGTCATTTCTGCCCACAATGCCCTCTTCTTATGGGTAACGTTCCACAAGCCCGAGGACGTGCTTTCAACATCAACGCAAATCAAGCACAAGCAAACAACGATGTGGTAAATGGTATGTTAACTTATCTATGACTTGTGTGACCTAATTCTTTTCATACGTTAACTGTATCGTTAATTACCTTTAAAATTGAACAAGTATGTTCGTTATTAATAAAACTTATGCCTATGTCCTATTGGATTCTGGAGCCAATAAGAGTTTTGTTTCGTTAGAGTTTGAACCCATACTTGCTAAGCCACATACGAAACTAGAAATACCTCTCGCCGTTGAAGTTGCCGATGGAGAACCGATCACCGTTGATGTCACTATTCGTGATTGCATCTTAAGTCTTGACACACATGATTTTCTTATCGATCTTATTCCTATGAAACTTGGAAGTTTTGACGTCATCATTGGTATGGATTGGTTAGCCAAACACCATGTCGAAATCATTTGTTTCGAGAAGTGCATTCATATACCGTAACCCTCTGGAAATACTTTGAAAGTGTTCGGTGAAAAGTCTTCAAAGGACTTAAAATCATTTCTTGCACCTAAGCCCGAAAGTTCTTAAGCAAGAAGTATATGGCTTTCTTGGCTTACGTGGTCAACACGAAAGTCAAAGGGAAAGAACTTAATGATGTCCCTATCGTACAAGACTTTCCTGAAGTATTTCCCGATGACCTTAGTGGTTTACCTCCCGTGCGTGAAGTCGAGTTTAAAATTGACTAGATACCGGGAGCAAACCCCGTGGCTAAGTCACCATATCGATTTGCACCATCAGAAATGCAAGAACTCTCTAGTCAACTTCAAGAGCTATCCGAGAAGGGCTTCATTCGTCCTAGTTCTTCTCCTTGGGGTGCACATGTCCTTTTCGTAAAGAAGAAAGATGGATCGTTTCGTATGTGCATCGATTATCGTGAGCTTAACAAGCTTACCATCAAGAATCTTTATCCTCTTCCTCGCATCGATGACTTGTTTGATCAACTTCAAGGAGCTGCTATATTCTCGAAGATTGATCTACGTTCTGGATATCATTAATTACGAGTTCATGATGATGACATCCCAAAGACCGCGTTCCATACTCGTTATGGGCACTATGAGTTTATGGTGATGCCTTTTGGTTTAACAAATGCTCCTGCTGTCTTCATGGATCTCATGAACTGAGTATGCAAGCCTTATCTAGATAAGTTTGTGATCATCTTCATTGATGACATACTTATATACTCCAAGTCCAACATCGAGCATGAACTACATTTGCGACAAGTTCTTGAGTTGTTAAAGAAAGAGCAATTGTACATGAAGTTCTTGAGATGTGACTTCTGGCTCAAGGAAGTTCAATTTCTAGGACACGTGGTGAATAGCCAAGGAATTCACATTGATCCTGCAAAGGTGGAAGCTGTGAAGAATTGGTGTGTTCCTACAACTCCTATCGAAGTTCCTTCTTTTCTTGGTCTTGCTGGTTATTATCGGCGATTCATTGCCAACTTCTCGAGGATCATGAAACCGCTCACGTCTTTGACTCAAAAGAATAAACCCTTCGAGTGGGGTTCCGAGCAAGAAGAAGCTTTTGAAGCGTTAAAGCACAAACTATGCAATGCTCCTATCTTGACCCTACCCGATGGAAACGATGATTTCACCGTATATTGTGATGCATCAAAACAAGGCCTTGGTTGTGTTCTCATGCAACGAGGAAAGGTCATAGCTTATGCATCAAGACAATTGAAGGTCCATGAGGTGAATTACACAACACATGATCTCGAGCTTGGTGCTGTTGTCTTTGCTTTGAAGATTTGGAGGCACTACCTATATGGTACGCAATGTATAGTCTACACCGATCACAAAAGCCTTCAACACATCTTTAATAAAAAAGATCTCAATACGAGACAACGTCGTTGGGTGGAGTTGATTAGTGACTACTATTGTGACATTTGATACCATCCTGGTAAGGCAAATGTTGTAGTCGATGCTTTAAGTCGAAAGAGACACAATAAGACAATCTCATTCCAAGAAATTCATGATCGAAAACAATGGTTTGACACATTGGGTGAGTTTGATACTGAGATTCAACTAGATGTCAACGAGACTACTGTGTTATTACAAAACTGAGAATAGATAGTGACATCGAGTCTAGTATCTTGGAGGCTCAACAAATGGTGCAACAAGAAAGAAGAATGAAGGATGAACTGGGGCATAATCTTCTAACTCAATTGGAAACGAAACCCAATGGCTTGTTATACTTCGCAAATCGAATTTGGGTTCCAAATCGCATTAATCTTCGTACCTTTATCATGAACGAAGCTCATCAAACTCGTTATTCTATTCATCCTGGCTCTGATAAAATGTACATGGACCTGCGTGGTCAATATTGGTGGCCTGGAATGAAGAAAGATATAGCCACTTATGTAGCTAAGAGCCTCACGTGTACGAAGGTTAAAGCCGAACATCAACGTCCAAGTGGATTACTTGAGCAACTCGAGATTCCTATGTGGAAGTGGGAACACATATCCATGGACTTCATAACCAAGCTACCCCGAACCTCTCGTGGACATGATAGCATATGGGTGATCGTTGACCGATTGACCAAATCTGCACATTTCATACCCATACGTGACACTTACAAGACATCATGGGGTACCTCTGCATATCATATCCGACCAAGATGCTCGTTTCACTTCACACTTTTGGTCATCTATGCAAGAACTTTGGGTACACAACTAGATCTAAGAATGGCTTACCACCCTCAAACTGATGGTCATACCAAGTGAACGATCCAAACCTTGGAGGATTTTCTACGCCTTTGTGTTCTTGACTTTGGTGGTGATTGGGATACGCATCTACCACTCGCGGAATTTTCTTATAACAATAGTTACCACTCGAGTATCAAGATGGCACCATTCAAAGCACTTTATGGTCGTAAATGTCGTTCACCGATCTGTTGGACCGACATTGGTGAAAACTTCATCACTGGTCCTAAACTTATACAAGAGACGACCGATAAAGTTTCTATCATCTGCAAGAACCCTGAAGTAGCGAGAAGTCGACAAAAGAGCTATGCTGATAAGCGACGTAAGCCATTGGAATTCCAAGTTGGGGAGATGGTTCTTCTTAAGGTTTCACCGTGGAAAGGTGTGGTTCGCTTGGAAAGAAGGGTAAACTGGCTCCAAGATTTGTAGGACCTTTCAAAATCCTGAAAAGGATTGGGAAAGTGGCTTATAAACAAGAACTACCTTCCTACTGTTAGGACCTGGTATTTGAACGAAATACCGAATGATTAACGTGTAAACCAAACCAAATAGTGCGGAATCCTATTTGATTGGCAATCCAATTAGTGAGAACGCACGTAGAATCAATAAAGTATTGAATCAAACATTAAGAATCGATTAGGAATCAATCTATAGCGTTCTATGAACTTGGAGTATCAACTTGGAGGCTTCTGGACGGCTAGGGTACGTCTGGAGTCGAAATAGAATGGATGCTCTCTTTTTTCCACGAATTGGGTTGTATTTATAGGTTAGTATTGTTCATTCGTGCGACTGAACCATTAGTATGGTTCACTCGTGCGATTGAACCATGCGATTGATTCAGCCGCACGACTGAGTGTTCAGTCGTGCGACTGAGCCAATCTTATGTTACAATCAAACGACTGATCCAGTCTCCTGGTTCAGTCGTGCGACTGAGTCATTCATATGAAGTTATTCATGCGTATTGTCCATTCGCATGGGCCATTCGTATGAGAACTTCATTTTGTTAAGTTTGAATGTATTAATTAACATAACATTATGTGTAACAATTCAAACAACCACAAACCTAATTAACCAATTCAACATCGACTCATTAATGAAATATTAAACATTATAAATAACAAACAACCAATATCATTTCATTAATCATTCCAAACATTATATCAGAATCAGACAAACAAGATCTATTACATTCATATCATGATCTAGGGACATACATGTATCGACAAACTCCCCCTTGGACCTAGATCTCTCTAATGTCTTGTTTGCATTCATAAGATCTATTACATTCATATCATGATCTAGGGACATACATGTATCGACAAACTCCCCCTTGGACCTAGATCTCTCTAATGTCTTGTTTGCTTCATTACCTCCTCATACTTCTTGTACTTATCCTCTTTTGTGACTCCTGCATGAATCTCAAATGCAAAACAGAGTCTTATGACATTATGGAATTGGAGGGCTTGTACTATATCCTGCGTATCATAGAACAGTAGCCACTTGTATAGAGTGTAGACATCATTAGCTGACAAGTTGGTAAGCCACACTGGGTCAAATACTCTGATAGTATCCATTTGGCACTCTTTGTTTAGGACTATGACCGCTTCTCATGTCCTCCAATCGTAGTACCACCACTTAAAATGTGGAGTAAAGTCCTGTGGCATTTCCCTGAGTGGGATTCTTGACATCGTGCACGGAGGACTACACTTCAACACTATCTTTGGCTTTCCAGTAATGGCATCAACTCCAGACCTTCTGATGTACCTTGTAGTATATTGGGGTCTAAAGTTAACCCACCTGGTGTGGTACTCCTTCCTTAGGGCAGCCTCAAACCAGCCTGACATCTTTCTCGGGTCAACATACAACAGCTTCAGTTTGGCTAGCTGGTTGAGCTCAAAACCTGGTAGAGTCTTTAGATCATGTGGAAATCTAAAGTACTCTATGCCCTTCTCCCTCTTAACTGCATAGACATTAAGGTCCTCAAAATATGCCCATGCTATAATCCTGCCTGACACCTTATGATTTTTCTTGACTCTGTAGAGTTTGGTGTAGGCGTCCTGTTTAGGTGCAGCGCATTGGGCTCTAACTTCTTCAAAACAGGCAGCCCACTCAGCCTTTCGGATATCAACATCATCATTTGAGGATTGGGCCGTTCCCTCTGTCTTCTCTTACTCCTGCTCCATTTTGTCTAACACCTCAAACGTATCACCGACAAGGGATTCACCCAGATTGGGGACCACATTTCCCTTATTGTCAGCATACTGAGGGTAGTGCTCTGCAGTGACATCTTCTATCTCTATTTCATCAACGTCATTGAGCTCTTCGTCACTTGTCAAGTCGCACGTTGGAGCATCCTTCACAATCTCATCGGGATTTAACTTCAAGATCTCAGCTAGTTGCTCATTTGATAGATCATGAATTATTTCCCCTTCTTCAGGGATATAACTCACTGACCTTCTAACGATCCCTTGCAGATCAAGAATCATAGTTAGCTGAGTTTTGATCTGCTGAAGGGGAGCAACATCGAAATCATCCCTCTGATAGTTTGGATCTGTTTGATTTAAACATGTAACACATCAACCAGTAGCTAATAATCAAAATAGAAATGCATTAATTTTTAATATAAACATCGAATACATAAGTTTAAATACATGATTCAAATACAAAAGTAATCAAATATATAGACATCTAATCATTACTTTTCTCTTGGATCACTGGATCATCGCTTGGTGGAGCAGAGGAGGAAGCTTGTTGGTCTTGTTTCTTCTTGGATCTCCTATCCTGACCTTGAGTAGAGGCAGATGCAGCTGCATCCCCTCCTTCTTCATCATCATCCTCATTCCTCTCCTCTATCCTCTCGTCCTCAATCCCCTCAACTTGGCAAAAGCCCTGAACAACCAGTTGAGCCTTGTTGCTGATAATGACCCCTTGGTAATCCTTCTTGCATTTCAAGACCCATTTGGTGCCAATGACCTTAGCACCTTTAGGTCTATCTACCAGAGTCCATACTCCTAACTTCTTGAACTGAAGAAGTTCTTCTTGCATGGCACTCACCCATGCCTCATTGTTTAGTGCATCACTGACGTATTTTGGCTCAAACTGCGAGACAAAACACTGATAAGCACCATCATGAATGTATCCCTTTTCCGTAACAGAGGCATAATCAGCTGAGTATAGCTGATTTCGGGTTTGTACTCCTGATCTGACATCCCCAATGACATTGTTTAAGGGATGATAGACGTTTAGACATGATCCTGGAGTAGTAGGAACAGCTACCTCAGAGCCAATTATGAACATTTGGTTCTGCATCTGAGGTAGAAGGAGTTGGCGGTTCCGAAGTCGAAGGTGAATCACCGTTAGATGCTTGTGGACTTTATGGAACTGGAACCTATTCCTCCTGATTGTTCTAGTCATCTTCTTCAGCTTCATCTTCAGAGGAGGAGTCACTATCGTCGACTACTCCCCCTGATTGAGTAGATGATTCTCCCTGTGAACTCGATGATGTTGAATCAAGAGGTGATGTATTCAAGATATCATACATCATTTGAGTAGCTAACTCATCATCAGAAGGAGAGATAGGGATGTTGAAGGACTTAAAGAATCCATCATAGTCGAAAAAGTAGGCGGGTCCTTTGCCAGTAGGTGGTGTGGTATATCTCTGAACATCAACATTACACCACACTTCTACTAGACCCGTTGAGTTGTTGTAAACTCTCTTGTTCAGTATGTTGTGTCCTAGGAAGATTCCTTCATAAGCCTTCTTGCTGAATTTACCTTCTTGAGTCTTCTTCAGAAGTGTACACGACGCGCCAAATGGTTCGAGATACTCCAGATTCGGTTTACGTCGTTGTAGTAGCTCGCAACAAGTATTCCGGGGCGCTTGACTATCAGAACTCGATTAATTGTATAACACGCATTAGCCACTGCCTCATTCCAGAATTGGATAGGCAGTTTCAAGTCTGCCAGCATTGTCCGTGTTGTCTCTATCAAGCTTCTGTTCTTTCTCTCAGCAACACCATTCATCTGAGGCATGTAGGCAGAAGTGAATTGATGCACAATTCCCTTTTCCTTGCAGTAAGCCTCCATCCACTGATTCTTGAATTCAGTCCCGTTGTCTGAGCGCACTTGTCTCACCTTCAGCTTGTAGAGAGATTCCAGTGTGGTTACTAACTCCTTGAATGACTCAAATGTTTCTGATTTGGACTTCAGAAACATTACCTAAGAGAATCTTGTGTAGTCATCAGTAACCACAAAACTGTACAAGTCGCCTGCAATGCTCTTTGTACTGACTGGACCAAAGAGATCCATGTGAAGAAGTTCAAGAGGAAGTTCTATTGAATGAACTTTCTTTTCCTTATGAGACTTCTTCGTCTGTTTGCCTTTCTTGCAAGCTACACAAAAATCAGGAAGTTGGAAATTCTTGACATTAACTCCTCTCACAAGATCCTTCTGGATCAAGTGATTCATCTTCCGTTGATTGACGTGTCCCATTCTCCTATGCCAGGAGATGGAGTCCTTCTTAGTGGCTTTTGATAGAAAGCACTGAACTTCATGATCTGTTATAGAAGCTGTTGAGAGATCCAAAACATAAAGGTCGTTATGTGTTGAAGCTGTCATCAGAACTTGGTCCTCTGGAATCATGTAGTCTTTCTTTAGGACATAACACTTCTTGTTGTCGAATTTGACTTTAAAACCTTTATCACAGATTTGGGAAACAGAAAGTAAGTTGTTTTGAAGTTGTTGAACGTAGTTCACCTTATCAAACTTAACTTTATGATTTCCAACTTCTCCCTGAGCTGTGATATAGCCTCCTTTGTTTCCAGCAAACGAAACATGCCCTCCTTTTATTTGCTTGATGTTTGATAAAAGAGCCATGTTTCCTGTCATGTGCCTGGATGCTCCGCTGTCTACAATCCACGTGTTGGTTTCAGCACTGTAGCGAACACCCTACACATACAATGTAAAACATTAGTTTAGATTAGGAACCCAAGCCTTTACTGGCTTGGGTTCCTAGAGGCATTACACATCATGAATTCTACCCATTGACCTTTAGAGGGTGAGTGTAGCTCAGGTTCTTTCTTGTCATCATTATCAGACACAGAGGATGACTTCTCTTTCCATAAGCCAGATTTGTGCAATGCCTGTTTGTGATAAACAGTCAACTGGCTAATGGGTTGAACGTTTGGTTCACTAGTTCTTCTAGGTGGAGTTAAAGACCTCCTCTTAGAATACCTAGGTTTTGAATCCTGAAGTTCAATCTCCTCCCTAGGTGTCTGATAGTAAGGACAAAAGGAAGCAATGTGTCCACACTCTCCACAGTTGTAGCACGACCTGCTATCAACTTTATGATTAAACTTTCTTTGTGGAGATGTGTGTGACACCCTAGTAACATCACTTAGTTTGGGTTTTGACTCTATTTCTTTTGATGTTTTCTTCTGTTTAACAAAATCAATTGTTTTAACATTTTTAACATCTTTTTCCTTTTGGTTAACTAGTTTTTGACATGAAGCTTGTGAAAGATTAACATTAGCAGTCCTTTTGTTTAACTCGGACTTTATATTAACCTTTTCAAATTCTTTTTCCAGATTAATACTAGGCATTTTACCCTTTGCATTTGAAGTGGCCTTCTTTTGTTTTGTTCCAGATTCAATTGATGAACATGAGGAATCTGGATCACTAACAAGAGGAGTGGACACCACATGATCCTTGATGGAGTTGTTATTTATTGGTTTACTCTTAGTGTTCATCAAGGTCTCAGGTGGTGGTGGAGCAACTTTGTAACCCAAACCCTCCCCGTTGTTTCTTTCTCTCACTAAGTGTTGGACTATGTGTGATGAACTTGTCCAACTGTGCAGTTTCTGTTTTAATGAGTATACTTCTACTTCTAGAACTGCCTTTTGCTTCTTAGTGTCTTCTAGGGAGTTTAGATAGTACCTAATGTCATTAGCTTGGTTAAATGCAACTACTTCGGTTTCCCTAAGCTGTTTAGTCAAAAGGTCTATCTTTTCTTTGTAACTATGCTCATTTTGTTTTAAAACTCTATTAGCCTCAGTGCACAGTTGCAAATCCTTTACTAAGTTATCATTATGATCTAATAACCTAGCAAATTTCTCATCTATGCTATCTCTAAAAGTATCACAATCAGAACAAGCATGATTTTTAAACAGTTGGTCAGTGGTACTTACCTGAGGAGGTTCAGAGGAGTTAGCCATCAATGCAGCATCAGATGTCTCTGGTTCTGGTGATTCTGTCTTTGCTGTTGAAATCCATTCTTCAGGCTTGTAGCTGACCTCAGTTGTAGTTGTCTCTTCAGTATTTGACATGGCTATCTCAACTGCAATATCTCTCTCACTCGCGGAATCATCATCTAAATCTTCTACACTGGCAATATTAGATTCCCCTGGAGAGACAAACCGAAAGCTCTAGTCCTGTCCTTCATCATCATGAGCAGTCAAGGCTTTTGGATCCTTGCTTGATGAAGTAGAACTGCTAGCTTGCTTGTCTTGACGAGTGAATGACGAGAATGGGTTCCCGTTCCCAGTCTTCTTTGGCTTCACACATTCTCTCTTGAAGTGCCCCTTTTCTCCACAGTTAAAGCAGGTCACTTTACTCTTGTCAAAGCCAAATGTGGTATCCTTAGTAGCAACCAAGTTCTGTCCGGTCTTTTTCACAAACTTCTTCGCCCTCCGGACAGCACTAGCTAAGGCCCACATAATTTCCATTCTCTCCAGCTCCATTTCATCCACCTGCTCGTAGTCCTCATCTGCCAGATGGCAGTTTCCAATCTTCCTAGCAACAAGTCCATCATAGGAATGAACCACTACTGCCAAAAGATCCATGTGCTCTCGAGCTACTTCCACAGTCACATTACCGAGGTTCTCGGTCTTCAGTCTAGTAGCATTCGCTTTAGTTCCAATGTAATGGGTACACGAAGACCCTAACGATTCTGAACCTGAAGGAGAAGCTTGTGAAGGACCCGATGAGCTAGACACAAATGTAGTCTGAAGAGGTGCTCCAGACGTCTTAGCTTGAGGCGTGGCATTGTACAAAGCTGGATTCTGAGTGTGCGAAGACTTCTGAGCTCTGTACTTCATCCTAAGTGCTTCTTCTCGCAGCTTTAGAATGAAGTCATTGATATCCAACTTTGCCAGCATCTCATTCTATCTCAGATTTGACACAAATGATGTCCACTTTTTCGGCAATCCGTCTGCGAAATTTGACACCTTTTCTTCCATGGTAGTAGCAACACCATGTGTATGCATTTCACTCATTAGATGGTAGAATCTATCAATAACATCGTCCAAACTCTCGTTTCCCATTGATAAGAAGTTGTCAAATTCTTTCTTCAGTTCCTTAGCTTTAATTGCCTTCAGCGAAGCATTCCCGTCGTATCTCTTTTCCAGCTCATCCCATAATTTCTTGGCCTGCTTATTCTTCGAGTACTGGTGGAAAATATCTTTAGGAATAGACTGTGTAATCAATGCGTAAACTCTCTTCTCTGCATTATACTTAACTTTCTGAGCATCAGTCATCCCTCCCAAAGTAAGCTTTACCCCATCTGCTCCCACCGGCATACTATACCCAATCTCGATAGCTTCCCACAAATTTGGATCCACTCCATTGAGGTAGATCTCAAAATGTTGTTTCCAGTGGGGAAACTCATCTAACGTTAAGAGTTTTGGTGGTTTATTATGATTCCCCACCTCACTCTCAAGCAACAGTAGGTTTTGGATCCTTGAGTCCTTGCCGGCAGTAAATGCTGACATCTGATCTTCCATCACGATTGACTTTTAAGTGTACTAAACAAACTGTCAAACTGGTGCGACTGGGTGATGTGAATGGGCTATCCGTGCGAATGAACTATGCAATTGGTTCAATCGTGCGGCTGAAATAAGCGATTGGTTCAATCATGTGAATGAAGCTGATGTATATGAACACTACGAACGGATGGTTCAGTCGTACGAATGGAGACGCGACTCAGGCCAATCGTGCGTCTAGTGTATACGAATGAAGTCCAGTCGTGCGAATGGCTCACTCGTGCGACTAAAGCTGCAGTTTTGCGAAAATTTCTAGGTTGAACGTGTTTTAGCTGTAAAAATTCGAAATTTTGCAAACCCTAATTGCCTAAGGCCGTAGAAACAGAAACTTGATGAGCAGGGAACGTCCAAGAAAACTTTTGACACAAAAGATTGCGTTTTTAGTGTAAAAACACAAACTTTTTATCAATCTTGATTGAATCACACGTAATCAAGAGCCAGAGCTCTGATACCACTTGTTAGGACCTGGTATTTGAATGAAATACTGAATGATTAACGTGTAAACCAAACCAAATAGTGTGGAATCCTATTTGATTGGCAATCCAATGAGTGAGAACGCACGTAGAATCAATAAAGTATTGAATCAAACGTTAAGAATTGATTAGGAATCAATCTACAGTGTTCTATGAACTTGGAGTATCAACTTGGAGGCTTCTGGACGGCTAGGGTACGTCTGGAGTCGAAATAGAATGAATGCTCTCTTTTTTCCACGAATTGGGTTGTATTTATAGGTTAGTATTGTTCATTGTGCGACTGAACCATTAGTATGGTTCAGTCGTGCGATTGAACCATGCGATTGATTCATCCGCACGACTGAGTGTTCAGTCGTGCAACTGAGCCAATCTTATGTTACAATCATACGACTAATCCAGTCTCCTGGTTCAGTCATGCGACTGAGTCATTCGTATGAAGTTATTCATGCGTATTGTCCATTCGCATGTGGGCCATTCGTATGAGAACTTCATTTTGTTAAGTTTGAATGTATTAATTAACATAACATTATGTGTAACAATTCAAACAACCACAAACCTAATTAACCAATTCAACATCGACTCATTAATGAAATATTAAACATTATAAATAACAAACAACCAATATCATTTCATTAATCATTCCAAACATTATATCAGAATAATATAAACAAGATCTATTACATTCATATCATGATCTACGGACATACATGTATCAACACCGACCTTAGTGGAGTTCATCCTATGTTCCATGTCTCAAATTTGAGAGAAGTGTTTAGCTGACGAAAGTCTCTATGTCCCGTTGGAAGACATCCAAATCGACGAGTCATTGCATTTCGTTAAGAACCTGTTGAGATCATGGACTGCATTATGAAAAAGACTAGAACCACAACAACCCCAATTGTCAAGGTTCGTTGGGAGAATAAGTGAGGCGCTGAATTCACTTGGAGCGTGAAGAGCATATGAAGAAGAAGTACCCGTTCTTATTCGTATAGTTTCATTTTTCTTAATTCGGGATGAAATTCTTTAAGTTGGGGAGACTGTAACATTTCGTTTTTGTTAACTAAAATTTAACTTCATTTATTCTTATAGGGTCATTGTTGTCATTTATAAAACTTATGATTATGTGTGCTTATTTCTTTATTATCTTTAACTTTTATTATACAAAAGTGATAATAAAGCTAAAATTATAATAATAATAACACTACTAATAATAATAACAATATCAATAATAGTAATAATATTAGGAATAATAATAATAAACTAAAATTGTAATAACAATAATAATAACTAAAGATAATAGTAATAATAATAATAATAATACTAATAATATTAAATAACTATAATATCATAATGTTAACAATAATAGTAATGGTAATGATAATGATAAAATTTATAATAATAATGATACTTATAATAATTTATAAATTTAATAATCTTAAAGTGTTTAAAATTTAAGGTAATAAAGTTTAGGGGGTTAATATGTTATTTGTAAACATTAAATAGAAACTTTGTGCATAAAATGTCAAGAGGAAAACCACAGGGACTAGAAGTGTCAAATTTGAAAATCCAACCCATCTCCCCCTTCACCCGTCGACCGCCAGCCAAAGAGGGTCCGGCGACCCTCCGGCCACACCATAACCACCAATTTTTGGTCGATTCTTGATCCAAACACCGTTCCGAGGCCCTTTAGAGTTTGAATCAAACCTGAAGGTAACATTTAATTGAATTTAAACGACGGTTACTAAGGTGAATCGGGCCTATAGCCGACGCCTTCAACCACACAGCCGTTCGAGCCTTAATCACCAATAATAACTCAATTAATTCTACTAGATCGAACGTCTATCTACCTTTAATCGAATACAATCTCCAATTTCACCTAAAATAAACATAAAATCTAAATTGATTCTCTTTGCTTATCACGACCTGCGGCTACCAAACACCGTCTTTCGAACATCAAGATCCGAAATTAGAGGAGCTTCGCATCAAAGACATCACACGAAGCCCCACAATGTTAATTGAGTTTGCATTACATTACACGCGATGCAAAAATTAATGATTGTACCATGCTTCTCGATCGCGACCTGTTCATCATTGTGGTCATCTTCAATCGAACGTAACGGTAATTAAAGAACGAATCTGCCGAGCTACAGCATGGGGAACAAAAGCCCCATGATTAATTTGAAATAACATCATTTGGTGCTCAATTTGGGATAGATTTGAATCTAGGGTTCATTGTGGATTTGGGTATGGCTTGCAACATAAAGGGTTTTTAAGATCGAGGAGGAGAGCAATAAAAATCGTGGCTGAGGCCTTGGTTCAATGGTTAAGGTGTGTGTGTAAGCATGAGGTCCCGGGTTCGAACCCGGGGGACCTTCATGCAATTGTGTAAGGCTTTAGCCTAAAACAAAGTTCTAAAATATTTTATAAACATAAAAAATGGATTTTGTAAACTCTAGACTATTGGTAAAGCAACAAATCAATTTTTTTTATATATTTTACCACAAAATAAACAAGTAAATAATTTTAAAATATTTTACAAGGACTACTTTTAGTTATTTTATGAATTGTAAATAGTAAAGAATAAATTATTATTGGTTCAAACGTGCTTTAAAATTATTGATACAACGTGTTAATTTAGTTTAGTTATAATACTTATTTAAATTTATATTTAACTACTTCAAATTATTACAATACTTCGCCCTTCATATTCTTTATATAAAAATAAATATATTGTTAGGACCTGGTATTTGACCGAAATACCTAGAGATTAACGTGTAAACCAGATCAAATAGTGCGGAATCCTATTTGATTGGCGATCCAATCAGTGAGAACACACGAAGAATCAATCAAGAATTGAAACTAACGTTAGAAATCGATTGGGAATCGATCTAATGTGTTCTATGAACTTGGAGAACGAATTGAGAGGTTTCTGGACGGCTAGGGTACGTCTGGAATCGTAATTATCGAGAGTCCTTCTTTTTCACGAATTGAGTTGTATTTATAGGTTGGTGTTATTCAATCGTGCGACTGAACCATTAGTCTGGTCAGTCGTGCGATTGAACCATGCGGTTGATTCATTCGTACGACTGAGTGTTCAGTCGTGCGACTGAGCCAATCTTATGTTACAATCGTACGACTGATCCAGTCTCCTGGTTCAGTCGTGCGACTGAGTCAATCGTGTGAAGTTATTCATGCGTATGGTTCATTCGCATGAGCCATTCGCATGAGAACTTTATTATGTTAAGTTTGAATGATTGTGTATTAATTAATAAACATTATGTGTAATCATTCAAGCAATCACTAACCTAATTAACCAATTCAATGTCGACTCATTAATGAAACATTAAACATTATAACTAACAAACATCAATATCATTTCATTAATCATACCAAACAAGATCTATTACATCACATATCATGATCTAGGGACATACATGTATCAACAAACTCCCCCTGGACCTAGATCTCTCTAAATCTTGTTTTCTTCATTACCTCCTCATATTTCTTGTACTTGTCCTCTTTTGTGACTCCCGCGTGAATATCAAACGCGAAGCAAAGTCTTATGACATTTTGGAACTGGAGGGCCTGTACAATATCTTGCGTATCATAGAACAGTGGCCACTTGTAAGTGTATAGACATCATTTTCCGACAAGTTGGTAAGCCACATCGGATCGAATACTCTGATTGTATCCATTTGGCCCTCTTTATTTAGGACTATGACCGCTTCTGCTGTTCTCCAATCGTAGTACCACCACTTAAAGTGTGGTGTGAAATCCTTTGTCATTTCCCGAAGGGATTCTTGACATTGTGCGCGGAGGATTCCACTTCAACACTATCTTTGGTTTTCCAGTAATGGCATCCATCTCAGACCTTCTAATATACCTTGTAGGTTGTTGAGGTCTGAAGTTAATCCACCTGGTGTGGTACTCTTTCTTTAGGGCAGCCTCAAACCAGCCTGACATCTTTCTCGGGTCAGCATACAACAGCTTCAATTTGGCTAGCTGGTTGAGCTCAAAACCTGGTAGAGTCTTTAGATCATGTGGAAATCTAAAGTACTCTATGCCCTTCTCCCTCTTAACGGCATAAACGTTAAGATCATCAAAATATGCCCATGCTATAATCCTGCCTGACACCTTAAGATGTTTCTTGACTCTGTAGAGCTTGGTGTAGGCATCCCTCTTCGGTGCAGCACGTTGGGCTCTAACTTCTTTAAAACATTCAGCCCATTCAGCCTTACGGATATCAACATCATCCTTGAGGCTTGGGCCATTCCCTCTGTCTTCTCTGACTCTTGCTCCATTTTGTCTAACATCTCAAATGTATCCGACAAGGGATTCACCCAGATTGGGAACCACATTGCCCTCATTGTCAGCATACTGAGGATAGTGCTCTGCAGTGACATCTTCTATCTCTATTTCATCAACGTCATTTAGCTCGTCATCACAGGTAGCATTACATGTCGGAGCATCTTTCACTATTTCATCAGGATTGAGCTTGAAAATTTCTGCCAGTTGCTCGTTTGATAGATCGTGAATTATTCCCCTTCTTCAGGGGTATAACTCACTGACCTTCTGACAATCCCTTGCAGATCAAGAACCATTGTGAGTTGAGACTTGACCTGCTGAAGGGGAGCAATATCAAACTCATCTCTTTTGTAATTTGGATCTGTTTGATTTACACATTTCACACTCAAATCATTAGTAATTTATCAAACGAAATGCATTAACTTAATATAAACATTTAATACATGGTTTTTCAATACAGAATACAAAAGTAAATAAATACATAAACATCTACTATTTACTTTTATCCTGAATACTCGGCTCATCACGGAAGGTGCAGAAGCAGAAGCTGACTGATCTTGTCTGTTCTTTGATCTTTTCTCTTGCCCTGGAGCTGAGACAGATTCAGCTGCTTCTCCTCCGTCAGTGTCTTCATCTTCGTGCCATTCTTCAGTTTTCTCTTCGTCAGTTTCATCTCTCATCATCATCATCATTTCTGTCCCCATCCTTATCTTTAAGGGCTCCTCCTTCGATCCTTTCAGCTTTAGCAAAATGGTCTTTTTAGCCTTTTCCAACTCCTCTATTTTCTTCCCTGAGGTGACGCTTTGAGCTTGGAGAATGGCTATCTCGTTGCTCTGGGCAGTCATCTGTCGGGCCTGCCTTTCTATCACTTGAGCCTGCTCTGCAATTTGGTGAGTTTGTGCAGCAGTCAGGTCAGTAAGCTGGCGGATTTGGGAGGCCTTTTCCTCATCGGCAGCCAGCAAACGCATTACCATTCTGTTTAGTGCCGACAACTGTTCTTTCTACCGCAACTGTAGGTAGAGGTGATCTGTAAGTGAATGAGGGATAGGCTGAGGGCTCGGTTTGGTGGCTAGTGGTGGTGGTGGTGGCTGTGGTGAATATCGGGTCAGGTCGGGATGATAGTGGTGGTGAGTGAGGGGGAATGATGTAGTGGTGGCTGGGATCTGTATTGTGGTGGTAGGTCTGGTGGTGTCTGTGGTTGCTGTGGGGGCTGTGGTGGCTATGGTGGTGGATGGTGTGTCTGAAGAGGTGGTAGTGGTGGTGGTAGTGGCTGTAGTGGCTGAGGTAGTAGTGATGAAGGTCAAACGGCGCTTCTTCTTTGGTTTCTGCCCATGGGGTTGAGCCATCCGTTTTCTCCTCGTTCCCTTCGAGGTGGATGCTCCCCCTCCTACCCTGCCGATTGACCCTGGAACATAGGTCGGGTCGGTCTCTGTCTCTCCAGAGTCTCTTGGGTGCTCACCAACCACCCGAAGCCCATGTACTGTGGGAACCACTTTTCTTCCCACAGTCCTGGTGAGGGGCTCTCATCAGACTCTCTTCTTCTACTTCTGTCTCAAGGACAAAATCATGATGAAACCCAGCTGATTCGGTAACTTCTGCAGCCGGGGCGGATGCTGGAGGCACGACATCAGACGTAGTGCCTCTCTGTGGAACAGGCATATTGTCTCCGGCACCCCCACTATCATCATCTGAATCATCAGTAGGTAGGACAATTGGCTCCACGTCGGAGTCACTGTCCTCGTGACGCCATTGGCGTCTCCCCGGTGCCACATAACTTTCATCTGCTAAATGGCCAATCAGCCTCTTTGCCTGGGGCTTCACTTGCTTGCCCCGGTACACCACCATCCTACCCAAAGTAGTGTCATCCATAAGTTCCAAAGTCACTGCATCGTGACTTTCCTTGGGGAGCAGAGGCAGCTTCTCATTGAATATCATCTGAAGGAACCTTGGATACATACAAAAACCTTCTTTCCTTTTGTTTCAATGTTCTCTACCAAATAAGCAAAGATCATATTAGAGAAGCTGAAAGGGTGGTTCAGCACCAGAGCCACGAAGGCATTTTGTATCTGATCTGATAGGTCATCGAAACCACCCCTTCTCGAAGCAATGCACTTAAGAATCACATGTGCCAGATATTTGTATTGTGGGCACAGGTTGCTCTTATTTAGCACCCCGAGTTAATGTCCCCCGCATACTTGATTCGGAGGAAACACCCTCTCACTGTCAAAGGATGTAACTTAGTGGGGTGAGTGGAGTCATCCCCAAACTCAAGGATTCTCTGGATGTCAGTAGCGGTAATGTCGATAGCTTGACCCAAAATGGTGCTTCGGATGCTATGGCTCACGAGAGCGATCCACTGAGGCATTCTCCCAGAATGCCTGGTGTAGTGATTTGTAAGGCGTGCACGGTGTAGATATAGCCTTATGTATCCGTGAGCGTTTGAGGAAGGCTATAATCTCGGAGAACTTGGCCCCGTTCCGAGAGTTGTGTGGTCCAAATGGGCACATATGTTGTGCTTTGGATTAAGAGACCATCTGTCAGCCATTTTTCCTGAAACACAAAACACATGATCATTAGTACATAATACATCAGAATTCAGTTCTAAGTGTAGTGTTTCACTTCCATTCTGATTCATTCATGCGAATGAATCATGCGACTGGAGTCATTCGGTTGTTCTTAAGTACGACTGAGTTCATTCGGTTGATTGAGACATGCGATTGAGTTCAATCTGCCGACTGAGTCTTCGATTGGTTCAGTCGGCCGACTGAACTCATTGGGTGGTTCATTCGGCCGAATGACCCAATCGCAAGGTTCAATCGTGCGATTGGAGTTCATTCGAACGACCAGTCGCTTTCCCACTGTTCGATCGCCTGTGGGTCGAATCTTGACCAATTTAAGTCATTTAACAGTGTTTAATGGTCCATTAGACTCGCCTACTTGTCACTAATAACCTATTAAACTTAATTTTAACATTTTGCTTAGTTTACGTAGGTGATTAGGTCATTTCACAGTTCGGTTCTTGATTCAATCGAGTGTCTCTTATGTAGGTTCGGTAATCTTCTGATTTTGGTAAGATTCAAGAGTAATGTACCTGTAAAATCGTCACTCGAATGTAAGAAACTCAACAGCAATGTAAATCAGGATCTGTAGCAATTTTGGCAGAGTAACGGGAAGAATGCGATTTGGGTGCGATTTTGGTGTGATGAGGAACATGCGATCGACTGAGGCCCTTAAATACTGAACTTAAGTTCAATCGGCCGACTGGCCTCATTCGCTCAGTTCATTCGGGCGACTGAGTCTCAGTCGTACGATTGGCCTAGTCAATCGCATTCAGTCGGCCGACTGAGTCTCAGTCGGTCGACTTCCTCATTCGGTCTCTTTCATTCGCATCTTCAGTTGACCGACTGAGCCTCAGTCGGTCGACTGCTTCATTCTCCCCTTCTATTCGGTCGAATGGATCATTCTCATGTCCATTCGGCCGATTGGGAGCCATTCGCATAGTTGGTCCATAACCATGATCCAATCGTGCGAATGGGTCACACTTAGTGAGTTTACAGTCATTTTGAACATTTTACTTTTAAGACCCTTTTAACTTTTGACAATAACATTATAAGCTCTTAACCAATTCAGTCACCTCAGACGTGACTCTTTTAAAACACGTTGTCACCTCTGACGTGACTCTTTAAACTTTGAAAAACATGTGGCCATCTCAGACATGACCCTTTTAGGTGAGTTAATTCCATTCTGATTTTCCTGATGTAGTCCGACAGACACACACACTAAAAGATTAAACTAGAAACTTAAACTAAATACACAAATAAAATTGTTTTTGGATTTTGTGAGAGATAAAACCCTAAGATGGAAATCTACGGGATTGGTTCCGGAATCGAAAGCTTCAACTTAGATTGACCACACCTGGACCAATTCAATTTTGGAATCATACAGGAACATCAAATCATTTGGGACTTGTTATCAAACTCTTTCGATGCTCAATTCTTGGTGTTCATCCAGAGTCATCAGCAGCTTTAGGGAATCATACTGGAACTCTTAGATTACCACATTGATTTGAACTTTCAAGAATTGCAGCCACAATGATTGTCAATATGTTTGTCCACTTAAATCCATACACAGACTCTTGACTCAAACCGGTGATTGTTTTGGTTTATTTAATTCAACGAACATTTGTGGATCCCACACTTATATGGTAATCAACATCCCTCAGGAGCTTTTGAGCGGTCTACGGGTATTGTTACAAGAAGAGACTATTCTTAGATCTTTCATAGAGAAACCAGTCCTCAGGTCAGTGCCATCGCACAGCAAAGAGGCGGCAAACAACAATGAATTCTAGAATATCTAGGTTATGCTTATCCTCAGGTCAGTGCCATCGCACAGCAGAGAGGCACACAACCTATCTCCTTGTTAGAGCAGCTTTTATTTTGCACCAAATGCACCAACAACATAGGTCATTAGCTTGATAGCATTTTTTTTCATTTTTTCGTGCTTTGCTCTATTTATGGTCATCCGCACACATTTGTGGCGTTTACATGCTCATTACCCCTTATTGGAATATTATTGATTGTGTTAACCAGTGATAAGATGGAAGCCCACAGTCAGTTGAACAACTTAGTTTGATCTTGAGATCACCAGTCCGGTCTAATCATCTATTGTGTTGAATCTACCGACATATCAATTGTGGTCTAGCAACCTCTAGGTCTACTCTCATTGTGTTACCTTAGGAGTTACCAGTTTTTCTATCATTTCCTTTTATATTGCTTAGACTACACAGACTTATACTTTGAATTTTTTCATCTTTTCTAAATTAGGATTTTAAAGTCCCTCTTGACTTGTTCCTGTGTACTATCATATTCCAAAGGGTTTGAATCGGTATCACAGATACGATCTACCTTGTATCAGCTTTCCACTCCTTCTCCCTCGGTTTCCTTTTTTTAATGTTGCTTGCTGACTTATTCTCCCCTAAAATACTAAAATCAAACCTGGTTTATTATTTTAGGATTTTAATAAAACAGCAGAATAACATGAGTTTAATTTAAACAGACTAAAATAAACAAATAAAATAATAAAAAAGAAAATTAACTAAACTACATCGGACTACACATGATCATCATCAGGAATAACATCACTTCTCTTTTTAACGCCGTTGACCTCTAGCAGATATTGAAAACGTGGTTTATCAAAGGCTTTAGTATAGAGGTCAGCGCGTTGAAAATCAGTATTAATTTTTACCACATCAATTAAGTTCTTTTCGAAACAATCTCGTATGAAGTGATATTTAATACCGATATGTTTGGTCTTAGGATGTTGGACCGGATTTTTAGTTACTGCAATTGCAGCAGAGTTATCTACAAAAATAGGAGTAGAATGGAACGTTAAACCGTAATCCCGCATTTGCTGTTGAATCCAGATGATTTGTGAACAGCAACTTGCAGCAGCAACATATTCGGCTTCACAGGTTGACAATGCAACCGATGTCTGCTTCTTACACTGCCAGGTAATTAATCTTCTCCCAAAGAATTGACACCCTGCTGATGTAGACTTGTAGTTCATCTTGCAGCCTCCGTAGTCCGAGTCACTATACGCCGTGAGCTCAAAATCATCATCATGAGGATACCACAACCCAAGTGTGGGTGTACCCTTTAGATAGCGAAAAATCCTTTTGACCCCGATCAGATGATTGACCTTAGGTTTAGCCTGATATCTAGAACATAAACATGTCGCATACATGATATCAGGTCTAGAGGCAGTGAGATACATGAGGGATCCAATCATTCCTCGGTACATCGTGGCATCCACAAGATCTCCATTTTCATCAGGGGCTATGTCGTGATTCGTAGCCAGTGGAGTACCTGCAGCAGATGCATTCTCCATGTCAAAACGATTGAGAATGTCGCTTACGTACTTGGTCTGATGTAGAAAGATCCCATTTGGTGTTTGATCCACCTGTAGCCCGAGAAAGAACTTCATCTCCCCCATAGCACTCATCTCAAACTCTTTCTGCATAACTGCTTCAAATTCTTTGCATAACTCTTCGTTCTTTGAACCAAAAATTATGTCATCAACATAGATTTGTACGAGCAGTAGGTCGCCATCTTTTTCTTTAATGAACAGCGTGCAGTCAATGACTCCCCTGCGAAAGCCGTGTTTCACAAGATGAGTCGAGAGTTTCTCATACCAAGCTCTTGGAGCTTGATGAAGCCCGTATAAAGCCTTGTCGAGCTTGTAGACTCTATCCCGATGATAAGGATCTTCAAATCCCTCGGGTTGACTGACATAAACTGTTTCTCTAATTTCCCCATGAAGAAATGCACTCTTCACATCTAATTGATAGACTTTAATCTTCATGTACGATGCATAGGCAAGGAAGATACGAATGGCTTCCATCCTTGCCACGGGTGCAAATACCTCATTGTAATCAATTCCCTCGACTTGGCGAAATCCCTGAACAACCAGTCGAGCCTTGTTCCTGATAATGACCCTTGGTCATCTTTCTTGCATTTTAAAACCCATTTGGTGCCAATGACCTTAGCACCTTTAGGTCTATCAACCAGAGACCATACACCTAACTTCTTGAACTGAAGAAGTTCTTCTTGCATTGCACTCACCCATGCCTCATCATTTAGTGCTTCACTGACATATTTTGGCTCAACCTGTGAGACAAAACACCGATAGGCACCATCATGATATATCCCTTTTCCATAACAGAGGCATAGTCAGCTGAGTACAGCTGATTTCGGGTTTGTACTCCTGATCGGACATCCCCAATGACATTGTCTAAGGGATGATAAACGTTTAGACCTGATCCTGGAGTAGTAGGAACAGCTACCTCAGAGCCAAGATGATGAACATTTGGTTCTTCATCTGAGGTAGTTGGAGTTTGAGGCTCTGACGTCGAAGGTGCACCACTGGTAGATGCTTGTGGACTTTCAGGAACTGGAACCTGTTCCTCCTGACTGTTCTGGGTATCTTCTTCAGCTTCATTTTCAGAGGAGGTGTCACTGTCGTCGATTACTCCCCTGAATGAGTAGATGATTCTCCCTGTGAGCTAGATGTTGGTGGATTCAAGCTATCATACATCATTCGTGTAGCTAATTCGTCATCCGAGGGAGAGAGAGGAATGTTGAAGGACTTGAAGAATCCATCATAGTCAAAGAAGTAGGCGGGTCCTTTGCCAGTAGGCGTGTGGTGAATCGCTGAACATCAACATTACACCAAACTTCTACTAGACCTGTTGAGTTATTGTAAACTCGTGTTAGGTATGTTGTATCCTAGAAAGATGCCTACATCTGCCTTCTCGCTGAATTTACCCTCTTGTGTCTTCTTCAGAAGTGTGCACGGCGCCCCAAATGGTTCGAGATACTCCAAGTTCGGTTTGCGTCTTTGTAGTAGCTCGTAACATGTTTTTCCGTGGCGCTTGACTATCAGGACTCGATTCAGTGTATAACATGCATTTGCCACTGCCTCATTCCAGAATTGGATAGGCAGTTTCGAGTCTGCCAGCATAGTCCGTGCTGTCTCTATCAAGCTCCTGTTCTTTCTCTCAGCAACGCCATTCATCTGAGGTGTGTAAGCAGAAGTGAATTGATGCACAATCCCCTTTTCCTTGCAGTATTCCTCCATCCAATGGTTCTTGAATTCCGTTCCGTTGTCTGAGCGTACTTGTCTAACTTTCAGCTTGTAGAGAGATTCCAGTGTGGTTACCAACTCCTTGAATGATTCAAATGTTTCTGATTTGGATTTCAGAAACATTACCCAAGTGAACCTTGAGTAGTCATCGGTGACCACAAAACAGTACAAGTCGCCTGCAATGCTCTTTGTACTGACTGGACCGAACAGATCCATGTGTAGAAGTTCAAGAGGAAGTTCTATTGAATTAACTTTCTTTTCCTTATGAGACTTCTTTGTCTGTTTACCTTTCTTGCAAGCTATACAGAAATCAGGAAGCTGAAAGTTCTTGACATTTACACCTCTCACCAGATCCTTCTGAATCAAGTGATTCATCTTCCTTTGACTGATGTGTCCCATTCTCCTATGCCAGGAGATGGAGTCTTTTTCAGTAGCTTTGGATAGAAAACACTGAACCTCATGATCCATTGTAGAAGCTGTTGACAGATCCAAGACATAAAGATCTTATATCTTGAAGCAGTCATCAAAACTTGGTCCTCTGGGATCACGTAGTCTTTCTTCAGTACATAACACTTCTTGTTGTCGAAGATGACTTTAAATTCCTTATCACATATTTGTGAAACAGAGAGTAAGTTGTTTTGAAGTTGCTGGACGTAGTTCACCCTATCAAACTTAACTTTCTGATTTCCAACTTCTCCCTGAGCTGTGATATATCCTCCCTTGTTTCCAGCAAAAACATGCCCTCCTTTTATTTGTTTGACATTTGATAAAGGGCTCTGTTTCCTGTCATGTGCCTGGATGCTCCGCTGTCTACTATCCACGTGTTAGTTTCAGCACTGTATTGAACAACTGCACATACAAGGTAAAGGATTAGTTTAGGTTAGGAACCCAAGCCTTTACTGGCTTGGGTTTCCCAGAGGCATCACACATCAGAAATTCAACCCATTGACCCTTAGAAGGTGAGGGTAGCTCAGGTTCCTTCTTGTCATCATTATCAGCCACAGAGGTTGACTTTCTTTCCATAGCCAGATTTGTGCAATGCCTGTTTGTGATAACAGTCGACTGGCTAACGGATTGAACTTTCTGTTCACTAGTTCTTCTAGGTGGAGTTAAAGAGCTCCTCTTAGAAGACTTAGGTTTTGAGTCCTGAAGTTCAATCTTCTTCCTAGGTGTCTGATAATAAGTACAGTAGGAAGCAATGTGTCCACATTCTCCACAGTTGTAGCACGCCCTGCTATCAACTTTATGATTAAACTTTCTTTGTGGAGACGTGTGTGACACTCTAGTAATATCACTCACTTTAGGTTTTGACTGGTTCTTTTGATGTGTTTACTGGTTTAACAAAATTAACTGATTTAACCTGTTTGACATCCTTTTCTTTTTGGTTAATTGGTCTTTGACTTGAAGTATGTGAAAGATTATCCTTAAAAGCCTTTTTGGTTCTGATTTGACTTTGTTAGAACCTGACTTTAAGTTAACCTTTTCAAATTTCTTTTCCAGATTAACACAAGGCAATTTACCCTTTGCCTTTGAAGTGGTCTCCTTTTGTTTGTTTCCAGTGTCAATAGATGAACATAAGGAATCTGGATCACTAACAAGAGGAGTAGACACTACATGATCCTTGATGGGATTACTACTTAAAGGTCTAGTTTTAGTGTTCATCAAAGTCTCAGGTGGTGGCGGAACCACTTTATAACCCAGTCCCTCCCCGTTGTTCCTTTCTTTTACTAAGTGTTGGACTATGTGCGACGAACTAGTCCAACTATGCAGTTTCTGTTTTAGTGAATTTACTTCTACTTCTAGACTGCCTTTTGTTTCTTAGTGTCTTCTAGGGAGTTTAGATAATACCTAATGTCATTAGCTTGATTAAAGGCAACTACTTCGGTTTCCCTAAGCTGTTTAGTCAAAAGGTCTATCTTTTCTTTATAACTGAGCTCATTTTGTTTTAGTACCCTATTAGCCTCAGTGCATAGATGCAAATCTTTTATCAAGTTATCATTATGATCTAATAACCTAGCAAATTTAGCATCTATGCTATTCCTAAAGGCATCACAATCAGAACAAGCATGATTATTAAACATTGTGTCAGTAGTACTTACCTGAGCAGATTCAGAAGCGTTTGCCATCAATGCAGTATCAGATGATTCTGATTCTTTTGCTTCTGTCTTGTCTCTGACATGGTAGTCTCCACTTTTGGCTTGTAACTGACCTCGGTTGCAGTTGCTTCTTCACTATGTGACATTGCTATCTCAACTGCTAGATCTCCTTCACTAGCGGAATCACTGTCAATATCTTCTACATTTGCAATGTTTGATTCCCCTGGTGAGACAAACCTAAAGCTCCAATCCTGTCCTTCATCATCATGAGCAGTCAAGGCTTTTGAGTCCTTGTTTGAGGAAGTAGAACTGGTAGTTTGCTTGTCTAGACGAGTGAAGGATGAGAACGGGTTCCCGTTCCCAGTCTTCTTTGGCTTCACACATTCTCTCTTGAAGTGCCCCTTTTCACCACAGTTAAAGCAGGTCACTTTACTCTTGTCGAAGCCAAAGGTGGTATCCTTAGTAGCAACCAAGTTCTGTCCAGTCTTTTTCACAAACTTCTTCGCCCTCCGGACAGCACTTGCTAAGGCCCACATTATGTCCATTCTCTCAAGCTCCATTTCGTCCACCTGCTCGTAGTCCTCGTCTGCCAGATGGCAGTTTCCAATCTTTCCAGCAACAAGTTCATCATAGGAATGGACCATTGCTGCTAATAGATCCATGTGCTCTCGAGCTACTTCCACAGTCACATTACCGAGGTTCTCGGTCTTCAGTCTAGTAGCATTTGCTTCAGATCCAATGTATTGGGTACAAGAAGACCCTGACATTTCTGAACCTGAAGAAGGTGCATGTGTAGGACTCGATGAGCTAGACACAAATGCAGTCTGGAGGGGTGCTCCAGATGTCTTAGCTTGAGGAGTGGCATTGTATAAAGCTGGATTTTGATTGTACGTAGACTTCTGAGCTCTGTACTTCATTCTAAGTGATTCTTCTCGCAACTTAAGAATGAAGTCATTAATATCCAGTTTTGACAGCATTCCATTCTGTCTAAGATTAGACACGAATGAAACCCATTTTTCAGGCAATCCGTCTGCAAAATTATTAACTTTCTCTTCCATGGTAGTAGCCACCCATGTGTATGCAGTTCACTCATCAGATGGTAGAATCTATCTATAACATCGTCCAAACTCTCGTTTCCCATCGATGAGAAGTTGTCGAATTCCTTCTTTAACTCCTTAGCCTTGATTGCCTTCAACGAGGCATTCCCGTCGTACCTCTTCTCTAGCTCATCCCATAGTTTCTTGGACTGCTTATTTTCTGAGTACTGGTGGAATATCTCTTTAGGGATAGACTGTGTAATCAATGCATAGACCCTCTTCTCTGCATTATATTTGACTTTCTGCGCGTCTGTCATCCCTCCTAAGGTTAACTTTACTCCATCGGCTCCCACCGGTGTACTATATCCAATCTCGATGGCCTCCCATAGATTCGGATCCACTCCATTGAGGTAGATCTCAAAACGTTGTTTCCAGTGGGGAAACTCATCTAACGTTAAAAGCTTTGGTGGTTTATTATGATTACCCACCTCACTCTCAAGTAACAGCAGGTTCTGGATCCTAGAGTCCTTCCCAGCAGTAAAGGCTGACATTTGATCTTCCATTGTAAATAACTTTAAGTCTAATAAGCAATTTGAGTCGGCCGACTGAAGGGTGCGAATGGACTAGGCGTGCGTATGAACACTCAGTCGTGCGTATGAACTCTACGACTGGTTCAATCGTGCGGCTGAACTAAGTGATTAGCTCAGTCGTGCGAATGAATCTGATGCGTATGAACCGTGCGACCGAACGGTTCAATCGTACGAATGGAGATACGACTATGTCCAATCGTGCGACTAAGCAATGCGAATGAGTCCAGTCGTGCGAATGGCTCACTCGTGCGACTGAAGCTGCTGTTATGCGAAAATTTCTAGGTTAAACGTGTTTTAGCCGTAAAAATTCGAACTTTCGCAAGGTTGAATTGCCTAAGTCCGTAGAAACCAAACTTTGATGAGCAGGGAACGTCCAAGATCACTTTTGACACAAAAGATTGCGTTTTTAGTGCAAAAACACAAACTTTTTATCAATCTTGATTGAATCACACGTAATCAAGAGCCAATGCTCTGATACCACTTGTTAGGACCTGGTATTTGACCGAAATACCTAGAGATTAACGTGTAAACCAGATCAAATAGTGCGGAATCCTATTTGATTGGCGATCCAATCAGTGAGAACACACGAAGAATCAATCAAGAATTGAAACTAACGTTAGAAATCGATTGGGAATCGATCTAATGTGTTCTATGAACTTGGAGAACGAATTGAGAGGTTTCTGGACGGCTAGGGTACGTCTGGAATCGTAATTAATCGAGAGTCCTCTTTTTCACGAATTGAGTTGTATTTATAGGTTGGTATTATTCAATCGTGCGACTGAACCATTAGTTGGTTCAGTCGTGCGATTGAACCATGCGGTTGATTCATTCGTACGACTGAGTGTTCAGTCGTGCGACTGAGCCAATCTTATGTTACAATCGTACGACTGATCCAGTCTCCTGGTTCAGTCGTGCGACTGAGTCAATCGTGTGAAGTTATTCATGCGTATGGTTCATTCGCATGAGCCATTCGCATGAGAACTTTATTATGTTAAGTTTGAATATATTGTGTATTAATTAATAAACATTATGTGTAATCATTCAAGCAATCACTAACCTAATTAACCAATTCAATGTCGACTCATTAATGAAACATTAAACATTATAACTAACAAACTATCAATATCATTTCATTAATCATACCAAACAAGATCTATTACATCACATATCATGATCTAGGGACATACATGTATCAAAATAATATCCTTTTCATTTATTACAAGAAAACATATAATTGTTTTCCTTTTATTAAATATCGATGTTTGACAAAACACCAAATTACCAAATTGAAACCTAGTTCAGGTTAAATCGTTTATATATTATAAACCTAAATCTTGATATTTAAATTTAGGTGGGCCTTGTGATGTGGTATCTTGAGAAAACATATTAATCTTTTAATCTTCACATATACTTTTGACATTGTGAGTTTTTTGCCCCTTTTTAAATTTCACACTATTTGGGCGTGGTGAACATGTACTATACATATACACTTATAAACGTTTGAGGACTGGTAGGGCACTTGCAATTCATTTTTGTCAGGGTTTTGTGTGTGTAAGTGTTTATATGAGATACTTTTTTGTTGCAATCATAACATGCTAGCCTGGCGATGTCTTCATCTTTGGGCCTGACAAGCCTATTTGGTGCTAAACCGAGATTGCCGACTCCGATGGACATATTATTGGTTTCATGGGACCAAATACACTTAGCCATTTATATACTTGTAATCAAGTCGAGGTTTGTTGTAACGATAGTGTTGTATAAACCTTACTAACTTGTAACCTATGAATGAATTGATACTTTTAACCTTATCATATATGTAGGAAACTTGGAAACTCACCAACTATTTAGGAACCCGCAAGTTTAAAGTGGTCTTTGAAATTGTAATAAGCTAGGATTTGGACCTAGATATTGGATAAAATGACTATGTTTCGTTTTGCTTATTTTGAGGATTATTTCATGTTTTGAGACTTATGTTTGTAATGCCTTTTAAAACTTATAATTTTAATATTTACATTTAAATATAGCGTTATGTGGCTGTGAACAATCTTAACCCTCACATCTTGACGTTTCCGCCATCAAGGTTGGGGTGTGACAGCTGCTATCCTTAGGATGATCAATGAAAAGAAAGAAAGGCTAAAGAAACTTGAAGAAGAATTTATCAGCAAAAAGCCAAGAACCAGAGTTTCTACACAAGAAATCCAACTCACCCATAGAGATCATGACTCTTTGGCACCTATTCAACATAAGAATCCAGAGTGGTTTGCTGAGCCCTCTTAGTTAAAGCTTAAAGAAGGGCTCACTACTGCTAAAATGATTAAGGGTGTATTTACTCACAAGGGAAAGAACGATCAGAAGATAATTTCCTGGAAGTATGGTAGTGACTAGAACGTTTATGATAAAGAGGATATCAGGGTTAGTCCAATTTTTCACAGAGTACTCTGCTCTGGTGAATTCCCTAGAGATCCATGATCTAATAGAACTAGCCAATCATAAGGTTATGTTCAAGGGTTATGAGTTTGAAGACATTTTGAGAATGGTCAAAAGAACAGAAAACTTCAAATCTCTCAAGGCTATCTACATGAGGAAAGATAGATCCTTTGTTAACCCCCTTTACAAGAAGAAGACAAAACCAACTAAAGAAGTGGTATTCCCTGAGCTCAAGGTGGAGTCAACTGAATCTTTAAAAAGAAAGATGGTAGCTGAGACTCATTCTTCCAAACCAATCTCAAATGTCTATTATGATGAAAAGGCATATGACTTGGTGATTAAAACAAGATGTGAAGGAAAAGAAGGAGCTGAAATCAGATTGTTTAGTGGATATGAGGTGAGATTATTAGATGAATCCTATAACCACTACATATACACAAGGCATTTTAGAGAGATCAACAACAAGCTGGGAGAAGAAGATATGCATTTCTTTCTAAAATGCATAAAGATTCTAAAGATGGCTATTGATAGAATCAATGCTAAAAGAGAGTAGAGAAAGAAGAAGACTCCCCTACAATTGGGGAATATTGTGAAGCTAGAGGTGGATGTGGATGGAGCTCTGTTGATTCATAGAGATGGGTTGTCCATAGTGTCGATATGGAACCCATTTCTTTAAAGAAACTGCCCATAGAAGCCATCTACACAATAAGCCAGATGAAGATCCATGTGCTAAATAGAGAGAAGATGTCTGAAGCCAATGACTTTGTCAACATGATAAAGGCAATTCTGGATCCATCCCAGGCAGAACCTCTTATCCCTTCTCATGCTGCTCAAGACCTAGCAATATCTTCACAACCTTAACCACCATTAAACCCTTGAAGTACACAGGTTGTATAATCCTTAGGGGGAGTATTGTTGGACCCTAAAAGAATCATACATGCCAATTCAAGTGGTGGGTTTATGGTTGTTCTACTAGAAACTCCGTAAGTCCAAGAACCAATGCAGATGAAGAATCTGCATCAACAAAAGAAGACAAGTGGCGGCTACCCGCATTTGTATATGCGGATGACCATAGAACAAATGTTGACAATGTTTGTTCTTCCATGTTAACAATTTAGATAGTTGAACAAATGCTAACAAGTACTTTGTACATCCGCATTAGTTCATCCGCATTTACTAATGCGGATGTTCAGCAGCAAATGCGTATAAGTGTTTGTTCATCCGTATTTGTTAATGCTGATGACTAAACACCAAAGCTAAAGAAAAAATAGAAATGCTGATGAAGATCACAACATCCGCATTAGTCAATGTGCATTATAGGTCAGGGGTAGTTTAGTCTTTTTGTACATGCAATAATGATTTTGATTGCAAGTTTACTCTGTAAAATTAATTATACATATACGTCTCCTAAATCATGCATCAAGTATTACTTTGATGGGTCTTAAAAATATTCAAATTCATCTTTGCTGACTTCTAAGCCGTTATGTAACATTCAATATTTTAGGCTTAAAACAAAAAGTCAAAATCTTTGCATTAAAATCTTTCACCATAAGGAGTGGTTTTTATTTATGTAGTTGTCAAATTGTAAACCTTCATGAGAAGGCATCACATCAAATGGTTTGATGGTTGAGAGTTATAACTGCTCGTAGCAATATCAGTAATAAGCACCATAAATAGTAATCAAGTTATTACAAAATCATCATTAGTAAGAGAAGTGCTACCTACCAAATTGCTACTAATCTTCATATGCTATCGAAAATCATTGATGATGCTAATGTCAAATTTGCTTTCGATGCTAAGTTGATATAGACCATCAATTTTGCTATCGAAGATCATAATTATTGCTTATGCTTAATTAATAACAAAGCATCAATTACAATTAAAATGATCAATGATAACAATAAAATCATAAATACAAAAAGAAGTTGTTATTAAGTTTTGATTGTCTAAGATTTCTTACTATATTAATATTAACCGAATAGGAATTAGTTAAAGTGGCTGTAAATGGGTGGACATGTGTTGGGTTTGTTGTACCAAAACAATGTTGTTTAACAATTTTAAACAAGAAAACGCAGCGGAATAAGAACTTAATATTCTATTCAATAATCTGAAAATTAAGTTCATAATCTTATTTCAACAAACCCAAAGTCAAAGGATCATATATATGTGAATAAACTAGTTATCAAGAAGCAACAAAACAACCAAAATCAACACAATAAACTACCTTTTAGAAGCTGTCAAAACGTTGATATAAGTGAAGATGGGGCTGCTATTTGATGACCAAAACATCAAGAATAGATGTCCTCAAGTGTTCATACCCACAAGCCTTCAAGAAAACACCCATTTGCTAGGATTTGAGCACCAAATCGACACAAGAAGGCTGCTGGAAACTTGTTCCAGCCGTGAACTTTCAAAGAGGATTCTAAATCCTTTGTTCCAGCCATGACATCCTTCTTCCAAAAGAAAGATTGTTCTTGTGACTCTTTTGCATTAGAGAGAGAGAGATCTGAAGTAGAGTGTGTGTATGTGTGTATCTTAAGAGCCATATCTCCAAAACACACACAAAAGGGAAGAACAAAGGGGCTGCACCAAGGGGGCGGCCGAAAACCCCTTTGTTGTTTTTTTTTTTTTTGGTTATTCCCTAAAACTCTCCTTTTTAAAATATTTCAAGAGTTTTTTAGATATTATGCATAATAACCCTTAATTATATAAAATATGCACACACACTTTTATTATTTGATGTTGCTTAACTAATTTAAACAACATAACAAATTATCTATGAACAAAATATCCTCATAATTTGTTCTTTCTCACATACAATTTATTTAGAAAACCCATTTTCTAAATTGGTGTAATTATTTAATTCCATGATCATATCATCAATTAAATATTAATTGGTGTTTGCTAAGCTTGTTATTGGGTATGACCCGACTTGGATCACAACGTACTAACCACATCAATGTTCTATGTGTCTTGGGCATACAGAATCCAGCAATCTCCCACTTGCACAAGATACATAGAAGATTGATGTAAGCAGTAAATACCGCCTAACAACGGTTTACTACCCTTAATACGCGTGACTTAAAGCCATTCAATACATCATCCCCTTCAAGTATCCAACTTGAAATGATTTAGGTGAATCAATCATCTATCCTTTTGTTACAGATGTCATGTTAAATCCAAGGACATAGAATGATCATTCCTTGTTGATTTAACTTAATCAGGCCTTAGACATCATGCTCTCAACGAATAAGAGGAACAAATTCCATCTTGACTACATACGTTTCTCACAATCACCTTATGTTGTACCTAAACATAGCCTTATGTACTGACCATTATTTCAGAGCAGCGAAGAACTAGCTCAAGGTATAACACTTGGTGAATATCAAAACCCAATATGTATCTCAGGTCAGAGGATACCAAATGATATTCGCCTTTACTCAAATTTACTTATGATCAATCTAGAAGATTCCATGTAGTAAAATTGAGATGCGGGTCAGTCCAATATTTGCATCCCACAAATATCTATGAACCTTGGTAGCAACCAATTGCTCTATATTCATACCTTATGAATATCTACCAATCCATGTTCATAATAGTCTTACATTCATATTTGTTCCCACAAATATGACCGACTACGGACATTTAGAATAATAAACATATTCATGGATGTAACATGCTAAAAGGGAACACGACTCAAAATTAGTCAAAATACAATTGTTCCGTACTTCAAATACTAACAGACCAATTCAATTACTAGAATATCGAAGTCCTAAGGCACAAGTATGACCCTCATACTTTGCCCTCACAAGGAGCTTCGTGAGTGGATCCGTAATGTTTTGATCTTTTATGAACTTTATGAATACATATCTTTACCCTTTTCAACTCCATCCCTTATGATGTTGAATCTCCGCTCAAGGTGCTTAGTCTTTGATGAGTACGGGGTTCCTTGATTTGAGCAATCCCACCCACGTAATTACCAAAGATCTTTAGGGAGTCTTGAATGGTAGAGACCACCCCTAGATAAGCAATGGACAAGCTTATCCATGCAGCTTCCAAAGCTGCCAATGAAGCGGCTATGTATTCGGATTTTAGACTGAATAATGCTACCGTGTCCTGCTTTGAACACTTCAAGGATACCACACCTCCATTCATAATGGAAGTACACCTGATTATGATCGAGAGTTGTTCGATCTGTTTTGGAAGTCCTCATCTGTGCAACCCTTTACACAGATTTTCACTTCAACAGATCCGTATATTAGAAACATATCCTTAGTCTTACTAAGGTGCATCAACATACTTTTAACAACCATTCAATGGTTATTTCTATTGGTATCTACTTTGTCATACCTGATAAGCATGACTCGTCCGGTTTAGTGCATATCATGAGACAAATGAGGGATCCTATAGCAGATGCGTATGGGATATCCTTCATTTGATTTTGCTCATCCTATGAGCTTGGACATTGAGACGTAGTCAACATGGTCTCTCTTTGAAAGGGTATCATACCTTTCTAAGAGATTTCCATCTTGAACCTTTTCAAGATTTTATATATGCACTTTGGTTTGACCCTATCAACTACCTCGATCTATCCTATAGATCCTTATTCCAAAATATGGGTGATTTCAAAGAGATCCTTTTATGAAAAACATCTTCCAAGCAAGGTTTTAACACCTTCCAAGGTTGGAATATAATTTTCAAATAGCAGTGTGTCATCAGCATACAACACTGAGAGTATAATCCTGCTCCCACTAGCTTTCATATATACACACCCTTTTGATGCTTGTTTCAATCCATAGATCTATCACTTTAACTTGTATACTTTATTGGGATGTCGCGGATCGACAAAACCTTCATGCTGAACTATGTGGACAGTCTCTACGAGATGTCCATTAAGGAAAGCGGTTTTGACATCCATTAGCCAAAACTCATATTCAAAATATGCAGTTATGGCACTTAACATCCTAATCGACCTTAGCATTGCCACGGGCGTAAGACTTTCATCATAATCAACCAATTGAGTTTGATGAAAACCTTATGCTATAAGTCTTGACTTATAAGTATTCAAGTCTCCATGTATATTTGTTTTCATCCAGAAAACCCACTTGTATCCAACCGATTTGGAGTTTAAGTGGAGGTTCAACCAACTGCCAAACTTGGTTGTTATACATGAATTGCATCCTTACGTTCATGGCTTCTAGCCATTTGTCCCAATCCAAATTGGACATAACATCTTGGTGTATGGTTAGCCTACAGGGTATAACCATATAGCATCCATTCATGAAATATCCTTATCTTTCAGATGGAATACTAACTCTACCAGATTTGTGAACGTTTTGTGTGTGTTGATCAACCTCTTGATCTTTATCAACAACCTCCTGCTGATTGCTAGTGTCAATCAAATGTGTATCGCCTTGTGGATTTTGATCCTTATCAAGTTCCACAGTTCTATACGTCATTCCTTCCATAAAGGACTTGGTTTCAAGAACCATAGACTTTGGAGCAATAAATACTTCTGATTCGTTGAGTCAAAGAAACGGTATCTTATACAGTCTCTTTGGACTCCAAATGAATACACACTTTCTTTGTCCGGGTCATATTCATAATATGAGCCTTAGAGAGCGATGCGAAAACCCAAAATGATAAAGGTGGTAAGTTCATAGCCATAATAAATTGAACCATATCCAAATAGGGTTCAGTTTCTCCTTTATCTGAATGAAGAGCATAGATAACTATACGGAGCTGATTTTCTACTTCATTATTGACGATTTTGAACATTTCAAAAGCTTCATACTTATGTGTCATCAAGTGCCCACAATAATAGCACTGTAATCGTTGGTAACAATAATGAAGTATCTTTCACCAGTCTTAGACATTGTCTTAAAAGGATCATATACATCCAAATGCATCATTCCTAATTAGTCTTTGGTTCATACTTATCAAATGAAACATTTTCATTTGTTTCCAAAAGACCATTCTTTTGAAGTGTTTGAATCCAATTCTGGTTAATGTGACCAAGACGACAATGTCAAAGATAGTAATAACTTAAACCCATTTTAAGTTTCTTTATGCTAAAGGTGTATGAATGAGTTATAATAGGATGATCTATCATGAACCAATTCATGGAAATCATTAAAAGGCATATCTTTAAAATGATATACATCATTCAAAACTCAATACCATTATTTACAAACTTTGAATCATGATCATATTGTTTTAATAGGAAACAATAATTATGTTCCTAGTCAAACTAGGTGCATACAAAAATGTTTTGAGAACAACTTCCAAACCATTTGAAGGTCTCAAAATAGAGTTTCCTTCTTGAAGCGGACATTTCTTTTGAACCCTTTTGCAACAATTGCAAGTATGAGTCTCACATCCGGTATCCAATACCCATGTGATTGAAGAAATGGCTTTTAAAACAGCGTATGAATCATGGAATTGTATTTGAGGTTTGCCCAAAACCCTTCTTGTGTTTCAACTCCTTGAGATAGAAGGGACAATACCCTTTTATAGTCCTATCTCTCCATACTCAAGCATGGATCGTTCTCCGTTACCTTAGGCTTCATAAGCTTAGGTTTTGAGGTTTCGCTTTAACCTTTGCTTTGATTTATTCTAATCCTTTAGCAATAATTGCTTTAGGATCGGGATGGGCCACTTCTTATAGCCTCCCTTATTGATCGAGAGAATAGGTAGAACCTCTCTACTTATCCCCGCCTCGGTTGCTTTGAGCATTGCATGAGGTTCACCGATGCTCATGTCCCATCCGTTCATATTACAGTTTATTATGAATGTCTCAAACCTTTAGTTAGGCAATCAAGGATCAAATCCTTGGCCAACTACTTTGAGACAGGATAGTAAAGCATCTTGAGGCTATCAATATGGCTTTTTATCTTAAGAATATATAAGATGATATCGATTGGGTCTTTTCATGTGACATGCATAAAGTGCTTGAACCGTTTCAAAGCAATCTTACTAAAGTTTGCGGAAGGAACATTTCCTTTTAGATTAACATGTCATGTGCCTCATGAGGCTCCAAACCCTTTTGGAGTCTGGGAATCATATTCCCAACATGAGATCGGATGCTTGCACAGAATCCTTAGTGTGCTTAACTCAATCGTCAAAAGGCCATAACATCAACAGCGTGGGTTGGTGAGGTATGGGATCGTCAAGGACATAGACCTTTACTCATTCTTGAGAACGATTCTCAAGTTTCAAAATGAGTCCATAAGATAATTATGGTTAGGACTATCCCTCTCGAGAATAGGTCTCAGTGATAGGGAAGGGACGATCGGGGTGGTAGCATTATAGTTAGAGGTCATCATTACAAAATTGACAAAGTTCATATTAGTATTTCTCATAAATTTATTTTAATCGTTAATACCCTTAAATGTCTCATAGACAATTAACAATTAAAATCTAGAATCCAACGTTACATTTAAATGATGGTTAGGTGACCTTTATCCCATTATTTAAATTAACAAGGTAGTCAACAGTTGACAATTGCAACCTATTGCAACTTCTAGTCTTATGGGATCGGTTAAACATCATATGTTTAGTCGGCATGTTTAATCCCATCAACACCATTGTAAGCCATGCTTCGGTGACCCTAAGCACATGGTTTCCAATCAAGTCGTCCTACTTACACACACGTGTGAGTTTTTACATATAAGCGGTTAGGTGACCTTTATCCCACAAGTATGTTAGACTCACCTCAAGGACACAAGTTCCCTACAAGTGGTTAGGTGACCTTTATCCCACAAGTAGTTCCCAAGTGATTCGAGTGTCGTGTAAAAGGATGGTGTTAGACTTGTTACCAAAGGGTTTTAGGTTTCCATTAATTTTAGACTTGAAAAACCTATGTACCTTGTAATTGCATGCTTTCAAATACATGGTACCCTATGGTTCTCTTTTAATAAAACCTCTTTTATTTTGAAATCATTACCTCTTAATAACCTTTTATTAATTACTTAATGATTTAGAACCATAAAATTCAGCTTGTTATCATAATTTATTTAGATTGTTAAGCATATTCATATATCAAACAATCAACATAAAACAAACAAGCATAATCATACAAACATATGTGCATAACCATAGCCACTAAGTTGACTACACTTGTTTGCCATCACAAGTGTTGTCATAAGGTCTTTTCCTAAGGGTTCAACACAACACAAATGATGAGATCTCCAAAGACCCCCACTTGAACTTGCATCCAAATGCTTCAAGTCCATCCTTTGTGTCTTCCTTTTGTGCTTCCTTCCCGAGCATCTTCTTTTACAAAATATATACATCCTAATACATATTTTCTAGTAAAGGAAAAAATGCTCCTAATCTATTTATTACATTGCCAATGAATAAATAAATTACAAACCAAAAGGAAACACAAAAGAAATTACTACAACCCATAAAGAAAGAATACAATCAACATGACAATTCCATAATCAACCAAACCCAAAATAACCAAGGTCAAGGCTATGTTATGCACTAAAATTATGTATCCATATACATCATACTAAGAACCAAAAGAACCCCATTGACCCTAAATTTTCAGCCAACATAAACCAAAAATCTAGGGTCTTTTGTCCAAACAAAACACAATCAACCAAATTGATATCTTTTCTTTCAAGGTTTAATCACTAGCAATTTGATATAACCTTGAAAGATTGGGGTATCATCAAATCAATACAAAACAGCCCTAAAATTGGTTGTTAAACCTTATATAACCAATTATACAAGAACACATGAAACTAATCATCCACATAACCGGCTCTTGATGCCAATGTTGGGTTTGTTGTACCAAAACAATGTTGTTTAACAATTTTAAACAAGAAAACGCAGCGGAATAAGAACTTAATATTCTATTCAATAATCTGAAAATTAAAGTTCATAATCTTATTTCAACAAACCCAAAGTCAAAGGATCATATATATGTGAATAAACTAGTTATCAAGAAGCAAACAAAACAACAAAATCAACACAATAAACTACCTTTTAGAAGCTGTCAAAACGTTGATATAAGTGAAGATGGGGCTGCTATTTGATGACCAAAACATCAAGAATAGATGTCCTCAAGTGTTCATACCCACAAGCCTTCAAGAAAACACCCATTTGCTAGGATTTGAGCACCAAATCGACACAAGAAGGCTGCTGGAAACTTGTTCCAGCCGTGAACTTTCAAAGAGGATTCTAAATCCTTTGTTCCAGCCATGACATCCTTCTTCCAAAAGAAGATTATGTTCTTGTGACTCTTTTGCATTAGAGAGAGAGAGATCTGAAGTAGAGTGTGTGTATGTGTGTATCTTAGAGCCATATTTCCAAAACACACACAAAAGGGAAGAACAAAGGGGCTGCACCAAGGGGGCGGCCGAAAACCCCTTTTGTTGTTTTTTTTTTTGGTTATTCCCTAAAACTCTCCTTTTTAAAATATTTCAAGAGTTTTTTAGATATTATGCATAATTAACCCTTTAATTATATAAAATATGCACACACACTTTTATTATTTGATGTTGCTTAACTAATTTAAACAACATAACAAATAATATCTATGAACAAAATATCCTCATAATTTGTTCTTTCTCACATACAATTTATTTAGAAAACCCATTTTCTAAATTGGTGTAATTATTTAATTCCATGATCATATGATCAATTAAATATTAATTGGTGTTTGCTAAGCTTGTTATTGGGTATGACCCGACTTGGATCACAACGTACTAACCACATCAATGTTCTATGTGTCTTGGGCATACAGAATCCAGCAACATGTGTAAAATTGACAACTAAGTATAGGCTATCAATGTTATGGTTCATAGTAAAGGTGTTATTCCTTAAGGTTCTAGTCTCAAAGTAGATATTTGTTATGAAATCATGGAATTAAGAACACAAATACATCATATCAAAAGCATTATTCTATGTTATTGTAATGGTTACAAGAGAAAAAGTGTCATCAAAATCACACAAAGACTTAGATCATACACTACTATACTTTACAAGAAGAAGGTAACTAACTTCAAACAACCTATATCATAATATGACACTTCTCACCTTACACTAAGAACATTACAACTTTACCCTCCAACTATGAGAAACTAGACAAATCAGACAATATGTCAGCACGGACGTGACACATAAACTAACAAACCCAAATAACTCCAAAGAAACAATACATTGCTTCATCACTTCATAAAAATCTCCACCTTGACGAGCAATGACTTTATCAAAATAAGAAACTATATAATCTGCAGCAGACTTAAACACTACTCAAACTTTACACCAGGCAAAAACTTGGTCAACATATCTGCTACATTCGTTCTTGTATCCATATACTCAACATTGACAGATTTAGAACATAACACCTCTCTAATCCAATGCAGCTTCACACTAATGTGCTTAGACCTTTCATGAAAGACTTAATGCTTAGACAATTGAATAGCCCCCATGTTTTCACAATGAACCATAACAACAATATAACACAAACCTATTTTAGTCACAAAACCTTTCAACCAAAATGCTTCCTTAATTGCTTCAGTTAAGACAATATACTCGGTTTTAGTAGTAGACAATGCTAATACATGCTGCAAACTTGCTTTCCAACTGACTCTACCACCAAGTACGTTAAACACATACCTTGTAATTGATGTTCCTTTATCAACATGTTTGGCAAAATCAAAGTCTAATAAACCATCTGTGATAGACTATTGATTTGAGTACATACCAAACACTGGCCCCACTTCCCTAGTGCCATTTAGATATCTTAAAATCCATTTAACACCTTCCAAGTGTTGCTTCCCTGGATTACTAAGAAATCTACTTATCACACTAATTGCATAGTTGATTTTAAGTCTGGTACATACCATCAAATACATGAGGCTACCAATAGCATTAGCATAAGGAATATTTATCATAGCATGAGTATCTTCAATAGTCTTAGGGGAATCCATATTGGACAATTTAAAATGTATACCCAAAGGACTAATTACAACTTTACTTTTATCCATGAAGAAACTTTTTAAAACCTTTAGGAAGTTGGATGTATATGATAACCTTATACCTCGAGACAGTTTATCTCTAGTTATTTCCATGCCAAGAATCTTCTTATCCTTCCTTAACTACTTCATATCAAATTCAGACCTTAGCATTAACTTGGTCTCTTCAATCTAATGCTTGTTTTTACATGAAATAATCATATCATCTACATATACCAGAAGATAAACAAACTCCGCACTGCTGTATTCCTTAATACACACACATGAATCATACTCACTTCTGCAAAAACCATAAGAGATCATATACCCATCAAACCTCAAATACCATTGCTCGGGTGACTGCTTAAGCCTATACATAAATCTCTTGAGTAAACACACCTACTTGGATTTACTTTCAACTTCAAACTTTGGGGGTTGTCTTATATAAATCTCCTCATTATGACTGCCATAAAAGAATGCAGTCTTGACATCCAATTGTTCTAGTTCCATATTATGTGTTGTAGTCATAGCAAATATAATCCTAATTGAAATGTGCTTAACAAGTGGAGAAAATATTTTATTATAGTCTATATCAGCTCTTTGAGTAAAACCTTTTGCAACTAGTCTTCCCTTGTACCTTGGCCCTTCTCTTGGAATGCCCTCTTTAATCTTAAACAGCCACTTACACTCCATAAAATTATGATTTTTGGGTCTATCAACTGATGTGTTGCAAAACACATCTATTTAATTTCATGTTTTAAGGTCATTTTCGTTTAAATTTAGTTAGATTTATTAGTTTTACTTATCGTTCATTATTTTGTGTTTCAATAGGTTCTTGGGTGCTTAAAAGTGAAGAAAACGCTGGGAAATAAAGAAAAGTGCAATGCAATGGAAAAAGTTTAACACTTAGAATTTTTTCTAAGTGTAAAACTAAAAGTATCTGGAAAATCCTATCTATGCGATATGCACAGCAGGAGGGTTCATCGTGTGCGTATTGCATATATCATGTTTGAGGGTTTCGGTATTTTTTGATCTATCGGATACGCACAATAGGAGGACTCACCCTGCACGTATCGCATAGATGGTGTTTTTGGGAAAATTTTAAAAAGTTGTATTTAAACAACTTTTCTCACCAAAAAGAGGGGGATCGACCAACAACCATTTCAAGAGCATTCTCAAGGATGATTTGCAGCTTTTGCAAGGATTCGAAGCCAAGGATTCAAGCTAGGATTGAAGGAACAATCGCAAACGTTGATTTCAGGTTTTCATCTTTGTAACTTTGTTGTTTTAGACTTTGTTTTGAACATTTTGATCTTCTTTTCATTGTTTGAGATGATGTTTTTACTGAATATGAGTAGCTAAGATCTTGTTACTACCTAGGTTGATGATTAGTTTGTGTTAACTCGAATGGATTTTGGCTATTGAATGGTTTTTGTGATGGTGAAAGGTGGTGGTCAGGTGGTGGTCGAGTAGTGGGGTTCAAATGGTGATGGTGGAGGGATTTAGTGATGCAGAAAGGGTGATGGTAATGGTTTGGTGATGGGGAAAGGAAGCAACTTTGTGTGAAGGTTGGTTATGGGGAAGAAGGGTTTGAAAAGTGAAGTGGGTTGTGTGGTTGGTGAAGCCTGATGAGGGTTTCTTAAGTTTTCCCGATACGCTCAAGAAAGGGGTTCATCTGCGCGTATCGCATAGATGAACTTTGATTGCTTTGACCATGACCTATGCGATACGTACAGGAAATGTTATCAATCTATGTGTATCGCATAAATGAATTATTCCAGAAACTTTTAGCTTTTTTACTTAGAAAATTTTTTAAGTTAATTTTCACTACTTTTCACATTTTAAAAGAAAATCCCAATTCTTGTTTTGATTATAGCAAACCTGGAACTTCATTCCTTGTTGATGTTGTCTTCAATTCTCGCATTATTAACTACAACACACAAGAAAAACCAAAGCGTAGCACCCGAAAGCAAAAGAGAAATGAAAGCGAAGACACAATTAAACTAAAGACAAATAAACACAAAGCTTTTACAAACTTTACACTTCGGGAAATAACCCGAAAAAAATCCTCTCAATTCTCAAACCTTGGGCACATTAAGGAGGGCTACATCCTTGGTCTCGTTCTCCATGGATTTACCTATGTAATGTTTCAATCGGTGTCCTTTCACTTTCCATGAACTATCAGAATCATCTTGAATTTCAATCACACCTTATGGTAACACATTCTTTCACTATAAATGGTCTTCTCCACCTAGATTTAAGCTTTCATGAGAATAGTTTCAGTCTTGAATTATATAACAATACTCTATCCCGACACTTAAATTCTTTCACCTCTTTCAATTTCCTATCATGCAAGGACTTTGTTCTTTCCTTATAACTCCAAGATCAGTCATATGCTTCATCTCTAAGTTCTTCCAACTCACTTAAATGTAGGTACTAGTTCTTACATGCCTTAGACAAATCAAGGTTAACTGCCTTAAGTGCCCAAACTGCTCTATGCTCTAACTCTACCAGTAAATGACACGTCTTACCATAAACTGACCTAAAAAGTGTAGTTCCTATAGGCATTTTGAACACTGTTCTAAAGGTCCATAGAACATCATCTAGCAAATCTGCCCAATCCTTACAATTTGTTCCAATCGTTCTCTCTTTAATCCTTTTAATCCCCTTGTTTGCATTTTCCACTTGACCACTGGTTTAGGGATGATAGGTGGTGGATAATCTATGTGTAACTCCATAACATGCTAACACCTTTTCCAGTTGGGAATTACGAAAATGTGTTCCTCTATCACTAATCAATGCCTTAGGAGTACCAAACCGACTACACGACTTCCATAAAAACAACAGGACCACTCTCACATTGTTAGAAGGCGAGGCTTGAGCCTCAACCCACTTGGACTTGGACACATAGTATATGGACTTGGACACATAGTCTACAGGCACAAGAATCTATACCCCAAACATCAAAAACCTCCATTATCTGAATTCGGTTTTGGGGCATCTCATTATGCTTAGAAATCTTACCGATCGTGACACGCATCACAACTGTTTATTAACTTACTCGAATCCTTAAACACTGTCGGTCAATAAAACCCATAATCTACCACCTTCTTTGTTGTGTTTGATGGCCCATGATGACTTCCTGTCAAACTCTTATGGTAATGCTTAAGGATCTCCAATCCTTCCTCTCTACTCACACACCTTCTCAACAACATATGAGCACTTACACAGAATAAGTAATGCACATCCCATATGTAATGCTTCGAATCTTAAAAGAACTTGTTTCGCTAGCTACTGAGATGTCATCCCTCCAATCACTACACCATCGGCTAAGTAATTCGCCAAACCAGAAAACCACAGCATACCTTCCTCCTCTGCTCTCAATACTTCAAGTCCTCAGGGGCTATTTATCCCTAACAGCTTCCTCTTGTATCTCCTCTCTCTTTAGATCCCCTAGTCGTAAGAGATGATCCACTGCTACATTCTCAACTCCGTTCTTGTCCTTAATCTCGATATCAAACTCAGCAAGAAGTAAGATCCATCGTATAAGTCACGGTTTGGCATCTTTCTTTGCGAAAAGATAACGCAAAGCTACATGGTCAGTGTACACAATGGTTTAGAAAGAACGAGATAGGATCAAAACTTGTCAAATGCAAAGACGACCGCTAGAATCTCCTTCTCAGTAGTCGTATAATTCTCTTGAGCTTCGTTTAGTGTCTTACTCGCGTAATAGATAGGATGGTAATGTTTATCCTTCCTTTGTTCTAGGATAGCCCTAACTGCATAGTCACTAGCATCACACATCACCTTGAAGGGAAACTCCAGTCAGGGGCCACAAGAATAGGGTGCTCGAAAGCTACTCCATCAGAAACTCAAATGTCTTGAGACATTCCTCATTAAAGACAAATGGAACATCCTTCTTAAGAAGGCGGTCATGGGTTGGGTAATTTTTGAGAAATCACGAATGAACCTACGATAAAACCCCACATGACCTAAAAAACTGTGAATGCATTTCACCTTGGCTGGTGGAGGGAGTCTGCTAATGGTCTCTGTCACAGCCTTATCCACCTTGATACCCTCACGTGAAATCTTGTGCCCAAGAACAATCCCCTCAGTCACCATAAAGTGGTACTTCTCCCAATTCAATATTAAGTTTGTCTCTACACATCTCCGTAACATTCTTTCTAGATTCTCCAAACAATGATCAAATGAGCTCGCGAACACAGAGAAATCATCCATAAACACCTCCATGGATTTCCCTATCATGTCTTGGAAGATAGCCACTATACACCTCTGAAATATGGCTGGAGCGTTATACAACCCGAACGGCATACAACGGTATGAAAACGTCTCGTGTGGGCATGTGAAAGTGGTTTTCTCCTAATCCTCAGGTGCAATGGGAATCTAAAAATAACCAGAGAAACCATATAGGAAACAGTAAAACAAATTCCTAGATATATGCTCCTACATCAAACTCTCCATCTAGTGACTATTCTTGAATGGATCAACTCGTTCTTATCAGTCATGGTTATTGTTATCCCACCCTTTTTGGGACGACCTGAACCGGGCTCACCCAAGTGGAGTCAGAAATGGGATATATCAATCCTACATCAAGGAGCATAAGAACCTCCTCTTTCACCACTTCTGTCATGTTAGGGTTGAGCCTTCGTTGTCTTTGAACAATAGGCTTATACTCATCCTCCATGAGTATTTTATGCGAGCAAAAGGAAGAGTTGATGCCCTTTGTTGGAGTTGTACAAGATAGTCTATATTATCAACACAGTCAAAGTCAACAAAAGTCAACATCACAATCAAAGTCAACAAAAATCAAACGTCAAGTATGAGGCAAAGAACAGAGACGATATGTTGAAGATTTAGATGACTAGGAGTCTTATTGTAATAAATATATTTTGTGTCAATAAAATATATTTAAATATGTTTTAATCATTTTTATGTTTTATATGTAATTTCCATTAATTACCCTAAGTTTATGGGGTTAAGTGCAATTAGTGAATATTATATTCACTATAAATAATCTAATTGTAATTAGGATTAGGCTAATGGTTGAATGACCAGTTGATTGGGGGTTTCCATTTTGTACAAATTATATGCAATCAATATAGATCAAATTGGGGTTTTTAGTGTGTTTATCATATTTTGATCCATAATCTTCGTGATTTGGTTCAATTGTGCTAATTCTTGCATATCAAAATTAAACAACATAATGAAAAGAGAACTGGGAACTTGATTCGAGATAACTAAGAAATGATTGTATGTCATCTAGAAATGCTTGTTTTTGCATGAATTGTGTTTAAAATGAGAAATGATAGTAACTGATTCTTTTATTTGATTCACATCTTATTTTTAATTGCAAATTAAAAGAAAAAAATAGATTCTTTAATGATATGCTTGGTAGACTCAGCCTGAAAAATAAAGTAGATAGCAACATAATGATTTACCTTAAAATATATGCTTAAGGATGTCTAGATTTACGCAATCATTTTGGCCTGCATGAAAACTGAGTCCCGACAATAAATGGATTGAGAATTGATCTTTCATCCACCATGATACAGTTCATATAAGCCATATCTTTGAGTCATGTTTGGTGTATTTATATGTCTTATGTTTGTTCTAATCTACTCTACTATACGGAAGTACTGACCTGGAGTGATTATCTCCTTTGTTGTAAGATAGTACTGACCTGGAGCTCTCATCGGCACACCATTAAATGGTCATCACCTTTGTTATATGTGAATATAGACCTGGAGCTCTCACCATTTTAGTCTAAGTTGTGTCAAATCATCTAACGATGAATTCATCACAAAATGCAATATTCTGTTGATAATCACTTGCACACTAATGCATAAGCCTTGCTCTATAAAGATCGTAATAAAAACCTAAGGTTGGGCGAGGTTTTCTTTTGCCAAATGATTATGGGGTCGTAGCATTCTAAAGTGATTAATCAAATCTTAACAAATCATCAGCTGCTTGTTGAAAAAGATAGGGCATGGGTTTAAGTGGACAAACATATCAGCAATCAGTATTGATCTGTTTGAGAATTTCAAAATCATTCAAAGACTATGATTAGATTCAGTTATCAGTGAGATCTCATTGCTTGCCGTTGATCAATTTCATCTTTGTGCTAAAGTATATCTTAAGGATGTGATCTCTTGATCGATTCAGTTCTCGGTTATTAAAAAAATATAGATAAAAAATGTTATAATAAATGTATATAATAAAAGAAAGTTATAATAAATTTTCATTTCAAAATTCTTTTAGGTATTTCATATTATGTTGTTACAATTTATTCATTTTTCATGCATTTCATAGAAATTACAAACAAACAAACACGGGTTCACTTGTTTTCAAACATAGATAAACACGGGTTTATTTTGTTAAAATGAGATGATCTAATTAGAAATGTCAAGATCGTGTTTGTGAATGTGTTTCAGATTTTTGTTGTAAGTAATGGCCGATCATCAGTTGAGCAGTGTACCTAATCAGAGAACCTGCTCCTCAAGTTTGAAGAAATATCGAGCTAGGAATCCTCCTCCTACATCTTCTGAAGCACTTAATATTAGAGATTTGGAAAAGCTGTTCTAATATTTTTACAAAGGATGCACTCGAAAAGGGGGAGCATATAAATAAGATGATCTTATGAGATGAATAATCTTTCTCATCAGATTTAGCAAGATTCAAATTAAAGATCTTTTTACCATGACTTCTCGGTGTTGGTTTTGTTTGAAGACGTTGATAATGATAGACTAAGGGGGAGTATTGTTGGAGTTGTACAAGATAGTCTATATTTTCAGCGGAGTCAAAGTCAACAAAAGTCAACGTTACGATCAAAGTCAACAAAGTCAAATGTCGAGTATTAGACGAAGAACAAAGACGAGACATTGAAGATTTAGATGACTAGGAGTCTTGTTGTAATAAATATATTTTGTCTCAACAAAATATATTTAAATATGTTTTAGTCATTTTTATGTTTTATATGTAATTTCCATTAATTAGCCAAAGTCTAGGGTTTAAATGCAATTAGTGAATATTATATTCACTATAAATAGCATAATTGTAATTAGGATTAGGATAATTGTTGAATAACCAATTGATTTGGGGTTTCCACTTTGTACAAATTATATGCAATCAATATATATCAAATTGGGGTTTTAGTGTGTTTATCATATTTTGATCATAATCTTCATATATGATTTGATTCAAGTGTGCTTATTCTGGGCTAACACCCTTAATGTTAATGAGCTTCCACACAATCACCTGTTTGTGGTCCTTAAGCACTTCAATCAACCTTCTTTTCTACTCCTTTGTAAGATGTGACGATATGATGACTGGTAAACCTACCTCACCATCTAGAAATATGTATTCTAGATGTGATGGTAACTCTTTCAACTTCAGAGGTGAGGATGTTTCTACCGAAGGCTTCCTACCTTCCTCAGTAATATCTCTAATAGAAAACACCTTTGGATACTGAGGAAGCTCAGTGACCAGGTAGTTAAGTGTAAGGCCCCGATCCCGGGACGCTCACAGTTGGACAATCACCGAACATAAAACATAAAATATACATTCAAATCTATGAAAAATCATCACAGTGGAATAATTTAAAACCATTTCATATATTAATGACAACTTTTGCAAAATAATACAATGTAGTTAACTGTTACAAAATATCATGATTTGCATTACATCACAAAAACATCATTGTTATACAAATGGAAGCCATCCTAAAAATGCCAAGTAGCTGCCCCGTGCCATCCTCAGCAACAATCACATGCCAACTGGAAAATACATAAAAGTTAGCGTTGCTGAGTGAGTTCTAGTTTTATGAATGAAATGCTTTATATCATTTTACGACCGTTCATTACTTTCATTCATGATCATGCATTATACGTACACATAGATAATAGCAGTATTATCTTTGATCATCATTCGTTAACATTCGTTCATTCATCATCGTACTTCATCGTTATCATTCACTTTCATTCATAATCTTCTTTACTTATATTTCGTACATTCATTAAATTCTGATGACATGTACGGTACCACGAACATTATGCACGAAGCTGACCCTAGGGCCTGGGGCAAGTACACTCATCATTATCATTCATCTTTCATTCCGGACCAATGCCATGTGCTATACCCCGAACATTATGCACAAAGCTGGTTACTGGGCCTGAGGTCCATCATAGACCTTAAACTTTATGCATGAAGCGACAAGGATCCCATACGTATGGTCAATCACAAAGATTAGACCCCAGTGTGCATTCTTCTGGGGTAGCTAACCCGCACACAGTTGAGCTAACACCCTTCATTGGGTGTGAACCTCCATACATTGCTTGCAAGACTTTCTTACTTTCATTCATTCATTAATGCATGCATTCGTTCTTACTTACATTCCTCTTATCATTATCATTAACTTCCGCTTTACATTACATAATATTTTTCTTTCATTCCTTAATCATAACATGTAAGTCATGGAATGATACATAATTGGAACGTAAGAAAACATAACATGAACATACATAGCATTACATAAACATCACATACCCCATCACACATCGTCATAAACATCATACATCATCAATATACATACACATACACATGCCCAACAAGAATAAGTCATTATAGAACATAACCGACTCACCACGGGACAACGGGGGTTCGGGGGCGGCAACCCCTAGTGGGGTCCAAGGGGTAACGCCCCTGGCTGGGGTCGCGCTACCAGGTCAGCGTGAAAATGTTTTATTTTAACACTTTTATATAGCATATTTTCTTATAGAAAAATTGATCTTCCCGTTAAAACCTCTTAAAATCTTCATCGTTTAAAACGTATATTTAGTATGCATTTCCAGCCCCAAACTAGTTTAAAACCTTTAAAATAAGGGATCTAGAACTCACTTGTACTCGACAAGTAGCTTTTCAATCAAGCTTTCAAAGCAAGGGTTGCACTACAGAGCCTGCAGATAAGTTAACACTCAAGGGAGTTAATTTCTGCCTAATTTTGCTGCAAGATTAGCAGTTTCGCTGCTAGTTTTGCCGGCAGTTTCGCTAGCAGTTTCGTTGGCATCTTCGTTGCCAATTTCGCCCAACTTTCGTTGGAAAACCATGTCTGCGAAACTATAGTTTCGCAGGAAGATCCACAGTTTCGCTGGACGAACAAATAATTTCGCTGGATGAACACCCAGTTTCGTAGAACGGGCTGAAAAATACGAACCAACCCATTTTTGACCCAAAACTTCAATCTTTTACATTCAAAACCTTGGCTTATCACCCAATAAGCTATATCTAAGCTTCTTACATGTTTTCTTACACAAAAATGTGAGTTTTGGGCGAATCTTTGCCACTTTAAAAAAAACCCAAACCTAGAATCCGGGTTTACATCAAAAGGAACGATTAAATGATGTTTCTTACCTGGATTCGTGGTGTTTTCTTGTTGTTTGGATGCCCACGAACACCAATCTTCAATCCGAAGATAACCAAGCTTTGAATCTTCACTTCTCTCTACTTTCTCTCTCTACTTTCTCTCTCTACTCTCTCTCTAGAACTAGAGTGTTAAGTTGCAAATGAGGGCTGCTCAAGCTGATCCGTTTATATATACTTGGCGTTCCTGGGACCTTAAACGCGCCAAACACGTAACCCGAAGAGTTAACTCGGTCTATAACCATATCCATCTTATTTTCATTAAATGATCTCGTTTAAGCCCATTATTATTATTTGGCTCACTTAGACATTATCTGGGGCATTACATTAAGACTAGAATCGGGATCACCCACTATCTCAACTTCTTGGTTCTCCTTATCGAGGTCAGGCGTGGGCATGCGATCTGGTCCACTGATGTAGTCCAAGCAACAACCCATGTGAGAAAAGGACGGATTAAGAAAATAGACTACGCCATCTTGAGTACCAGAGTGATTCATCACCTTAGAAACATCAAAAGTGATAGTTTTAGTCCACACACGAAGTGTGATCTTACCTTCATGGACATCTATTAGTGCCTTAGTCGTGCGTAGGAAGGGGCGTCCCAAACTAAGAGGGACTCTATCGCTAGCTTCCATGTCAAGGATGACGAAATCCATGGGGAACACAAAATTTGCCACCTTCACCAACAGATTCTCCACAATGCCCCGTGGATATTTGACCGATCGATCGGCTAAAGATATGCTCATGGGCATTGGAGTCGGATCTCCAAGGTCTAGCTTCTTATAAATCTAGTAAGGCGTCAAATTTATGCTAGCACCAAGATCAGCCAACACGTGGTTCATAGTAGAAATATCAAACAAATACATGATGGTGAAAATACCCAGATCTGCTATTTTCTTTGGTAATTTACTCAGAACAAACGCAGAACAATGCTTACTCAGAGTGACGACTGAGAGGTCCTCCAACTTGTTCTTGTTGGAAAGAATATCCTTAAGAAATTTGGCATACTTAGGCATTCGCTGGAGTGCCTCTACGAACGGAAGATTGATTTTTAGTTGTTTAAACAACTCTGGAAAGTGTCCATAATCCTTAGCGAATTTTTGCTTCATCAGACGGGCAGGATATGGAACTCGACTCAAATCTATCTCAGGATTTGTCTTCTTCACTTCAACATTCTTCTTCTCCACTACCTTCTCTTGTGGAGACTCACTACTCGACGCAGTAATTGCTGGGTCTAGCCTTTGTCCATATCTTCACTAGCACCTACATTAGTGCTTGTATCTATTCCACTCAGTTGATTTTGTCTCTGATGAAAGCAAGGTGGGTTTCCTCTAGATCTCTAACCAAAGTTAGGGTGTCATCTCCAACCCTGATTATACGAATCGAAGAATGCACCACTTGAACCCTACCCTAACCGCTCACGAAATCAACTTGCTCCTGACTCATAACCAGACACTCTCTTGTATCATGACCACCTCTACAAACCTCACACTTGTTAAAACTCATTTTCAGATCTAGGATTTCACGTTGCATAGCCTACAATGCAGCTGCCACACTAGTCTTAGTTGTGACATGATGAACACCCCTCGAAGAGGAAATAGGAGCTCTAATACTAGGGATGGAATTCCTAGCTTGCGGGTGCTGCTGCTCAGCCAATGCAAAACTCTCAAACATCTCCTCGCACTCCTCTTCAGTCTTCTTCTCCATAATGTGGCCTCCTGTAGCAGTGTTGAACATGAGCTAAGTTGCATAGGTGAGACTGTTGTAAAACTTCTCGAAAAGTGCACACTCGGTTAGCCAATGTTGAGGGCATTTACTATGAAGCATGTTGAAACCTTCCCATGCCATGTAGTAAGGTTCATCTAGATCCATGTGAAAAGAGTTAATCTGCTACCTAAGTCGGCGGCCTTAGACAGTGGATAATACTTCTTAAGGAATTTTGTTTGAAAATCAGCCCAACTAATGATGGAAGCTTGGGGTAATGTGTCAAGCCACGCTCGACCCTGCAAAGTGAATGGAAAGAGATGAAGATAGATGACATCTTCTATCACACCAAAGATGTTAAAGGTGTCATAGATACGAAGGAAACATGAGACGTGACCGGGGCATCCTCATCATCCAATCCGTTGAACTAGGTAGCGTTTGTGATGGTAGAGATGACATAAGAAGGAATCTGCCAGTTGTTCAGGTTGTTAATTGTGGGACGCTTGATTGACGATCTACCTCTATTGAAACCATGGGATTCTCTCTCATGAACGGTACACCTAGGGGGGTTAGCATCACCAACTTGAATCAACTCAGGAAAAGGAATGGAACTTACCTTTGAATCTAAGATTACACGTAAACACGCACAAGGTGGAGCGTGCCTCTCGTGATACTCTCACTCGGGGTCAGAAAAAGCAGAAATTGATGCTCTCAAAGTGAGCTAAACAAAAAATCTAAATTAAACACAATCTAGGAACTTAATTTTAACCCAAGAAAACCTAAACCTAGACCACAAGATAGGCAAGTGAACCTAATGGAATGTATGCCAGACTAAGGAAGACCGAAATCCAACCCTAGAGACACTATTATAGAGTAAACTAGACTCGAAAGGGACAAAACAAAAATAGGTTTAATAATGGGGGGAATAATCTTCTAATTTTATAAAGAACCTAGAGAATTAAAAACTACTAAACTTAATTAAAAAGACACTCGACTAACCAACCAGAACAAGAGAAAATTAGAACCCTTAAACAATCAAGGATGAGGATGATACTACCTAGGTGAATCCTAGTTGTGACCCTCGAACTTCAAATGGCTATAGAACTATAACGAAATTGGGATCTAATGAAACAAACTTCTAAGATACTTAATGGATCCCAGATCATTCTCCGGATGTGACAAAAAGGAAAACCTAGAAGAAGAATAAAACTACCGATTATTCAAATTACCGCTAAGTTTCTTTGACAACACTTATGTGCCCGGTTATTAGCTAATCTCTCAATCTAACTAACACAATCCATTGGTAATGAAAGGGGCAACCTTTAAACAATCTATTGGACACGAAAAGCAATGCATTTAATTAGCTAGAGAATCCTTCTTTTGAACCGTTTACTTCTAGGCAACTAACCACAAGGACTAATCGATTAATCTTCACCTCTCGGAATCAAATTAAGAAGGGCATTAAGGCTTAATAATCAATTCAAATGAATTCTTATGGTTACTGCATCGAGCAAACCATCAACTAATCAAGAACACAAAGTAATCGATCTAGATATGCGAGTTTCTATGAAAGACATTCAACAACTAACATATCGAATACAGGAATCATCAACAATCATGCCAAAACACTCAAACACATCCAATAGATAGAATAAACTTCATTACATAAGCATTAACGACAAAAACCGTTCAATAGGCAAAATCCAATTGAGTTAAGACAAACTAATCATCAATCTAAGTAGTAACAAGATCTTAGCTACTCATATTCAGTAAAAACATGATCTCAAACAATGAAAACAAGATCATCATATTCAAAACAAAGTCTAATCAATAAAGTTACAAAGATAATAACATGAAATCAACGTTTGTGATTGTTCCTTCGATCCTAGCTTCATTCCTTGTCTTCGAGTCCTTGCAAAAGCTTCAAATCGTCTTTGAGAATGCTCTTGAAATGGCTGCTGGTCAATCCCCCTCTTTTTGGTGAGAAAAGTTGTTTAAATACAACTTTGTAAAATTTTCCCGAAAAAACCATCTATGCGATATGCGCAAGATGAGTCCTCCTGCTGTGCGTATCACAGTGATTAAAAAATCACCAAAACCCTAAATAGGATCGATGCGATATGCACAGGATGAGGCCTTTTGCTGTGCGTATTGCATCGATGGGATTTTCCAGAGACTTATAGTTTTACACTTAGAAAAAATTCTAAGTGCTAAAATTTTCCCATTGATTTGTTCTTTCTTCGTTTCCCAACGTTTTCTTCACTTTTAAGCACCCAAGCACCTATTGAAACACAATGTAATGAACGATAACTAAAACTAATAAATCTAACTAAATTTAAATGAAAGTGACCTGAAAACATGAAATAAAACGAATGTCTTTTGCAACACATAAAATATACCCACACTTAATCTTTTTTCATCCTCGAAAAAATATTAATGGAATCATAACTAGGAATTAAGTTTTCAATCACACTAAGTCATTCAAACTATTCCCGCAAACAAGCGACATGTCATAGTAATCATAGGTATTGTTTCCACTTTATCCCAATACTAACTAATCGGGTTTCGTCTCGCGTCTGTTTATGTTCAAGTGATATCAATTCATCTATAGGGTCTCACACTTAGGAAACTACAATTCAGCCTGTTTAATTAGTTACTTGGCGAGGCATAGGCTAACCCTATTAGAGTTCTCCTACCAATGCGAACTAGAGAACTCTTTCTACTTAAGAGTCATTTCCATATCAGGGTGATAGAATACTAGATGAATTAGCAAGCATAAACCGATGCATTCTTCTTTCTTCTTTTTTTTCTTTGTTTTCACAGTTCACCTCACCCATGGGTGTATCCTCCAAGTCGCTATCCTGGAGGGTAACACGTAAGTTGTTGGCTTACTTCATTTATTAATATATTTTTTTCTTTTTATTTCTTTTTTCCCGGTCTAATGCTTGATGGGATATATTCGATGGAGTGCCACCTCTTTCGGATTTATTTTCATGAAAAGAAAGTGGCGTGCTATGAATTCCTTCTATGGCGTTCATGTCTCCGGTAAGATGATAACCCACAAGATTCCTTGATTTAAATAGGTCAGTTCTTTTTTCTAAAAACACTTAAAGAAAACCCTCAAAGCTAGCTGGGTCAATGACTGATTACCAAGTGACAAATCACTATTTGTTTGAGAAAATCATCAAATTTTTTTTGAAAACCAATTCCCAATTTTCTATCATTACGTTTTGCACAACTCTTCGAAGACATTATATATTTATTTATTTTTATTTTTTATTTTTTAATTTTTTTGAAAATCCCTAAACAAACATGTAAATCCCCATACCCACACTTAAAACACACATTGTCCTCAATGTGGCTTGAAAGACTACGCAACAGAAACACTTAAAAAACAACCATAACGAAACAAAACAAATAAAGATAAAGCGTGATAAAGTGGAACAGACTCCCCTGGTGTATGCGATGTGAATCCACGTGAGTCTTGTTCCATTCAGACCGTCTAATCTTCCTGCTCATTAGCACCACTCGCGAACCTCACCTGCACCACCTTTCACCACCACAAAACCAAGGCCAACCGTCATATTCAACCATCTTTTCACCCTCTCTCAACCCATTTTCACCAATTTTTAGAAAAATCTTTCCAAAAGCACTCACAAAGTTGAAGGTTTAAAACTAGGTTTTCAACTTCTTGTTCTTGTTCCATTTTTCTTCAAAGAAAGGTATGTCTTTTTCTTCTCTTAGATTTTTGTTTTTGTTTGTTTGAGTTTTGTTTAATTCTTTGTTTATTTGGATTATTGTTTGATTTCTCCCTATTGGAACCTGATCAGTGCTTGACACTGAGTGAAATTGAAATGGAATGTGGGAATGTTTGTTGGATGAAATTAGGGTTTTAATGTCAAATTAAGTGTGGGTATAGTTGGTAGAAGATTATAATGTCTGGCGTGAAATAAATTTTAAATATTGTTCATGTAAAATGAGAAATGGACATTGTGGATGACATTGGTTGTTGATAGTAATTTAGGCAATTTTGTGGTTTGACATATGTTGATTTGGGCGAAATTGTCTAAATTTTATCACTTTGGAAGTGACTTGGGTAGTGATTTGTGGCGCATTATTCTAATATTTTAAAATGTATCACATAAATTTGGTGTGGAAAACTAAACTGTGGGTATTGTCAATATGTTGCTATCGTGTTTAAAGTTGTTGATATTTTGTTTAAGGTTTTTAGGGGTTTGCCTAAGCCAGGATTTTCTTGCTTGTACTCAATCTCCATTAAGAGAAATCTGATTCTTTTTTGGTTTTATTTTGGTTTGACTTTTCTTTGTTCTTATCTATTTTTTTAAATTTGTTTTGTTCCAATGACAGCTAAAGAAATGATATACGGTCATTGGATTTTACATAACCACCTCTATAGACTAATAAATGTTCTTCAATTTTCAAATAATGGATAGAGGTGCAAGTTCCTCACGATCAGGGAAACATAGAGCTAGGAGAGTCCCTAAGAAACAACCACGTGCTCATGTTACTACCAGGACCATGAGATATGATGCACACTATGTGGTGCCAAACCCAAACGATCAGCCAATTCTAGAAGACAAGAGGGATTTGATGAGTCACACTTTCCACAGATTTGCACTAGGAACTGAGGAATATGAGAAATGTCTGAAGTTTGCAGAAATGGAATTATTGAGACATAGGACAATTGATTGGAATTTGATGAGCCAGTTGGATGCTACTCAAAGAATCAATAAGTGTTTAGGACCCAAATAGCTTAATGCTATTCAGTGTGTTGAACCATAGTATTTGGAGCTTACGGTGGAGTTTCATTCCACTTTAAAACATAAGGCGAGCAGGTACAATTGGGCCAATGTAGTATCATTTTCCTAACCAAAACCCAAGTTTGGTTCTGTATTAATGAGTTCACCTTATCCATCATTACCTCTTTCCATTTTTCTTTATTAGGTAACAACATCACATCCTCATATTTCACAGGTTCACATGAACTCTCCTCTTCTACAACACTAATCATATATGCAGACATGTTATCTCGGTACCTTCCAGGCTGTATAATTTGACGCCTGGGTCTGTTTGTAGTGATTTCAGGATGGGTTGGGTTTGGTTGATCAGCTGATCCTTATGAGCTTTAAGGCTTATCAAAACTACATCCAGTACTTATAATTCATTATCTGGGAACTCCACCTCAACTTGAACACCCATTCTTGGGCCTTCTTCAGTAACAGGCCCAGCAAAAGCATCCTTGTACATAATAGTTTCATCAAAGGTCATATTTCTACTAACTATAATTCTTGGACCATTATTGTCTAATCTCCAAAGACTATACCCTTTAAGGTTGCCAATCATTATACACTTTTATGCTCTTAGTTCTAGTTTCCCTTGCCCAACATGAGAATAGGCTAAACACCCAAATACCCTGAGGTTTTCATGGTTTGTAAGAGACCCTGACCACCTTTCCATTGGTACCATTATCTCAATTGCTGAGGATGGGGTTCTATTTATAGTATATACATCAAAGCCTTAGCCTTGAAGCTTTTTGGTAAACCTGCACCTATTAATAAACACATGACTCTCTCTAGAAGTGTTTTGTTCATGTGTTCCACCAACCTATTTTGCTATAGGGTATGAGGCATTGTCAAGTTCCTATCTATTCCACATGATCTACACAAGTTATTAAACTTACCATTGCAGAAATCCAACCCATTATCTGTCCTCAATTTCTTTATCTTCCTATCATTTTGGTTTTCAACCAACACCTTCCATTCCTTGAATTTACCAAATGCTTCAAACTTATGCTTTAGTATGAAAACCCACACACGCCTTGAGTAATCATAAATTGTTGATAGAAAGTAAGAGGCTCCACCTAGTGACAAATTCTTTATTGGTGCCCACAGGTCTTCATGTATATGATCTAAGTACACCCTTGGTTCTATGTATGCCTTTTTTCCAAATTTAACTCTCTTTGCCTTTCCTATAATGTAGTTCTAACAGTGCCAAATTCACAACTATTGTGGTTACTTATCACACCTTGTTCCTTTAACTCCTACAACCTTTGGTGACTTACATGACCTAGTCTCATATGCCATAACATAGAATTTTGACTCTCCTCTACATTAACCACTGAGATAGTTTCATCTATCACTTGTCCATCCAAGGTATAAGTATTATTCCCTCTTCTAGTCCCTGATAAAACTATTAGGGACCCCTTTGCAACTTTGGCTTTACCATCTCTAAGACTTACATGGGATCCCTTGCTTTCAAATACACCTAGGAATATCAAATTCCTTTTAAACTTAGGAATATATCTTACACCATGTAGGTCAATTGTGGTTTCATTGTTTAACTTGACCGATATAACACCAATACCTTTAACAGAACAAGGTCTATCATTACCAAAGTGGACCATACCATGGTCCTTTAATACCAATTCATTAAAGAATTCCTCACTAGGATTCATGTGATAAGAGAAACCCTTGAGTCTAAGATCCATACCTAATTAGATTCTGCATTAGACACCATGAGTACATTAGCACTCTTATAACCATCTACAGAATTAGCTTGAGAGCAGTTGTTTTGGTCTTGACTTTAGCATACTTTACCTTTTTTCTCTTCCATTTCAGACACTCTCTTTTTAGGTGTTCGTTTGAATTACACATGAAACACCAGAGTTTTCCCCTGGACTTAGACCTTGATCTGACAATTTTGTTCTTAGTGAATCTATATTCAGATCTACCCCTGATCACTAGGCCTTCAGAGTCTTATTCCTTCACATCACCTTTTTTGTGCAATTCTTTAGAGTTCATATCCAAGACCACCTTTTCCATTTACAATCTTTCCCTTTCGAACATCAAAGTATCCACAAAATGCTTATAAGAAGCAATTAGTGATGATAAGAAGATAATAATCTATCTTCATCATCTATCTCTACCTTAATGTTCTCAATATCCAACAGAATCTTATTGAACTAATTAATGCGGTCTTTAAGTGACTTACTAGCAGACATGTGGAACATGTACAACCTCTTCTTCAAATATAAGCAGTTGGCTAGTGATTTCGTTATGTATGATCCTTCCAACTTCATCCACACTCCTGTTGTTATTGTTTCTTTGGAAACTTCTCTAAGAACCTTGTATCCAAGACTCAGAATGATCATACTATGTGCCTTCTCTATTTCTTCCTTCTTCTATTTGTTAGACATCGGCACCGGTAGGCCGTCTCCCCCTTTCACCACATCAACCACTTCTTGATGAAACCAATAGCACATTCATATTTAATCGCCATAGACCGAAGACGTTCTTTTCGTTGAATTTCTCGATGTCAAACTTGGTTGAGTTCACCATCCTTCAATCTCTGTTGATGGAATCAAAAGTACCTTCTTTGTAGTCGAGTCATAGCTCTGATAATAATTGTTAATGAATTGTGTAATTAGGTACAAAGATACACAAGATCAAAAGGATTATTACTCTACTATTGTAATGATTACAAGAGAAAAGGTGTTATCAAAATCACACAAAAAATCAGATCATATACTACTAATACTTTACAAGAAGATGGTAACTAACTTCTAATAACCTTACATCACAATATGACACCTCACACTCTTACACTAAGAACATTACAACTTTAACTCCAACTATGAGAAACTAGACAAATCAGACAATATGTCAACATGGACTTGACACATAAACCGACAAACCCAAATAACTTCAAAGAAACAATACATTAAAATATCACTTCATAACAATATTAGTATAAATTTCAGAGTAAGTTTAAAAAGTGGGTATGTTAGTCATTCTTAAAAATATCTAGATTCGACAGCAGTTGTGATTCTTGTTAATGATTTACCAACAATTCAACAAAGGAGTTCATAATGGAGGGACAAGACAAGTGTATCCATTTCCTAGGTTTAAAAGGGTGCTTATCTCATCCTTTTTCATTTTCCTTACTCTAAATCAATACGCTTATCACAAGGCAATTCTTTTTCTCCACATTGTTCACCATGGCGGTTGTAGCTTAAATGTGAAGCTTAAAGAAGCTTTAAGAATAGAATATTTGAAATTCACTGACCTAACCCACCCCATTAACAATATGCTCAAGAACACTAATGGATTGGAGAGAAAAGACGTTATTGTTATAGTTTGATTATTTCCAAATCAATGCTTGGAAGCATGTAATTGTACATTTTTAACCAATGCGTACACTTCTTTCAGATTCGAGGTCAAATATTGAGTGTTTTAAAACTCAAAACTAGGCTTTGATGTGGAATTGACGGTAAAAGTTATGAACTCGCTTGTAGTTAAACTTGAGTTCATTAGGCTCACATAAATACTTTAGTTGAGTTAAAGCTAAAAGTAGTCTTGCTTATTAGCTCGCTTTAAAATATTAATTCTTCATTTTCTTGATAACTTAATATTTTGCCCTGAGACTTGCAAAACTTGTAAAGTCTAAAAGATTAATTTTAGATTTGTGCTTCTCTCCATCCGATCCTACTTTTAAAGGATACATAATTAATATAATACTAATTACCAACTCTTAAATGTATTGTAGTTGTATCTTATGCTTCAAATGTTGTACCCTTAATTGTCAACTCGGTCAACTAATTTTTAAATGTTGTGTGAACCAACATTTTACATAGTTTTAGGAGAATGAAATTGAAGATTATGTAGAGGTTGGACTCACCTTAGTTTAGATTTTGTTTATATTTCATTGTAATAGGTCTAATGTTAATTTACTTTTGAATGTTTCTTATTGTGTGTAGTTTTACTGCCAAACGAAACTATGAGCGAAACTAAAGTTTCACTCATAGTCAGCTAATTAGTTCACCTAGCGATACTGTTAGTCTTTGCTGAGGGAAACTACATTTTCGGCATCATAGAAACTGTCAGCGAAACTATGACTTCTATATATAGTTTTGATTGTGCTCATTGTTGAGCATCCTTGCAAAACCCTAATCGAATATTTCTATTGCAAGAGACTACTGTAAGCTGTTACTTTACTAAAATATATTAAGCTTTGTTTTCTTTGATGATTGTATTGAATCCTTATTGATTATATTTGAATACATTGTGGTTGTTATATTCATCTTCATATTTGTTGTTTGTCTATTGTTTCTGATATTAAACGATTGAACATATCATTGTATTGAAATTCGATCAAATAGACCAACAGAAATTAACAACAAATTAGTCATTAAACAACTCATTTTCATTGCATCCTAATTCTAAACACTATCAGCTTATAACTTTTACCGTACCCTGTAAACATCAAAAAATAAACTACATTTTTTAACGACTAAATATATTAAAACATGGATGGGACTTAAAAATGTGCTACATGGTTTTTAAAAATGAACTTTATAGGTTTCATTATTTATATAATATTTAAATATTATTAACAGCCATACTGTAATTCATAGGTTTACGTAAGTGTTTCATTACCCAGGTCGTATATCCGTCATAACACACATAAGCTTAATTACTAGTTCAAATTTAATTATTAACATATCATTTTTTTAACAGCCAACGAATAATTTTTAAGCCTGGTCACCCGGGTAAACCCATTGTCGAAAACCCACACATGCGAACACAGATAGCGCTCGTGACCCGGCTCACCCATCATTCCAAGCGAAACCCACCCACCATCCAAGGGTCATTGTGATAAAACCCTTGGCCCACTTGGAGCATATTACACCTAGTGAGACTCCAACCCCATGACCTTCACTTTGGAAAGTTGTCAGATGTCTTTTCATAAACTAGTTGATTTAGGACTCACTGGCAGTTATTGACTTATCATGTATGTTTAACCTAAAGCCATAAAAATTTTAAAATTTTTGATAAAACAAAGGGCCCTGCTCGGGACACTACATGGTTTTTAGGGGGAGACCGACCTAACCGTCACGGTTAGGCCTAACCATGAGAGTTTGAAGTCTAACAGTGACAATTCGCCCAAACTGTGACCTCTAATAAAGAGGCACGAGTCTGAGAAAGTACACTCGCAAAAGTACATGGATAAAGAGGCACAGGTGGAGCGGAAAACGTCACGGTTTGGCCAAACTATGACGGTTAGCGTATTATGTAATTAATGTACGAGGTAAAGTTCCTTGATTCCTGTGTAGCGTATTTCTACTCTAGAATTCTCTATTTACAACCATTTTCATCATTTCATGCAACCAACAATCACGAAACAAAACGAAAGAAAATTTATCGTTCCAAAAACACATACTTTGAAAACAATGTCGAGTTTAGGAGATCATTATCAAAAGCTCTTATAGATTTGAAAGAGGGGCCACCTATCGAAGATTTAAACCAGGTTGAACTAGTGTTTATTATATTAAAAATGCTTATTGAAATATTTAACCATTACTTTTTTTAGGAATATTATGTATACGGGACTCATCCTTCGTGAGGGGCGGAGGAAACCAACCCATCGAACTCATTTTCCGAAGATGTGTACACCTCATTATTCGGACATACGGGTTATGGTGAAGGGTATAGACATCCCCTTACCATTCTTACGGACATGCCTCAAACCCATACCACTCACAAATAGAGCTAGATTACTAACATGCCCCGAACACGAATCACTCACAAACAAAGCTGGATTACAGACATGTTGCGAACCCATACCGGTCAGAACTAGAAACTACACATGTGTCAGATACTTTTAATGGGAATGACACAGATGAGAGTGACAGTTCAGTTCAGTTCACCTCAAATAAAATAATGGGGACATCGCGCAACATGATGGGGATGAGGATCGGATAAGAAAAACTATGGTGTCTTATAAAATCGACAAAGTACAAAGTCTTTTCATTTGTTTCTTTAAATTATTTACTTATTTGTTTAATATATTGTTTTCATGCCATGCTTTATAACTTTTTAGCATTTTGATTCTCATGGCGATTTGGAGAAGTGGGCTAAAATGAGAAGACACAAGCATGGGTGCGTCATTGTGGTGGATTGGTCACGGAAAAAGGATGTGAAACTTTTATGCAATCGTAGTGGTGAACCTAAATTCACTGTCACAAGTATGCGTACCGGGAGCATAAAGAAAGGATGCCCCTTTAAACTCCTTGGTAAGTATGTGGGAAAGAGTGACAGTTGGATGTTGGAGGTGAGAAACGAGACGCGAAACCACGATCCTGCATGTACGAGGAGGGCCACACGCATCTTAAGAAGATGACTGCCAAAGAAATTGATCTCGTCGAGAAGTTACACATGTAACGTGCGGCCACGATACATCTATTTTTCCGTAAGGGAGCAGCTTTCCGACAACACCTGTGTTGTTCAAGAAATATACAATCTGATATTGAAGTTTAGGGCTGAGGAAAAAAGGCACGACACCAATGCAGGAATTTCAAAACCTTCTTGAATATAAAGAGTTCATGTATGAAACATGGAAGAATCCAGCAATTAAGGTTGTGGATGATGTTTTCTTTTGTCATCCTACCTTTTCCAAAATGTGGCGCGCATTCCCGAACATGATTTTTATAGACCCGGCGTATAAGACCGACATGTACAACATTCCGTTTGTTTAGGTTATTGCCGTTACGCCGACATCAAAGTCGTTTTGTATAGTGCACGCATTTATATCGAGGGAATGACATGACAACTTGACATGGCTATTGGAGCGGATCAGAAATTCTCAACGGTTTGTGGAGCCCCCATGTTATTTTCACAGACAGGGACCTGGCCCTTATGAGCTCATGTGACACAGTGTAAGGTTTCATATAAGGTTCCTGCAACCCAAAACATCCAAACAGTCTGCCCTGCATGCATGCACAAAATGCTGAAGTAGAATGCTTCGGAAGTTTCACATTTTGCATTAGAAAAAACATTCTAAGTGTAAAATCTTCCGAAGCCAAAACCAATATCTTCTGAAGCAAAAATGAAGTCTTCTGAAACTTCGAGAAAAAGTCTTCCGAAGCCAGTTTATAAAGATAGATTTCTTCCGAAAACTTTTGAGTACATACTTTAACTAATGTACATTTTATGATAAAGTTGGACCACCTTTCCGTTGCGACTCTGTTTGACTCACCAACTTTCACAGTTGGTGTGTCACACCCTTAAATCCACCGGCGGGATTCTACCGGGAGGCGTGTGACAAACCAGGATCTCAGACACGGTCATATCAAACGACATTATATGAACTTAAATAAACGTTTGAACTTTAATCAGAGTATACACAGTTTGAACAATAACCAATGCGGAAGCATATAAGTAGAATTTTTAAACCAATACTAAAAGTTGCGCAAAACACAAAATGCAAGAAAATAAATTTGTGATGCATTTCCTGAGTGAATCCTTGGCTGTTCAATCTAACCTTAAGCATTCATGTGACTTGAGCAAACATTCTAAAGTTTGTCACATAAATGGGTGAGTTCACAAGTTTAACAACAGGTAATATGTTTGAAAATGCTCACATGGTAAGTAATTAAAGCATATCGATAGGTAGCTAGCCTATAATATGTTACTTAGCATTTCAAACCGAAGCTGACTGTTTGTAAGTTGTTTTCCTTTCCACCACGTCTAACACAAATAGTGGCAAATTTTAGGTCAATTAAACACCGGTTCGATCTCCAGTCGAGTTAGCGCGACTAACGCGGGTGGGGTTTGTCAAACCAGTAGTACTACTCAAAATTACCTCGCTACTTCAATACTAACGGTTCGAGAATGTAGGACTTTCATACATGTTTGCACTAACGTACACGCCATATACATTAATACTAGAAACCATTTAGAAATAAGTTTGGATGTTTTCACCCCCAAACAGGAAGTTATGTAAAATAGGGGCCGTGAAGACTCATCTCGAATGCTTTGCAACAAATAAGTGTAAGCACAAGGAATCGGGTTCCAATTAACCTAAGTTTCATTATATATTTACTTGAAATTAAATATTAGAAATGAATTTATTATTCGAAATAAAATGATAGGGATTGTTGGACCAAAAGAACCAATGAGCCTGATCAGAAAACCTCTAAGTCCTACAGACTCACAACAACTGCTGAAGACTGATCAGCTGTTGTAACAAAGTCTGAAGATCAACAGCTGAAGACTAAAGTACTGAAGACTTCAACAGCTGAAGACCAAAGTCTAAAGATCAACAGCTGAAGACTAAAGTACTAAAGACTTCAACAGCTGAAGACTAAAGTACTGAAGACTTCAACAGCTGAAGACCAAAGTTTGAAGATCAACAGCTGAAGAACAAAGTACTGAAGATCAACAGCTGAAGTACAAAGACTGAAGACATCAGCTAATGACACAGCTGAAGTTCAAGTACAAGTACTGAAGCCTTCAGAGTTTGTTACAACAGCTGAAGAAGCACTCTTCAGTTGTTGTGATGGTTTCCTTTCAGTAGTTTTCTTTTTGTTCAGTATTTGTAAACGACTGAAGAGCATGTTCTTCGGTCGTTGTAGTTTCAGTAGTTTTTTTTCAGTAGTTGTAGTGATAGTTAACACTTAGCATTTTTGTAAGAAGATGTCAGCTGTTTGACATCTTCAGTAGTTATGTTAACTATCAGTAGTTTGAATAAATTCTGTTAGATGTCACTATCAAGTGACATCAGCAGACGTCACATCTCTTATATAAGAGTGTGTGACCTAATTGTATGTGTGACATTCTGTTACCACGAAAGCGAATATTGAATGAAATATTTTGCATAATTCTCTCTGTCTATAACCGTTTGTTCTTACTTGAATATCTTTTGTGTTTTTGTGAATTGGCTAATTCATTGTTTGTTTCCGCTGCATACTATCAAATCAATCAAACGTAGATCACTGATCCTAACAAATGGTATCAGAGCTGGTTAATCATTGATCGATCTAACAATGATCATTGAAACTGCTATTTGATATCTATGTTTGATGAATTAGCTCATATTGCAAGACTGGTTATAGATTATTGATTTTCCGCCGCTTTCGTTTATTCATTTTGAGATCTCTCTTGGTTCAATTTGGATTGTTGTGTTTGTTCTAAATCTGCTATAGCTTAATTGAATTTGGTTGAATATGAGATGACTACTCCTTCTAATGACCCTCACAATACCAGTTCCTCACCAAGCCTCCGATGCTGGTTAGGACCGAGTATAACATATGGCAATGAAGGATGCTTCATCACCTGTCTGTTACACAGTTCAGGTTGTTGGACATCTGTGGTACATGGACCACATAAGCCTATGGTGAACAATCCGGAAACCAATCAAATGGTTCCGAAGAAGAAGGAACAATACTCAGATGAAGATCGGAAACTGTTTGAGATTGATGCTAAAGTGCATGGAATTCTGGCCATGGCACTACCGAATGAAATCTATCAGGGCTTATGCATCATGAAACTGCTCATGACCTCTGGAATGCACTGAAGGAACAATTCGGTGGAATTGATGAGGTCTTAGCAAACAACAGAGAAATCCTCGCCCAACAATATGAGACATTCTCTCATAGAAGGGTGAGACACTGACTCAACAGTTTGAGCGTTTTCCTGTTTGATCTCTGAGCTGAAAATGGTGAAACAGGAATACACCAACAGACAGATGAATAACAGATTCCTCAGATCACTGCCTGAAGATCGGACACATACACTATTGTCCTACGCTCTAGTGCAAATCTGGATAGCCTATCTCTCACCCAACTTCATGGGAAACTGCTTACATTCGAAAGAGAGATAGAGCAGAAAAGGAAACTATCATCATCAGAAAGCTCACTGATGACTTTGTACCAGGGAACACTGCCTTGGTCGGTCATGAGTCAGAATATGCTGCATCTGAAAGCAATTATGATGAGCATATTGATTTCTCTTCAAACAGTTCTGATCATGCATTTGTTGGTATTGATAGTCATTCTGGCAGTAATAGTGACAATCTATGCTTCATCATGGATGATTTGAAAGGAATAGTTGATGATGATCTAGAAGAGATGGATATTCTGAGCCAAATGGCCTTGATTAATATCAGATCTCAGAAGTTCTACAAGAGAACTAGCAGGAAATTTCCTGGACTCTCTGGCAAAACAAAGTTGGTTTTGACAAGAGTAAGTTGAGGTGTCACAAATGCCAAAGGCTTGGACACTTTGCAAGAGAGTGTAGATCAACTGGATCTAACTCTTCTGCACCCTTTGTGACTTTTCCTAGCACCAGTCCACAAAACAGAGGGCAACATCCTGCGGGTTCTAGTCATCATTCACACCCTGTATCTCCTGCATACTTTGTTCCCCAGGGTCCATTGTCATATCCTTTCCCTGCTATTACATGCCTCAACCAAATCCGGTTCAAGCTCCTATTGCACAACAACCACAAGCATTACCTGAACCTCAACCTTCCCATCTCATCAACAAACTCAACCTCAACAAACAGCTTTTTCACCCAGGAGTTGTTGACTGGAGCAGTTTACCAAATGATTTGTCTGGTCATGAACACCTGTTCTCTGGTGCTGTTCAACATGGTGGTGACAGTCCTTTTGGAAATCTAGCTCTTATGGCTTTGGAGTCTGCTGATACTTCATTCTCTAATGCC
>CM046441.1:11533252-11633252 GCA_025506515.1 Flaveria trinervia | reverse complement strand
CCGTCACAACTACTGAAGAAGACCTCTTCAGCTGTTGTGACAACGACTGATACTTGGTCTTCAGCACTTGTCTTCAGACTTTGTCTTCAGCACTTGTGTCTTCAGACTTTGTCTTCAGCACTTGTGTCTTCAGACTTCGTCTTCAGCACTTATCTTCAGACTTTGTCTTCAGCACTTATCTTCAGACTTGTCTTCAGCACTTGTGTCTTCAGACTTTGTCTTCAGCACTTGTGTCTTCAGACTTTGTCTTCAGCACTTGTGTCTTCAGACTTTGTCTTCAGCACTTGTCTTCAGCTGTTGTGGACTTCAGCAGTTGTTGTGACGTCTGTGGGACTTAAGGTTTTTCTAATCCGGCTCATTGGTTCTTTTCGTCCAACAAACTCCCCCTGAACCAATGCAGCCAAAACCTTAACTTTATTGAGGTCCCACTTATTGTTGGCAATAATATTGGTCTTTTTCTTCTTGATCAGCTAAGAAGATGACCCAATTAAGCACTGGCCTGGGAATAGATTTCTGAAATTTGGTTGGCATAGTATGGATAAGAGCCTTGACTTTGGGAACTGGACACAGGGCTGTGGTCTTATCCATGAAATCTACTTCCCATGTATAAGCCTGTAGGATTCTCTGGTGTATGCTCTGAGAAACATAATTTGTTCTTCCATGGTAAGATTTTCAGCTCCACCATCAAACAGTCCTTCACGCCCATACAGCTCTGAAATGTACTTAGCCTGTTTGCCATTTTTGAGCTCAACTGTTGTAATCTGTCTGTATGCAAACTCATCTGGGTGAGTACCTTCAAGTAACAGACTGAGCTCATTTTGTTTGAAGTTCTCAAGCCTCTTGTAGACTAACCCCTTTTTAATTACTCTGTTCTCTAACATCTTTTGGGGTGGCTGTTTAGTTTCATAGGCCTTCTTGAAATCTTCTACAATTTCCCAGGGTGATACTACAAGGACCACTGTGATCTCTTCATCTACGATCCTTTTTACTTGGCCCTTGTATCTCGAAGGAATGTCTTTCTTCACAATTCTGTGAGCACCCTAGGATCATGCCATATTCTCACCTTTTCCTTTTGATATTGAAATGTGTTAGCAAGGGTGTACAATCTCAGAGCTTCTTTCTTCATACTGATTATTAATGAAGAAGCAGCATAAGTTTTGTCTATGCTTTTCAGCATCTCATCATCATGAAGCTTTTGCTGCTGTTCTTCTTCTATCTTTACTCTCACAGCTTCCATCTATGAGGTGGGAGTGTTGGGCATAGGTTTGGCTTTAGGCAAAGTTAGGACTGCGAAAGAGGCAGCCTTTCTTCTTCTCATCATCCTCTCTTCTTCTTCTTCTTCTAGCCTCAACACCCTTCTCTCTTCTTCTTGGGTGCATCATGGCTGTTGGTTTTGAGGGTAAAGGAGTTGGTTTAGTGGGTTGTGGTAGTGGTGATTTTGAAGTGGGAGGTTTTGCAGGTTGTTCTAGCATTCTTGTAGTGAGTGAGGCTTTTGAGTATTTTGCTAGTTCCTTTCTGTTCCCAGCACCTGCCTCATTTAGTGCTTCAATCACCAATCCCTTAGTGTATGCTTCAGACGAACAGATCTTGGTGGTTATTGCCAAGATACTGTCCCTGGTCCATGACTTAATCTCGATCAATGATCTCCCAAGGTACTTTGTAATGAATCTGATCATGATCTCTAGTCTTTCTCTTTCTAATGCATCATAACTTGCCCATCTTGAGTTAATTTCTTCAACTTCAAGTCTCCTAATCTCTGAGTCAAGCTGTGCAGTATCGAACCCCTGTCTATACAGTTGATCAATAATGGAGTCCATTGATTTACTGTGTGTAGCATCCGCCATTTTGATCATCTCATCGAGTTCGAGTTCTTTTTCTTTTCCTTCAACCTTCCTCTTCTTATATGTGACATGAAAGTCTTTGTGACTTTCACCCACTTGATCAATGTCAGCTCCCTTCACAAACTCCTCTTCCTTCTCAGTCTCCTTTTCTTTCTTCCCCTCTATGCTCTTCCTCTTTGCTTTCACTGACTCTCTCCTCCCCCTTTTTGGTTGCATTGGTTGCAAGGGTTTGAGTAGCAGAAAGCCTTGTGCTCACAATCTCCTCCACCAGGGGTTGTATGATTGAGGGAAGCCTCTCATCCATGGTTTTGATCACAATGTCTGTGATCATTGGGGTGATGAGAGGTAGGGATTGCTGAAAGATGGCAGCTGTTTGCTCAGAGGGGTTTGGTCCCTGAGAAGTAGTGCCAGAAATAGAAGCTGGTGGCTCGGAAGTTTTGAGTGGCTGAGTGTGTGGGAGACCTTCAAGGTGAAGGTGCCATCTGTGGGTTTATATTGGTGGCAGATGGACTTGCTTGTTTAGAGAATTGGTCAAGTAGTCTTTGTAGTCTACTGACTTCTTCCTCAAGAATTGTGTTCTGGGCCAGAACATCATAAAAGAAGCCCAGGTCATCATCAGCAGATGCTGAATCACCTGACCTCCTGCTTGTAGCAGGATGTACATGCACTGGGTGTAGACCAGTTTTAGCATGTGCCCCTTTTTCTTGGAACTGGGGACTTCCAGCCTCAGGACGATGTCCTTCATCAGCTGTTGCCTCTGGTGAGGTCTTAGCAATGTTACCAGCCTCAGTCTGATCATGTGCTGATTCAGAAGAGGTGGCAGCCTCACCAGATGTTCTGGTCTCCATATCCACACCAGGAAATAGAACAGTTAACCCTTGTGCTGTGGGCTGTCAGAAGCATGTTGATCCTCTTCCTCAGTTGCTGTGGTTTTCCCCTTTGTTGGTGTTTGTTGGGGAGGAGGAGAGGCATGCAGCTGAGTCAGCACGTTTGCAATAATGAGAGTAGGACTTTGTGGGGCGATTGCAGTGGGAGATGGGGTAAAAGCAGTATGCACCTGGGAAGAATAGTGCTCTTCAATGGCAATCTCCTCAAATGAGGAAGATCCCAGATTAGTGGGTACCCCTTCTTTGGTTGCTGCAGGCTCCTTTTGAGAGGAATCCTGAGCGGCTGTGGCTGGTGAAGTCCTTGTATCCACTAGGGGGTTATAACCAGTGGATATAGCCTGCGTTTGTGTTGCAGGGGCATCCTCAGGGGACTCATTTCCCTGAGTAGCCTTTTTTGTCTTCTTTTTAGTGGGTTTGGTGGGGACTTTGGATTTTGAGGTGGTGGCTGTGGGTTTCAGCTGCGTGGGTTTGCGCAGCTTGGCAGCCATTTTTAGTGATTGGTCAGAGTTGTGCTGGGAGTATACTTCAGGCAATACAACCGTAGCAGGGACTCCCAGGCCAACAAGTCCCTCAGCTTGAAGCTGGTTTTCAATTATGGCCATTATGAACCGAGGATATATAGTATTTCAGAAAAATTTAAAGGTTGTTGCTCAAGGATGGAGTACATTACCTGTTGCCACCTTGTGGACATTTGATCCCATGATGAAGTCTTGGGGGCAAGGCAGACATTTACCAGGTGAAAGATGAGACGTTCGGCATCCTGGAATGTTCTTCAATATGGTAGATGCACTCAGGTTACCCTGGTATCCATGCTGGGCAAATGATTGATCGATTGTGCCCTTTGGATAACCAGTTGGGAAAGTGGCATCATCCAGATTGAGGGTTTGGCGAAGAATGTCTGGAGTAATGACCACTTTTTGACGATGGACAAACGATTGAAGAGACTCTGTGTCATTCTCCTCAGAGACAAGAGTGACGTTTGTCCAGAATTGGTTAAGAGATTCGGCATATATGGTGGGATTTAACAGAAAACCGTTTTGTAAGGTGACTGAACCATTAAATCAATGGCGTTGTGAAACTTGGTCCAGTATGGCGATTTTGTGAGATGTGCGACACAGTTGTGTCGAGGTTTTAGTTGCATGGTCGCCATTGATGAAGAGAGGTTACAGAGTTTTTGAACGTAGGTTTGAGAAGAGAAGAAAGTAAAAACTCTGAAGGTGGGATAAGGTATTTAAAGGGTAGGGTTAGAAAACGACTGAAGGTTTTGGTGTTAGTCATCAGTTGTTGAAACTACTGATGATGTGGTATTAACTTTCAGAGGTTTGGAATGACTGACCGTATTGGTGTGATCAGCAGTTGTTATAAAACAACTGAAGACTTGGTTTTAACCGTCAGACGTTGAAAAGCTGAAGTCTCTGATTTAGTCATCACTAGTTATAAAATACTGAAGATTTAGTCATCAGTAGTTATAAAACTACTGAAGACAGTTTTGACTTCAGGTGATGAAACAACTGGGGACTTGGTATTAGTCATCAGTAGTTGGGAAACTACTGAAGACTTTGGTTTTACCATCAGTTGTTGTAAACAACTGAAGACTTGGTGTTAGTCATCAGTAGTTGTGAAACTACTGAAGACATGGTTTTGCTTCAGTTGTTTAGAAAGAAACAACAGTTGGGAAACTACTAAAGACAAAAAGGCTCATCAGTAGTTGTCATCAATTCATTGCTTTTCAGCTGTTTCATACTGTCCTCCACGTACTCATCAGACGTTTTCATCTGTTTTCAGATATTTCATAGGACATCAGTACGTATTTGTATTTCTGACAACAGTAGTTGTAGCTACATCAGCTGTTGTAACTACATCAATTGTTTTAACAAATAAAGTACTTGAGTACTGAGAAGTTAAGCTCTAGTGGTTAAAGAAAACTTCCGGAGAGAAAATAACGTCAGTACTTATATATATGACAATATAAACTAATGATCATCAGTACTTGTGAGCTGAGATCACCAGTAGTTGTCACTTATTCTAGCTGCAGCATACCAAGCCTTAACACTAGGTTTTGGAAAGTTGTGCTATCCAAGGGCTTAGTGAAAATGTCTGCAAGCTCATCAGCACTAGGAACAAATTTTGGATCAATCAGACCTTTTTCAAAACAATCTCTAATAAAATGGTGTCTGATTTCAATATGTTTAGTCCTAGAGTGCTGGACAGATTCTTGACAATACAAAAGCTGAAGAGCTGTCCATTAACAATGGGGTCTTAGTCTCTGTTATGCCATAATCAATAATTGGTTTTGAAGCCAGAGTACCTGAGATATACAGCTTGCAGCAGCAATGTACTGCTTCAGCAGTTGATGTAGCAACTGAGGTCTGCTTCTTACTCTGCCAAGAAATCAAGCAGTTGCCTAAGAATTGGCATCCTCCAGTAGTGGAATTCTTGTCAACTTACACCCTGCATAGTCACTGTCAGAAAAAGCAACTAATTTACCAGAATGTCTAGTAGAATACCATAAACCTAGAGATGGAGTGCCTTGCAAATATCTAAAGATCCTCTTGACTGCAATCAAATGAGACTCCTTAGGTGTAGCCTGAAATCTAGCACAAACACATGTAGCAAACATAATATCTGGTCTAGAAGCTGTTAAGTACATCAAGGACCCAATCATACATCTGTAAAGTGTTTCATCAACCACTTTAGCTTTCTGATCTGTATCTAGTTCTGTGGTGTTGCACATGGGAGTAGAACAGGGTTACACTTTTGTAAATCAAACTTTTCCAAAAGATCTTTTGTGTATTTGGACTGATGAATGAAATTCCATCAGCCTTTGTTTGATTTGCAAACCCAGAAAGAACTGTAATTCTCCCATGGCACTCATTTCAAACTTCTGTTTCATCAACTTTGTAAAGGCATCACACAACTGTGGATCAGAGGATGCAAAAATAATATCATCTACATAAATTTGAACAAGTAGATTATGCTGCAAGCTTTCTTAATGAATAAAGTCTTATCTATAGAGCCTCTAGTGAAATTATTTTCCAGAAGAAAGTTTGATAATGTCTCATACCAGGCTCTAGGAGCTTGTTTCAACCCATAGAGAGCCTTATCAAGCTTATACACCCAATTAGGATGTTTATTGTCCTCAAAACCTGGTGGTTGACATACATAAACCTCTTCTTTAATTTTCCCATACAAAATACACTTTTGACATCCATTTGAAAAACTTTAAGGTTGTGATAAGCAGCATAAGCTAAAACAATCGAATTGCTTCCAGTCTGGCTACAGGGGCAAAGGTTTCATTATAATCAATACCTTCCTCTTGTGAAAACCCTTGTACAACCAGTCTGGCCTTGTTCTTAACAATAAGCCCATTTTCATCAGTTTTGTTCCTAAACACCCATTTAGTGCCTATTGCACACTTACCTAGAGGTAGAGGAACCAGTTCCCACACTTGCTGTTTCTTGAACTGAAGAAGCTCAAGCTGCATGGCTTCAACCCATCCATTGTCCCTTAAAGCAATGTGATAGTTCTTTGGCTCTTGCTGACTAATGAAGAGAGCATAGAAGCAGAAATTAGACAATTGACTTCTTGTTGAAACGCCAGCATTGATATCACCAATGATTTGAGACATAGGGTGATTCTTCAGATCTTGGTACACAATAAGATCTGTGCAAGTGTTTGTAGCAGGCTCAGCAGCAACAGATGGTGATGGTGAAGCATTTCCTTGAAACCAATCAGTAGATGGTAAGTCAAAGGAAGTTGAAGTTGTAGAAATCTCATCAGCATGTGTTGTGGATTGTGCTACTGAAGCTACAGGAACATCAGGTCTAGCTGAATCAGGCAGTTGATCACTAAACTTGAAAAGGTGATTACTGATATCATCATCATCATCAGTAACACCAGATGGATTACTAGCTACAGAAGATGATGGATTCATATGATCTGCAACAGCAGGTGGTTGATAAGGAACATATTGCAGAATGTCCAGATCAAACAACTCCACAGGGTTTTGTGGAATTGTATCCTTAGGGGATCATTGAACTTCACATTCAAGGTTTCTTCAACTATCTTTGTCCACAGTTGAATACTCTATAAGCCTTGGAAGTGGATGAATACCCAACAAAATACCCTGCATCCACCTTAGAATCAAACTTTGGAGTTGATCCTTTGTGTTGAGAATGTAACAGGGACACCCAAATGCTCTAAAGAATAAATCAAAGGGGCTAAATGATGTAAAACTTCATACGGAGTTTTCATAAACCTCTGATTTACTAAGGCTCTATTTTGTACATAGCAGGCTGTATTGACAGCTTCAGCCCAAAAGGTCAGTGGCAGACCAAATCAGCCACATGGACCTTGCAGCTTCAATGAGGGTCCTGTTCTTTCTCTCCACTACTCCATTTTGCTCTGGAGTCCTTGGGATGCTATACTGCCTCTTGATTCTCTTTGACAAGTAAAACTCATTAAGAGTGTGGTTTCTGAATTCAGTACCATTGTCACTCCTCACACACTTAACTGGTAGGGAACTGCTTCTCAACGTGTAACACAAAGTTCATAATGGACTGAGCAGCCTCATCCTTTGAATGCAAGAAGAAGGTCCATACATATCTAGAGTAATCATCCACAATTACTAGACAATATTTCTTCTTTGCCATACTCATTACCTTCACGGGACCAAAAAGATCCATGTGCAGTAGTTGTAAGCAGGCATTAGACTTGGATTCTTCTATGGTTGGGAATGAAACTTTATGTTGTTTCCCTTTTAAGCATGCAGTGCAGATTTCATCACAATTGAACTCCTTTATTGGAATACCTCTCACTAAACTCTTGTGGATCAGCTGATTCATGTTTTTGAGATTAACATGACCCAGCCTTCTATGCTACAGTTTAGATTCTTGGAGAGATGCCTTGGAGAACAAGCATGGATGGCCTCTTAACTCAATTTTCTTTGACAGATCCAAGGCATATACTCTTCCTATCCTGTTAGCCTTCAGGAGAGTATTATCATCTAGTACTTTGTCAATCAGGCTCAGAACCTTGGAAGACAGAATCCTACAGTTCTGGCTTGTGAAAAGAGCACCATGTCCTTTGTCACACATCTGACTGACACTCAACAGATTGTATTTGAGATTCTCCATTAGACCACAACCCTTTCCAATGATGTACCTTTAGCATCATTTCCAAATGAGACAAATCCCTTCTTTCCATGAGAGTAATCAGAAGAAGAGAGCTGCTCCCAGTCATGTGCATGGATCCTCCACTGTCCACATACCAGATGCTTCTTTGGCATGCTGAAGAACCCTGCATAATCATAAGAAACTAGTTAGCTTTGGAGACCCAAACCTTTTGGTTTTAGGACTGACTTTATCAACAGATTTAACCTTAGCTGGTTTCTCATGATTAACAGCTGATGAAGATGGAGATGGTGCTGAAATGGATTTGGGCCTGGAATTCCTCTCCAGTGGTTTGATCATATGGGCTTCAAGTTGGTTAACTCTCCCCAACAGATGCTGAACCATCATAACAAGCTGTTTCTGATTTGAAGCTCGAGCTTTCAGTTCATTTGACACTCCAGAGCTTGTTTTTGATGAGTTCCTGTGACCCACCATTTCCTCCTTCTTAGACTTCACAGACTTAGTCTTATGTTTATCATGAGGAACAATATCAGTTGTCTTCTGATAAACCGTATCCTTCTTAGTGGATTTGGGTAAGGCCTTGGGTTTATCAGGTTGAGATGATTGTGGTACAAACTTGGTCTCAAACTCAGTTTTCATTTTATTTATTTCTAGTTTAATGAGCTCATCCCTTTGGAGCTTTAAACCCTTTTTGTACCAACATTCATCAGATAGATGATTGAATTTACCACAAATTTCACATGGTTTATTCTTCATCTTGGACATCTTTACTGCTGAAGTGGAAACTATTGAAGGTGTGATCTTCAGTACTTTCCTCCTATCAGTACTAGGTACTAAAGGATTTGTAACAGCTGAAGACTGGTAATTCAACCGTTTTCCATCCGTCCTAATAGATTGTTTGATGGATTCCTCAGCAGTTTTAGTCCTTGTATTCAACTGATTTGAAATGCTTTTCAGATGTTTGGTCTCTTTCAGTACTTGGGGTACATTGAGGAACAACATCTGAAGTACTCAGCTTCATATGAGTCTCAGTAGTTAGACCATCAGTCAATGTATTTGTTGAGATCTTAACACTGGTTTCATTCTCTGATCTTAGATTATCATTGGAGAATGACTCACACGATAATGTGGTTTGGAGATTGCTTTCACTTTCAGACTTAACTATGGAGTTAGGAGTAAAGTCTGTTGGTGGAGCAGTATGGTTGTAACCAATGCCAAACTTCACATTTGAAGCAGTTTGCTTGCTAAGAAGCATTTCAAATCCCTTGCATGATGAGACCTAGCGTTCACACTCAACTTGGGTCACTGCAAGTTTTTCTTTGAGACTCCTGTGGTCTTCCAGAATAACCTCTAGCTTGGCCTTTTCATCATTAATTGGCATTTAAGCTTATAAATCTCATCACTTTTACTGTTAAGAGAGACTCATACTCAGCTTTTCTTTTGAAAATGGTTTTCTCAAGCTCAAGTTTTTGATTTATTAATGCTACATTTTCCTCTCTAATAGAACAAAGGCAGCTATGCATGATTCAGAACATAACTTGCCTTTAGCCTCTGAAGATACCTGAGTTACCTGTGAAGATGATGCATTTGAACAGGAACCCTCAGTAGAATCCAGGGCCATGAGAGCAAGATTTCCAAAAGGGTGTTCACCACCATGTTGACTAGCACCCGCATAGTATTGCTCAGTGTGACCAGACAAGTTATCAGGTAAGCTACTCCAGTCAACGACTCCAGGTGTGAAGAAGCTGTGATGAGGTTGTGATTGAGATGGAGATGGTTGAGGTTCTGGTAGTGCATGAGATTGTGGTACTATAGGAGCTTGAACTTGATTTGACTGTGGCATATAATAGCAGGGATAAGGATATGGCATTTGACCCTGAGGAACAAAATATGCAGGAGCTTGAGGGTGTGATGAATGACTAGAACCAGCAGAATGTTGCCCTTTGAATAGTGAATTGTTATTTGGAAAAGTCAAAAAGGGTGCAGAAGTGTTAGATCCAGTTGATCTACACTCTCTTGCAAAGTGTCCAAGCCTGTGGCATTTGTGATACTTCAACCTGCTCTTGTCAAAACCGACTTTGGTTTTGTCAGAGAGTCCAGGAAATTTCCTGCCAGTTCTCTTGTAGAATTTCTGAGATTTGATATTGATCAAGGCCATTTGGCTCAAAATATCCATCTCTTCTAAATCATCATCAGCAATGCCCTTCAAATCATCCATGATAAAGCATAGATTGTCACTATTATTACCAGAATGACAATCAACACTCACAAAGGCATGATTAGAATTGTTTGAGGTGAAATCATATGCTCATCATAGTGGCATTCTGATCCTGCATACTCTGACTCATGACTTACCAAGGTAGTGTTTCCTGGTACAAAATCATCAGTGAGCTTTCCAGATGATGACAGTTTTCGTTTCTGTTCTATCTCTCTCTCAAATGTGAGCAATTTCCCATGGAGTTGGGTGAGAGATAGTTTGTCCAAATTTGCACTGGAGCGTAGGACAATAGTATATGTGTCCTATCTCTCAGGCAGTGATCTGAGAAATCTGTTATTCATCTGGCTGTTTGTGTACTCATGTTTGACCATTTTTAATTCAGAGATCAAACAAGAGAACCGCTCAAACTGTTGAGTCAGTGTCTCACCCTTCCTATGAGAGAATGTCTCATATTGTTGGGCAAGGATTTCTCTATTATTTGCCAAGACCTCATCTGTTCCTCCAAATTGTTCTTTCAAGGCATTCCAGAGGTCATGGGCAGTTTCATAATGCATTAGCCCAGAATAGATTTCATTGGGCAGTGCCATGGCCAGAATTCCATGGGCTTTTGCATCAATCTCAAACAATTTCTTATCCTCATCTGAGTATTGCTCCCTCCTCTTCGGAACCATTTGATTGGTTTCCGGGTTATTCACCATAGGCTTGTGTGGACCATGTACCACTGATGTCCAACAACCTGAGTTGTTAACAGACAGGTGATGGAGCATTCGTCGTTGCCATATGTTGTACTCATTCCTAACTAGCATCGGAGGCTTGGTTGAGGAACCAGTATTGTGAGGATCATTGGAAGGAGTAGTCATTTTAGGTCCAAATACAATTTAATTCAAGCTTTTAAAAGATTTTACACAGACCACAACAGACTCAATGAAAACCAAGAATAAATCTCAGGATGAATGACCAAAAACACAGAAAATTCAATCTCTATAACCGTTTCTTGCAAAAATGCTAATTCAATCAAACTTGGATCTTGGATAGCAGTTTCAATGATCAATTATTAGATCGATCAATGATGAACCTGCTCTGATACCATTTGACAGGATCAGTGATCACAAGTTTGATGGATTAGAGTGTAACACAGCGGAATAAGAACAAGAATTAGACAAATTATAGCAAGAATTTGTTATTCGTATGCATTAAGAACAAATACGGTTGTAAGGAGAGAATATATTTCTGTGAAATGGATGTTTCAATTATATCAAATGTTTCTGCTCAATCATTCACGATTACAATAAGGTTGACACTCCTTATATAGAGTGCAATCACTGTTGATATCACGGGATAATGACATCTGGCAGATTTGTTACAAAAATAACTAAAACTTAACAAACTACTGAAATGTTCACAACTACTGAGAACATATCAGAGTGCTATGTATAAAACATAAAACTACTGATACGAAACTACTGAAACTACAACGACTGAAGAACAAGCTCTTCAGTCGTTTTACAAAACTACTGAAAGGAAAAACATAAAACTACTGAAAGAAAACCGTCACAACTACTGAAGAAGACCTCTTCAGCTGTTGTGACAACGACTGATACTTGGTCTTCAGCACTTGTCTTCAGACTTTGTCTTTAGCACTTGTGTCTTCAGACTTTGTCTTCAGCACTTGTGTCTTCAGACTTTGTCTTCAGCACTTGTCTTCAGACTTTGTCTTCAACACTTGTGTCTTCAGACTGTGTCTTCAGCACTTGTGTCTTCAGACTTTGTCTTCAGCACTTGTCTTCAGCAGTTGTTGTGACGTCTATGGGACTTAAGGTTTTTCTGATCCGGCTCATTGGTTCTTTTGGTCCAACACAATCAAATGTAACTGTGCTGAAACATTTTTGGTATTAAATAATTGACACGAAACCAACTTCCGCTCTACTATTTAGTGTGTGTACGGTAGGTTCACATTTTTATTATTTATTTGCTGGATTTAACAATCAACAATTGGCGCCGTTGCCGGGATACGTTGATTCTAATCATTTTATGCCAAGATCTTTTCGTATAGGTACAACACTCAAGATTGACTCGAAGATTGAGAAGACCGCAAAGAGGTTAAGGAAACAAGCAAAGCTCCGAAAGAAGTCAGCAAGTTCCTCAACACCAATTACTTCACCTTCGATCACCAACATTTGGCAGGATATACCCTTGTCAAGTGAATATGAACCTGACATCAAATCACCACAACCCTCACAAACAACCACCACAATCAGCTATCCATCAAGAACCACCCTCACCCAAACCAACCATGGCAGCTCCAGCCAAACAAACCCTTAGACAATGGGCAACCCATGATGTTACCTAACAACCCCTCTGCATAAACTACCATGTTATGGTGAACTTTGAGCTGAAATCCAGTCTCATCCATTTGTTACCACTCTTTCGAGGCCTTGAGAACGAAGACCCTCATAAGTTCTCAAGAATTCCATGTTGTGTGTTCCAGAATGAAGCCACACAACGTTACTGTAGACCAAATCAAGCTTAGGGCATTCTCCTTTGCTATGCAAGATTCTGCTAAAGAATGGGTATATAACTTACCACCGGGTTCGGTAACACACATAATGATCTTGTAAAATTGTTTTTAGAAAAGTACTTCCTAAAAGCAAAGCATCTATTTTACGCAAGGAGATGATTGGGATTAAACAAAAAAAAAAATAAACTTGGCATACTTATTGGAAAGATTCAAGAAGCTATGTGCTCGATGTCCACAACATGGATCTCAGAACATCAACTACTTCAATACTTCTGTGAAGGGTTAACACTACTGGAGAGACGTTTGATAAATGCCTCTATTGGGGGTGCTCTACTTGATAAAACACCACCCAAATAAGAGCCTTGATATCTCTATCACCGAAGATACCAAGCATTCTTCACAAGAGGAAGGATGGTATGATAATGTACCACGAGCGGTTAAAGAAGTGAGCACTCCTCACATTGAAAACCAACTTGCTGAGTTTACTAAAGTTGTAATGCAACTCACAAAAGGCAAGAAAGTTGAGCAAAAACCTAGAGCGTGTGGAATATATTTACAATTTGGACACCCCACTCACATGTGTCCCACACTTTAAGAAGAAGTTAAATAAGCACAAGCAATAAGAGGTTATACATGGCAGAATTCAAGATCTTATGAACAACAAAGAAATAATCAAAATTGGGGGCAAGCACCCAATGTTGGTTATCCACAAAAAGCCCCACAATTCCATCAAAGACCTCCATTTCAAATGCAAGGCAATCAACAAAACTATCAGCCTTAACAACAACAAGCAGGAAGCTAAGGGATGTCTTTGGAAGATATTGTCAAGAGTTTAGCAACCAACACACACATGTTCCAGCAGAAAACAAAGGCTAGCATAAAAAACTTGGAGCAACAAATAACTTAACTCGCCAACTCGGTAAGCAAGATAGAGTCCCAAGGTAGGCTACCTGCTCAAACGAGACAACTTCTAAGCATAATGTATGTGTTATTACCTTGAGGAGTGGGAGGAGCTATGATTGTCCGGAAATACAAGAGGAGGAAGAATAAATTATGGTTGAGAAGAATGATGTGGAAAAGAAAGACAAACCAAAAAGTGATGAAGTAAGGCAAAGTACACTCGTGCACCTCCATTTCCTTCAAGACTAAGAGGTACACAAAAAGAACGAGAAGAACAAGAAATCATGGAGACTTTTTGGAAGTTAGAGGTAAACATTCCACTTCTTGGTGCTATTAAGCAAGTTCCAAGGTATGCTAAATTTTTAAAGGAACTTTGCACGTCAAAAAAGAAGCTAAAAGGTAATGAAAGGGTAAAGGTAAGTGAAAATGTTTTTGGTTTTACAAAGGAGATTACCCCCAAAGTGTAAGGATCCAGGTATTTTCACCGTTCCTTGTAAATTGGGGAATGTTAGTATTCCTAGAGCAATGCTTGACCTTGGAGCCTCTATTAACATTCTACCACACTCAAATTTTAAAACACTTAAAGTAGGACTGTTAAAGAGGACTGGGGTAATCATTCAATTGGCCGATAAGTCTATAGTACACCCAAAAGGTGTATTAGAGAATTTGTTGGTTCAAGTGAATGAATTAGTGTTCCTAGCTGATTTTTATGTGTTAGATATGAAGGATGCTAACTCTCTAAATTCAAGTTTTATATTGTTAGGAAGACCATTTTTAAAAACTGCTAGAACTAATATTGATGTTTATAATGGTATACATTCTATGGAATTTGGCGGGGAGATAATCGATTTTAACATAGATGATGCAATACGATATCCCATTGATATTTCTTCTTTGAATTGGTTAGATATTATTGAATCTTTAAAGATGATTGTTGAGTTATCTAACCATGATGTTCTAGCATTGGTGTTAAATAGAAACATTGATAAATTAATAACAAATAAGCTTACTAAAAAGTTCAAGCTTGGGGGGTATTGATGGAAGTATTGATATTCATGAGTACACAAAAGAAAACAAGGTATGAAGAATAAAAAATAGAATTATCAATTACTAATGAATTTTTTTTTCCATTTATTCCACAGGCACCAGACTGAATGAGACTTCCAAATGTTTAGCCAAAGATGTTAAAGAGAGACGCTACGCGGGAGGCAACCCATATTTTGTTTATTTTTCTATTATATCTTTTTTTTAAATTTTTTTAGTTATCTATTTTTATTTTATTTGCAAAAAAAGTGTCAAACAAAAGGTTGACACGCCCGCGTAACGATTGTTTTATAAGATAGACACAGCTGCGTAAACTTTCTGAGTTAAAACAAATGCTCAAACCTGTCTTTAACCATAATTCCTACTTGGCTTCTTCCTGACCTCAACTTCACAATCATATCTCTCGTTTGTTCTTTTCACCATAACTTGCCAATGGTTACCACCATAGTAGATTCATTTCACTCTCTACTCCAAATCTCGAGGATGATGCTAAATTCAAAGCTTGAGGAGAGGTAATTTTAATTTTTTTGTCTTACTTATCACTCAATTACATATTACATTTAGGGTTGCATCATAATCATGGTAATATTAAGATTGTATTGCATTTAGTTAGTCATAGTCATGGTAATATAAGATTGCATTGCATTTAGTTAATCATGGTCATGGTAATATTAGGCATGCATTACATGTGTAAAAAAAGAGAGAGGAAGAAGGTAACACCTCCGTAGCTTCGAAAAAGATTATGAGAATAACATGAAAAATGATATTACCCTTTATTATGTTAATTGTAGGTTTCGTATACAAATAGGTTGATAGTAATAAATAGATAAATGTGCTCTGTTATGCTAGTGCCATTTGTTCTTGGTTTACAAAGATAAAACACCTAATAGCCATGTGTGCCTAATGCTGATTTGATCACATAAGGAAACTGACACCTAGAAAAAATAGGTTGAGAGCCGAGTTCAATTGAAAAAAAGAAAAAAATATCAGAAAAAAGGAAAAAATAGAGACAAAAGAAATTAGTGAGGTGATAAATAAGCTGTAATAGTGGCAAACAAAAATCATTTATGATCTTGTGTGATGAAAAATTAACCACTTGCTATATATAGCCCTTGAGGTTAGGAAGGTTTCCACCGTCTGAAGAAAGGTGTTGGCACACTTAAATGACTAACTTAACACAACTTAATTGATATGAAATGATAAATCCAGAACATAAGGGTTAGATGATCATAACTTGCAAATTGGGCACATTTGTTTATAAAAATCTTGAAAATCCAATTTGTCCATGACAACTGAAAATTAAAATGATAAGATCATTTCATGCTCATACTTCTTACACGGGGCTAAGATTGGTATTGCCAACATCCTAATTATATAATTATCTATTCTCTTTTCACTTCTCGGGTTCCTAGTCTTGACTTCCTTGAGGACATAGAAAGGTTTAAGCTTGGGGAGATTTTGTTAGTTATATTTTTAATCATAAGTTATAGTAATTTTAGGTTTCATTTCCGCATATATTTTGCATTAATTGCATGCATCTTTTTTTTAATTATAAAATAGTAGTTTTTGGTAGGATGTAATCTAATATTGTATATTTTTTGTTTTTGTAGGATAATTAAATGGCTGGAAAAAAGAGTGATAAAGATTTAAATTTTAAAACAAAAAAGAGGAGAGTTGGTTGAAAGAAGAGGAGAACTCAAAACATAATAGATGGGAGGCTGCAGAAAAGGAGACATCTTAGAAGGATTTTGAAGAGATTATTTAAAAAAATCAAGTTCAAGAAGCAACAAGGAGCAATAACAATTTAGGTTTCTTTGTTGGTTTTTGATTCGTAAGTTTTATTTTATTTTAGTTTTCACTGATCTAGTCATCATGTTTGGCTAGAACAATCTTCGATTTAAACATTAAGGTTTAATTTCTATGATTTTGGTTTGAACTTACGTGAAACGATTATAAGATGTTTTTATTTTGATGGTTTGTTTGATTCTTGATCTTAAAGCCGGATCTAATCTGATATATATTGGATTGTTAATAAAATTGGCCACTTTATTAATTTCTCTAATAAAGTTCTTCAAGATTTAAAACCCTAATCAAGTTTTGATTTTTGATATAAGGAACAATGTAACACCCCGAATTTCAATTTAAACGAAAGGAAAAGAAAAGTAAATAGAAAGATAGATAATGAGCACAAGTGGAGGGGGATAAAGTGTACAAAGTACAAAACCTTATATTTTAAGGTTTAAAGGGGCATGGTCGCCCATATCAAAAGCAGAAAGCTACTTTTGCTCTCTGAGGAAGAAAGAGAAAGAGAGAGCCCCAGTTCTAGAGAGAGAAAGAGGAAGAAGCAGCTGCAAAGGTAAGTCTTCTCTTATATGAGCTCAGTTTCAGCTGGGTTTCGAGTTCTTGACCGAAGTTCTTGGTGTTTAGTGTTTGTTTTCGGGATTCAAGATGGGTCTCGAACTGGAAGAGTCTTGCTCAAAGGCTGCTCAAGGTGAGTTTCTAGAAACCCTCTTTTACTGATTTTCAACTTGTTTGGGGCTATTATGCATACTAAGTAAACATTTTGAAAGTAACTGTGGGTCTACAGCCTTATGTTCGAAAAGATGTATGTATGTATGTGTGTTTTAGTGTTGATTATGGGTTAGTGATGATGACTAGCATGCTTTGATGCCCTTAGTATGTTAGATCTATGCTTGGGTATCATTAGAATGATGATCGGGTGACGTTGGTAGCATAGAAAAATATTTCAGAAGGTTCTAATGAACATGCACAGTGGCCCATGCGTCCAGCATGAGGACCAGACGCCTAAGTGTGGCCATGCACCTAAACAGTGGCCCATGCGCCTAAGTGTTGGCTATGCGCCTAAGTGTTGGCTATGAGCCCAAGTGTTGGCCATGCACCTAAACAGTGGCCCATGCGCCTAAGTGTTGGCAATGCGCCCAATTGTTGGCCATGCTCCCAAAGAGTGGCCCATGCGCCTAAGTGTTGGCCATGCTCCCAAGTGTTGTCCATGCGCCTAAACAGTGGCCCATGCGCCTAAGTGTTGGTCATGCACCCAAGTGTTGGCCATGCGCCTAAATAGTGCCCATGCACTCAAGTGTTAAAACGGCGAAGTGTTGATGCGCCTGGACAAGTGTCATGCGCCTGCATAGTGGCAAAGCACCTGAACAGGGCAGAAGTCCCCAAATAATGCCCACGCGCTCAGACCGTTTTACACTTAGAATTTTTATGCTCATGCGCTGGAAGGTCCCATGTGCCCAATTTGGACTTAAGGTTTTCTAAGTGGTTTTTAAGGGGTAATAGGGAAGATAGGCCTGGTTATGATGTGATGGCGTATGTTTGATGTGTGTTATGTATGTATGATGTGCCTGTATGGTGATGTTGTATGTTTATGATTATGTGTATGTTCCTTATTATGTATGTATGTCTTCCCTTGGCTTTGCGTGGAACGTTAATGAATGCAATGAAAGTGTTATGTAACGTAAAGTGGAAGATAATGAAAAGAGGAACGTAATAAATGAATGCATGCATTTAATGAATGAATGAGAACGTGAGAGGCTTGCAAGCGAAGTATAGTGAAGTGCACGACTCTAAATGCCTTAAGCTCACCGCGTGAGGTTAAGCTAATCCTAAAGTATGCACACAAGGGTTCTAGTCTTTGTGACTGACCTTCAATGGTGTTACCCATTTCGATGGGGGGTGTTGTTACCCATTTTGGTGGGGGTGTTGTTACCCATTTCGGTGGGGGTGTTGTTCCCCATTTCGATGGGGGTGTGTGTTACCCATTTCAATGGGGGTGTCGTTACCCATAATGTTGGGGGTGAAATATGCGATAGTTACCCGAGTTACGTATAACTTCGGGGGTGTGGCATAAAGCCAAGCATATGTATGAGGTGAGCGACTTTATGTTGCAACAGACTCGGATAGAGTTCAATCCCTGTGATTGACTCATATGGGATCTTTGTCGCGTATCTCGGTGCTGTGTCAGTCTTCGGACATGAGTCGGGGTTTTGTGTACAGGCCCCGACATAGCATCAACTTTCGAGCATTTGGGGATATTGCATGAGACAAGATTCGAAATGAAGAGTAATGAACGAAAGATAATGTATGAAAGAACGAACGTATGAAATGAACGTTAATGAATTATCATAATAATGCACGATATAGACTCTTGTCATTCGACCTCAGTAATCATGGCTGAGTGCCACGAAGAGGGTAAAGTCTTACCGGAACTATAGAGAGTAGTGAAACATAATGTTATACGCTAAATGAATGAAAGTTAATGAACGTAATGATGAAGATAATAATGATATTATCTATGTGTACGTATGATGTGTGAGCATGTACGAAAGTATAGTATGATTTGAAATTAAGTAAAAATGGTTTTGATGAAAGTAAAGTATTTTATTATAAAAACTAGAACTCACTCTATGTCGTTGACTTTTGTATGCATGATAGTTGGCAGGTACTATGTTCATGCTAAGGAGTTGCAGGCATGGATGCATAAGCTACTGGGAGCAGTTTGAGGCTGGCATTCGTATTTTGACATGTCTTTGTATTTTGAGATGAAAAAAAATGTTGTAAATGAATGAAATGACATGTTTTTAGTTATTAATGAGAGTTTTAAATTCCGCTGCAAAATAAATGTACGTTTTAAAATGTTTTATGTGCAATGAATGACCAACTGTGAGGTGCCCGGGAACGGGGCCTTACAAGTTGGTATCAGAGCCAAAGTTTAAGTGAATTGGGTGAATATTTTAAAAAACCTAATCTTAAAATGAGAAGGGACCAAATAGGAAAGGGATGCTAGTCCTAGTAGCTACATGCCTACAGGTAAAGGTTTTATGTAAACGTTTAAAGTAAGTTAATGTAACCGGTATTATGTGCGCATGCTATTTGATTTATGTGCTCTTAGTAAATTAGTTACTGATTAAGTCAGGATAGGAAATGCTTGGGGTATGAAGATTAAAGTAAGTGGCTAATCACAACTAGCCACTGTAATTAGGGACTTACTATACTTGACATAAACTGAGTTATTACCTTGAATGACCGCATTAGTGTTTGAATCTTATAGTGTGTTAGAAGATGGCTGGCAGTAGATCATCGAAAGCTTCACGAGGTGGAGGTGGCGGTGGACGTGGTGCTGAACCACGGGTCACAAGAGGAGGTCTAGGGCTAAAAGAGTAGTCCATGAAGAAACCGAGACCGCTTATCAGGAGGGCGGTGATGAGAATGCTAATCAGAGGGCCTCGGTGAGAGAGGCAGTCGTGGAGGAAGTGAATCAGGTCATGCAGACGATCCTACCGTATGTGATGACCACAGTTATAAAGGCAGTTAGAGATGGGGAGAGACAGGAAAGGGGCAGACCTTCGGGCGAAAGGAGACGACCCGAGACTGAAATGGTTTTCTTTGATGACGAAGAAGAAGAAGAGGAAGAGTCTACACTGGAGGCGGCACGAGGCTGTAACTATGGGGAGTTTCAATGATGCAAGCCCCCAACTTTTGTTGGAAACGGCACTGCTGCTACTGCTCACCGATGGGTGAGAGAGATGGAAGCGGTATTGAATATCAGCGAGTGCCGGGAGGATCAAAAAGTAAAGTTTGTTGCCAACTCTTTTGTGGACTTAGCCTTGTGTTGGTGGGACAATATTGTCTAGGACGAGGGAAGTAGGGCTATCAGAAGGATGAGATGGCCAGAGTTGGAGAGGCTGGTGATTGAGGAGTTCTGTCCTCATCGTGAGATGGATAAGGTTGAAAGAGAGTTCTTGCAGCTGGAGGCGGGAACAATGACACATCAGTAATATACCGCTAAATCCAACAAGATGGCACGTCTGGTGCCGGATCAGGTGACACCTCTCTCACGAAAGATCAAGAGGTACATTCAGGGCTTGCCGGTGGACATCCGTACGCACATGATCGCTGCCCGACCGAGCAGTTTAGGTCGGCGGTTGATTTGGCGGGGAGTCGGAGTAAGCTAGGACGGACCCCGATGTTGTGTCAGGTACGTTTCTAGTAAACCAAACGTTAGCCTCAGTGTTATTTGATTTTGGTGCTAGTAAAAAAAGGTTTTATCTCTGCTGCTTACTGTGCCAAGTTGCCTGTTAGTGGTAAGAATATAGATACGCCCTTTGATGTAGAATTTCCATTAGTAAGTCTACCAGGTTACCTAATGCCCTAGAGGACTGTGCGATAGAATTGAGAGAGAGCGTTTGTTCCTGCTAGACTGTTCAAGATAGGCGTAGGTGGACAGATGTACATCTCCGGGTTAGTTGATCAGTAATCTACAACTTGAACCCCAAGTGGTGCAAGGAGATGGATTGATCAACCGTGCACAACCAGAGTTTGGTGTCGACCTATGACAATGAATTATGATGAAGGCTTCAACCAGGAAGGCAGATTGCTTGGTTTGGAATCGAGTAAAGCTAATATTAAAGTGTAGAGGGACATTCCCAGTTGTTGCTCAGGTAGGAGAAGTGACACATCGACTGGAGTTACCCGATGAGTTAAGTGGAATTCATCTGATGTTCCATGCATCTCGTCTAAGAAAGAGCTCAACCGATGAGGATTTGATCATACTACTTGAGAACATTAAGATGGACAAAGTATTCAACCACAAGAAGCAACTGGTGGCCATTATTAATAAGAAGAAGAGAATAGGCTAACGAGGATGATGGTTTCACTTTTGCGGGTGTAGTGAAGCCTAAAGGGATCTAAGTTTAAGTGCAAGATCAAAGAAGAGGTGAGACAGTATTACCCATAACTGTTTGAGAAGCGACAGGTTTCGGGGACGAAACCACTTTAAGGGGGTACACTTGTAACACCCCGAATTTCTATTTAAACGAAAGGAAAAGAAAAGTAAATAGAAAGAATAGATAATGAGTACAAGTGGAGGGGGATAAAGTGTATAAAGTACAAAACCTTATTATTTTAAGGTTTAAAGGGGCATGGTCGGCCATATCAAAAGCAGAAAGCTGCTTTTGCTCTCGGAGGAAGAAAGAGAGAGAGAGAGCCCCGGTTCTAGAGAGAGAAAGAGGAAGAAGCAGCTGCAAAGGTAAGTCTTCTTATATGAGCTTGGTTTTAGCTGGGTTTCAAGTTCTTGACCGAAGTTATTGGTGTTTAGTGTTTGTTTTCAGGATTCAAGAGCTTAATCGAAGGTGGGTCTCGAACTGGAAGTGTGTTGCTCAAAGGTTGCTCAAGGTGAGTTTCTAGAACCCCTCTTTTACTATTTTCAACTTGTTTGGGGCTATTATGCATACTAAGTAAACATTTTAAAAGTAAACGTGGGTCTACAGCCTTATTTTCGAAAAGATGTATGTATGTATGTATGTTTTAGTGTTGATTATGGGTTAGTGATGATGATTAGCATGCTTTGATGCCCTTAGTATGTTAGATCTGTGCTTAGGTATCATTAGAATGATAATCGAGTGATGTTGGTAGCATAAAAAATATTTCAGAAGGTTCTGATGAACATGAATAGTGGCCCATACGACCAGTATGAGTGGCCAGACGCCTAAGTGTTGGCCATGTGCCCAAGTGTTGGCCATGCGCCTAAATAGTGGCCCATGCGCTTAAGTGTTGGCCATGCGCCCAAGTGTTGGCCATGCGCCCAAGTGTTGGCCATGCGCCAAAACAGTGGCCCATGCGCCTAAGTGTTGGCCATGCGCCCAAGTGTTGGCCATGCGCCCAAGTGTTGGCCATGCGCCCAAGTGTTGGCCATGCGCCCAAACAGTGGCCCATGCGCCTAAGTGTTGCCCATGCGCCCAAGTGTTGGCCATGCACCCAAATAGTGGCCCATGCGCCTAAGTGTTGGCCATGCGCCCAAGTGTTGGCCATGCGCCTAAATAGTGCTCGTGCGCCCAAGTGTTGAAACAGCTAAGTGTTGATACGCCTGAACAGGTGTCATGCGCTTGCATAGTGGCAAAGTGCCTGAACAGGGCAGAAGCGCCCAAATAGTGCCCACGCGCCCAGACTGTTTTACACTTAGAATTTTTATGCTCATGCGCCTGGAAGGTCCCATGCGCCCAATTTGAACTTAAGGTTTTCTAAGTGATTTTTAAGGGGTAATATGGGAAGATAGGCCTGGTTATGATGTGATGGATTATGTTTGATGTGTGTTATGTATGTATGATGTTCCTGTATGGTGATGGTTGTTAGGATGAGTGATCTAAGTTTGATTAATTAGAGTAGATTGCACCGGAATACGAACAACGAATTAGACAATTTAGCAAGAACTCAATTGATATTCAATGGAATAGTACACGGTTATAGAGAGATAGAGAATTCTACAAAAGGAATATTTCATTCAAATGCTTTGTGTGTCTAAAAGTCACACGTTACAATTAGGTCAACATTCCTTAAATAAGGAATGTGACATCTGCTGATGTCACTTGATAGTGACATCTAACAGAATTATACAAACAACTGAAACTATGCAAACTACTGAGAATGTTCTCAACAACTGATCACATCTCAGAGAATGCTAAGTACAAGAACATAAAACTACTGAACTATAAACTACTGAAAGGTAAATTACAAGTACTGAAAAGGAAAACCATCACAACTACTAAAGTTAATAACTTCAGTTGTTGTGACAAATACTGATTACTCTGGTCTTCAGTCTTTGTCTTCAGTCTTTGTTCTTCAGACTTCAATTTCAGACGTTGTCTTCAGCTGATAGCTTCAGACTGTCTTCAGTACTTTACTTTCAGACTTTGTCTTTAGTTCTTTACTTTCAGACTCTGTCTTCAGTAGAAATCTTTAGATATTGTCTTCAGATTTTGTCTTCAGACCTTGTAATCAGCTGATGTCTTCAGCTGTTGTGATCTTCTTTAGGAGTGGTAATGTCTATGGGACTTAGAGGTTTTTCTGACCAGGCTCATTAGTTCTTTTGGTCCAACAAACTCTCCCTGAACCAATGCAGCCAAAACCTCTAAGTTTATTGATTATCCCACTTATTCTTTGGCAGAAACACCCTCTTGATCAGCTTCAGAGGTAATCATTTAAGCACAGGCCGGGAAAAGGTTTCTGATCTTTCGATTGGCTAAGTGTGGAAGGGAACTCTGTCTTGGGGAAACTGGACATAGAGTCTTGTCCCAACCATGAAACCTAATTCCCATTGATGAGTCTGTAAGACTCTGTTGCATAGGCCTCAAGGAGAACAACTTGTTCCTCTTTGGTGAGTTCTTCTGCTTCTCCCTCAAAGTAGAACTCAGGGCCATAATATTCAGACAGATACCTTACTGTCTTCCCATTCTTCAACTCAACAGTTGTGATCTCTCTGTATGCGAATTCATCTGGATGAGAGCCTTCTAGCAACAACTGGAGTTCACTCTTTTGAAGATCTTCAAGTCTCTTGTATAACAGCCCCTTCTTGATCATTTTGTTCTCAAGTAGAGATTGAGGGGTTGTCTTTGAGTTGTGTGCTCTCTTGAATTCTTCTATAATCTCCCAGGGTGAGACTACCATAGCCAACATAATTGTAGCATTCAAATCTTTTTCACTTGGCCATGATATCTACTTGGTATGTTCTTCTTGTGTATTCTGGAACTTACCCTGGGGTCTGGCCAAATCCTCACTCTTTCTCTTTGATGCTGGAATGTATGCCTAAGAGTGTACAGCCTCAGAGCTTGTTTCTTCATTTCTTGAATGGATGAGGACTGAGGGAAGTCCTTGTCAACCATTTTGAGAAATTGCTCATCATGCTGCTTCTGCTGTTCTTCTTCTTCAATCTTCACTTTCACCATTTGCATTTGCAAGTCAGCTGTGATCATCTGTTGACCTCTGGGCTCAGGTGTTTTAAGTTTGAGAACAACAGAGATTGGCAGACTATCTTCATTCTCATCCTCTTCTTCTTCTTCTATCCTCAACACCCTTCTCCTCCTTCTAGGTGTATCACTGGGTGTGGTTTGAGATGGTTTTTGGGGTAATGGAATTGGTTTTGTGGGTTGAGTTGTGGGTGGTTTTGGTTTAGGGATAGAATTGGTAGATTTTAGAGATGATTGCTTTGAAGGTTGTTTTTGAGTGGGAGTATGAGAAGGCTGATCTAGCAATTTAGTGGTGAGTTTGGCTTTTGAGAGCTTTGCCATCTCAGTTCTCCCAGCACCTGCTTCATCCAGTGCTTCGATGATCACCCTTTGTTGTAGCTTCCAGCAGAACAGATTTTCTTGGTTATCTCCATATACTATCTCTGGACCAAGACTTCATCTCTATCAATGATCTTCCTAGATATTTGGAAATAAATCTGATCATAATCTCCAACCTTTCCCTATCCATCACACTGTAACTAGCCCATCTTGCTTGAATTTCATTTATCTCCAGACTTCTGATCTCAACATCTAAGGGCTGTGTCATGACCCTGTCTGAAGAGCTGATCTATTATTTTGTCCATAGATCTGCTGTAAGCTTCATCAGCTTCTTTGACTAGATCTTCTAAGGACTTTTCTCCATCAGACTTTGACTCAGCACTTCTCTTCCTTTTGTAAGTGATGAGCTAATCTTTCTGCTCTTTGTCTGTGCTCAGCTCTTGCACTGTGATCAGCCGTTTCTCCGAGATCAGTTCTTGTTCTTTCTCCAACTCCTTTTCTTTTTCTGGTTCTATCTCATCTTCTAACTCTCTCCCTTTTCCTTTCTTTCACTGCCTTAGACTTAGTAGTCTCCCCTTTTTTGGGTGCATTGGTATCAGGGGCTTGAAAGGCAGAAAGTGACTTGTGAACAGCATCATCAAGGAGTGTTTGGAGATTTGAGGAGATTCTCTCATCAATGGCTTTATGTACTAACTCAGTGATGATGGGAGTGATGAGAGGTAAGGAGCTTTCAAAGGTTGCAACCATCTGCTCAGAGGGGTTCTGTCCCTGAGAGGTGGTGCCAAAAGCAGTGGCTGGTGGCTTAGTTAAGTGTATGGCTATGTGTTTGGTGAACCTTCAAATGAAGGTGCCATCTGTGGGATTATTGGGGCAGATGGACTTTTATCCTGAGACATTTTGGCTAGCAGTTCTTTGAGTCTGCTCACCTCAGTCTCTAGGATTGTGTTATGGGCTAAGACATCAAAGAAAAAGCCCTGGTCATCATCAGTCTTTGCTGAATCATCTGACCTCCTGATTAAATTAGGATGTACATGTCCTGAGTGTAGATCAGTATATGCATGTGCCCTTTGTTCTTGGTTCTGGGGACTTCCTGCCTCTAGACTTTGTCCTTCATTGGCAGTTGCCTCTGGTGAGGTCTTATATATGTTACCAACTTCATCCTGTTCATTTGCTGAATCAGTAGAAGTGGCAGCCTGACCAGATGTTCTAACCTCCTCTTCTACACTTGGAGATTGAACATTATAACCCTTGTGCTGTGGGTTATCAGCAGCATTTTGGTCCTCCCCCTCAATCGTTGAGGTATTCCCAGTGTTAATTGGTTTCTGGGGAGGGGGTGAGGAATGCAGTTGACTCAAAACTTTAGCAACTATAAGGGTTAGGCTTTGAGGGGCGATTGCATTTGGAGATTGCACCCGGGGTGAGAGATGCTCTTCAATGGTAACCTTCTCAACTGAGATAGGTTCCAGTAATGTGGTATCCCCAATTTAGTTTCTACAGGATCCTGTGGAGAGGATACCTATGCGCTTTCAGCTGGTTGAGTCTCTGACATTACCAGGGGGTTAGAACCAGTATGTGTTTCCTGTATTGGTGGTACATGGGCATCCTCAGGGGACTCATCTCCCTGAGTAGCCTTTTTGGGCTTTTGGGGTTTGGGTTTGGTGGGGACTTTGGATCTGGAGGTGGAGGCTGTGGGTTCCCTCTGCTTGGGTTTGAGCAGCCGGGCAGCCCCTTTGAGAGTAGGGTCAGAGTTATGCCTGGAGTATACCTCAGCTAAAACAGCTGGAGCAGGGACTCCAAGACCATAAGGCCTTCAGATTTTAATTGATTTAAAATTATGGCCATCAGAAACCTGGGATATAGTAGCCATCTGTTTGTCACAGGTTTCTGAGCCAGATCCTTAAGTTCAAGAACACTATCTCAGAAAAATTTAGAGTTTGTCTTTCAAAGATAGAGTATAATACCTGTTGCCATCTTGAGGACATCTAATCCCATGAAGATGTCTTTGAAGCGAGGCAGACATTCACCATGTGGAAGATAAGTCTTTCAGCATCATGGAAGTGCTTTTTGAGAATGGTTGTAGCACTTAAGTCTCCTTCATACCCGTTGTTGATGAAAGACATATCAATGGTGCCTTTTGGGTATTCTATAATAGAGGTGTCATCATGCAAATTTAGGGTTTTGCGAACGATGTCAGGGGTGATTACCACCTGTTTCTGGTTGACCAACGACTGGAGAGTGATTTGGCTATCATTTTCACCAGTTGTTACAGAGACGTTGGTCCAGAATTGGTTTAAGGAATCGGGGTATATGGTAGGATTCAAAAGAAAGGCGGTTCTGTATTGGGAATCCACCATAAGATCGATGGCATTATCAATTTTGTTCCAAAAGGCCGATATCGAGAGGTAGGCAACATAGTTGTGTCTAGGTTTGAGTTTCATTGTCGCCATTTTTGAGAGAGAAAAGGATAGAAAAGGCTAATGAAACGTTCGGCTATAAGTGCAGGTATTTATAGGTTAAGAAAAGGCTGAAAAGAAAACGACTGAAAGTGTTGGTGTTGTCATCAGTTGTATGAAAACAACTAAAGACTTGGTTTTAACTATCAATCATTTGAAAACAACTGAAGACTTGTTTTGGTCATCAGTAGTTATGAAACTACTGAAAACCTTAGTTTTGTCTTCAGGTGTAGGAAACAACTAAGGACTTGTTTCTTTTAATAGAAAATACAGTACTTTTTAAGTAATTTAGTCTTCAGTAGGTATGAAACCAACTGAGAATAAAACTTATCAGTATTTATTTTGTGACATGTTTACTAATGGTCATCAGTACTTGTTTACTGAGATCATTAGTAGTTGTCACTTATTCTAACTGCAGCATACCAAGCCTTAACATAAGGTTTTGGAAAGTTGAACTGTCCAAAGGCTTAGTAAATATGTCTGCAAGCTCATCAGCACTTGGCACAAACTTTGGATCAATCATACCTTTTTCAAAACAATCCCTAATAAAATGGTGTCTGATCTCTATATGTTTGGTCCTAGAATGCTGGACTGGATTCTTGACAATACACAGAGCTGAAGCACTATCCATTAACAATGGAGTCTTAGTCTCTGTAATGCCATAATCCAGTAATTGGTTCTGAAGCCAGAGTACATGAGATGTACAACTTGCAACAGCAATGAACTCTGCTTCAGGAGTGGATGTAGCAACAGATGTTTGTTTCTTACTCTGCCAAGAAATCAAACAGTTGCCTAGGAATTGATATCCACCAGAAGTTGACTTTCTGGTTAACTTACACCCTGCATAGTCACTATCAGAAAAAGCAACTAATTTGCAAGAGTGTCCAGTGGAATACCAAAGACCTAGAGATTGTGTACCTTGCAGATATCTAAAGATCCTCTTGACTGCAATCAAATGAGACTCTTTAGGAGTAGCCTGAAATCTAGCACAAACACAAGTTGCAAACATAATATCTGGTTTAGAAGCTGTTAAGTACATCAAGGACCCAATCATACATCTGTAAAGTGTTCATCAACAACTTTACCTTTCTGATCTACATCCAGTTGTGTGGTGTTGCACATGGGAGTAGAACAGGGCTTACAGTTTTGTAAATCAAACTTATTCTAAAGATTTTTTGTATATTTTGACTGATGAATGAAGGTTCCATCAGCCTTTTGTTTTATTTGCAAGCCTAGAAAGAACTGTAATTCTCCCATTGCACTCATTTCAAACTTTTGTTTCATTAAACTTGTAAAATCATCACACAACTGGGGATCAGAGGATACAAAAATTATATCATCAACATAAATTTGAACAAGTAGCTTATGCTGATCCACTTTCTTAATAAACAAATTTTATCTATGGAGCCTCTAGTGAATTATTTTGAAGAAGAAAATTTGAAAGTGTTTCATACCAGGCTCTAGGAGCTTGCTTCAACCCATAAAGAGCCTTATCAAGTTTATACACCTAATCAGGATGTTTATTGTCCTCAAAACCTGGTGGTTGACACACATAAACCTCTTCTTTTATTTTTCCATATAAAAAAGCACTTTTGACATCCATTTGAAAAACTTTAAGATTGTGGAATGCAGCATAGGCTAAGAACAGTCTAATTGCCTCCAGTCTGGCTACAGGAGCAAAATTTTCATCATAATCAATACCTTCTTCTTGTGAAAACCCCTGTACAACCAGTCTAGCCTTGTTCTTGACAATAAGTCCATTTACATCAGTTTTACCCACTTAGTGCCTATTGCACACTTACCTGGGGGTAGAGGAACCAGTTCCCACACTTGCTGCTTTTTGAACTGAAGTAGCTGAAGCTGCATGGCTTCAACCCATCCATTGTCTCTTAAAGCAACATGATAGTTCTTGGCTCTAGCTGACTGATGAGAGAGCATAGAAGCAGAAGTTGGACAATTGACTTCTGGTTGAGACACCAGCATTGATATCACCAATGATTTGAGACATGGGGTGATTCTTCAGCTCTTGGTACACGATAAGATCAGTGCAAGTGTTTGTAGCAGGTTCAGCAGCAACAGATGTTGATCCAGACTCTTGAAACCAAGTATGAGATGGCAATTCAAATGTAGAGGAGTCAGAAATCTCATCAGCATTTGTTATGGATGGAGCTACAGAAGCTACAGGAACATCAAGTTTAGTGGACTCAGGCAGTTGATCACTAAACTTGAAAAGGTGAGTACTGATATCATCATCATCTTCAGTACCACCAGGTGGAAGACTTGCTGTAGAAGATGATTTATTCACATGATCTGCAACAGCTGGAGGTTGATAAGGAACATATTGCAGTATATCCAGATCAAACAAATCCATAGGGTTTTGTGGAATTTTATCCTTAGGAAATTCATTGAACTTCACATGCAAGGTTTCTTCAACTATCTTTGTTCTGCAGTTGAAGACCCTGTAAGCCTTGCATATGGATGAATATCCTACAAAATACCCTGCATCCACCTTAGGATCAAATTTGTGGAGTTGATCCTTTGTGTTGAGAATGAAACAAGGTGTTAGGATCAGCAATCTACGTTTGATTGATTAGAGATTATTACAACGGAAGTTTAACAAAACATTTAGCCAATTCACAAGATAATAATGGATATTCAACGCAAGAGCAAACGGTTATAGAAGAAATTCTGCGAATCAAGGATTTCATTCAAAACGCGCTTTCGTGGTGGCAAAATGTCACACTTACAATCAGGTCAATCATCCCTTATATAGGAATGTCGTGGTGGAACATTCCTTATATAGGAGATGTGACATCTGCTGATGTCACTCGATAGTGACATCTAACAGAATTATTTAAACAACTGAAACACAACTACTGAAGATGTCAAAACAGCTGACATCTTCTTACAAAAATAGTAAGTGTTATTAGTTACTACAACTACTGAAAAGAAACTACTGAAACTACAACGACTGAAGAACATGCTCTTTAGTCGTTTTACAAATACTGAAACAAAAAGAAAACTACTGAAAGGAAACCATCACAACAACTGAAGAATGCTTCTTCAGCTGTTGTAACAAACTCTGAAGGCTTCAGTACTAGTACTTGAACGTCAGCTGTTGTCATCAGCTGATGTCTTCAGCTGATGTCTTCAGCTGATGTCTTCAGCTGTTGTCTTCAGTTGCTGTCTTCTGTTGTTGTCTTCAGCTGTTGACTTCAGCTGATGTCTTCAGCTGTTGTCTTCAACTGATGTCTTCAGCTATTGTCTTCAGCTGTTGACTTCAGTTGATGTCTTCAGCTGTTGTCTTCAGTACTTTAGTTCTTCAGCTGTTCACCTTCAGACTTTATGAACCAGCTGATCAAGTCTTTAGCAGTTGTTGTGATGTCTGTGGGACTTAGAGATTTTTCTGATCCGGCTCATTGGTTTTTTTGGTCCAACAAACTCCCCCTGAACCAATGCAGCCAAAACCTCTAAATTTATTGAAGTTGTCCCACTTATTATGGCAGAATGATTGGTCTTTTTGTCTTCTAGATCAGCTCAGAAGTGACCCTTGTAAGCACCGGCCTGGAAGTAGTCTTAAAAATTTGATTGGCAAAGTATGAATGGGAACTCTGTTTTGGGGAACTGGACATAGAGCTGTTACCCCATTCATGAGATCTACTTCCCAACAACAAGTCTGTATGACTCCCTGGTATAGGCCTCTAGGAAGGTGATCTATTCCTCCATGGTCAGCTCTTCAGCACCTCCTTCAAATAAAAATTCCGGCCCATAGTACTCAGATAGGTATTTGGCCTGTTCCCATTCTTTAGCTCCACAGTTGTTATTATTCTATAAGCAAAATCATCAGGGTGATTACCCTCAAGGAACAACTAGAGCTCATTTTTCCTGACTTCTTCAAGCCTCTTATAAACCAACCTCTTTTTCACCATTTTATTTTCAAGCATCTTCTGTGGGGTTTGGTTGGCTTTATAAGCTTTCTTGCAGTCTTCCAGGATTTCCCAGGGTGACACTACAAAGACCAGGGAGATCACTTCATCTATAATCCTTTTCACATGGCCCATGTATCTCTGTGGAATGTTATTCTTGTGAATTCTGTGAGACACCCTAGGATCAGGCCAAATCCTCACTCTCTCCTTCTGATATTGAAAAGTCTGCCTGAGAGTGTATAATCTGAGTGCATGCTTCTTCATGTTGATGATGGAAGATGTGGCTGCATAAGCTTTATCAACCCTTCTCAACAACTCCTCATCATGCTGTTGGTGAAGTCCTTCTTCTTCTAGCTTCACCTTCACAGTTTGTCTCTGAGATTCAGGAGTAATTGTTGGAGGGTGACTTGTGGCATTCGGCAACTGAATAACAGCTGAGATTGGCAGCCTAGCTTCTTCCTCATCATCATCTTCTTCATCATCTTCTAGCCTCAATACCCTTCTCTTCTTCTTCTGGGGTACATCATCGGCTGTTGGTTTTGAGGGTGAGGGAGTTGGTTTGGTGGGTTGTGTTTTTGGTGGTTTTTGGGGTAAAGGGATTGTTTTAATGGGTGGTTGTTTTAGTGGTTTTGGTGTGGGAATGTTGACAGGCTGTTCTAGCATTTCTGAGGTGAGTGTGGCTTTAGATTGCTTGGCTAGCTCAGTCCTGCTCCCAGCACCAGCTTCATTCAAAGCTTCAATAACTAGTCCTTTTGTGTATACTTCAGATGAACAGATCTTGGTGGTTATTGCCAAGATGATGTCCCTGGACCAAGCTTTGATTTCGATCATTGATCTTCCAAGATATTTTGCAATAAATCTAATCATGATCTCCAGCCTTTCTCTTTCTAACACGTCATAACTTGTCCATCTATTCTGGATTTCTTCAATCTCTAATCTTCTAATCTCAGAGTCAAGTTTATCAGTGTCATGGCCTTGCCTAAACAGCTGATCAATGATGTTGTCCATTGATCTGCTATGTTCGGCATCAGCCTCTTTTACCATTATCTCCAAGGCTTTCTCTACTTCATTCTTTCTTTTCTTAGATTTTTCCATGTCAGCTTCTTTTTCCTTCTCCCCATCCAACTCCTTCTCCTTTACCACTTCTGTTTCTTTCTTTTTTTCTGCACTCCTCTTCCTCTTTGCTTTCACTGACTGAATCTCCCCCTTTTTGGTTGCATTGGTTGCAAGGGTTTGATTGTCAGAAAACTTCTTGCTCATAACTTCTTCAACCAAGGGTTGTATTACTGAAGGAAGCCTCTTATCAATGGTTTTGATCACTATATCAGTGATTATAGGTGTGATGAGAGGTAGGGCATGTTGAAAGATAACAGCTATTTGCTCAGGGGGGTTCTGATCCTGAGAAATAGTGCCAGAATAGAGGCTGGTGGCTGAATATGTGGGAGTGGCTTTGTGTTTGGGAGACCTTCAGATGAAGGTGCCATCTGTGAGGTTTGAGAGGCAGATGGTCTTTGATCCTCAGAATTTTTGGTAAGCAGCTCTTTGAGTCTGCTCACCTCCTCTTCCAGGATAGTTTTTGGGCTAACATATCGTAGAAAAAGCCCAAGTCATCATCAGTGGTTACTGAATCACCTGACCTCCTAATGTAATCAGGATGAACATGCACTGAGTGTAGATCAGTTATTGCATGTGCCCCTTTGTCTTGGAACTGGGGACTGCCTGCCTCAGAACTAGGTCCTTCATCAGCAGTTGCCTTTGGTAAGGTCTTAGTACTGGTACCAACTACATCCTGATCATATGCTGAAGCAGGATGAGTGGCAGCCTTACCAGAAGTTCCAATCTCCTTTTCTACACTAGGAAATGAAACATTGTAACCCCTATGCTGTGGTTATCAAATGCACTTTAATCCTCCCCCTCAATGGTAGAGGTATGCCCAGTTGTAATTGGTATTTGGGGAGGGGGTGAGGAGTGCAACTGACTCAGCACTTGTGCAACAATTAATGTAGGACTTGGGGGGCGGTTGCCTGTGGAGAGTGGATAGAAGCGGATTGCACCCGGGTGAATGGTGCGCTTCAATGGTAACCCTCTCAAGTGAGACAGGTTCCAGTAGTGTGGTTTCCCCAATAAAGGTTGCAGCAGGATCCTGTTGAGAGGATACCTGTGCGGCTGTGGCTGGTTGAGTCTTGGACACAACTGGGGGGTTAATACCAGTATGTGTTTCCTGCGTTTGTGGTACAGGGGCATCCTCAGGGGACTCATCTCCCTGAGTAGCCGTTTTTGGCTTTTTGGATTTGGGTTTGGTGGGGACTCTGGTTCTGGAGGTGGTGGCTGTGGGTTCCAACTGCGTGGGTTTTCGCAGTTTGGCAGCCTGTTTCAGTGTGTGGTCAGAGTTGTGCCTGGAGTATACTTCAGGCAATACAGCCGTTGCAGGGACTCCAAGGCCAACAAGTCCCTCAGCTTTCAGCTGATTCTCTATTATAGCCATAATGAACCGAGGATATAATATCCAACGGTTAGAAATAGATTTTGAGGCCATATCCTTAAGTTCAAGAAAAATGATTTCAGAGAAGTTTAAGTTCTGTTGCTCAAGGATAGAGAATAGTACCTTCTGCCATCTGGTGGACATTTGATCCCAAGAGGATATCTTAGGAGCTAAACACACATTTACCATGTGAAAGATAAGACGTTCTGCATCATGGAAATGTTTCTTCAGAATAGTAGAGGCACTAAGGTTTCCCTGATATCCATGGTTGGCAAAGGATAAATCAGTTGTGCCCTTGGATATCCTGCAGGAAAAGTGGCATCATCCAAGTTGAGGGTTTGTCGAATGATTTCTGGAGTGATGACCACTTGAAGGTTGTTAGCGACCGACCGGAGAGACTCGATGTTGTTCTCCCCAGTGGTAACGGTAATGTTCGTCCAAAACTGGTGAAGGGATTCGGCATGAATGATGGGATTTAGAAGAAATGCCGTTTTGTAGGGTGACTGGACCATAAGATCAATGGCGTTATCGAACTTTGTCCAGAAAGGCGATTTGGTGAGGTAGGCTACACATTTATGTCGTGGTTTGAGCTGCATGGTCGCCATTAGTGAGAGAGAATTTTTGGAGATTTGAACATTAGGTTTGGAAAGGATGAAGTGCTGAAGGCTTAGGTATTGGGTATTTATAGGGTACGGTTCATAGAGCAACTGAAAGGTTTAATGTGAGTCATCAGTAGTTTTAACAGATTGATGACGTGGCAGAAACCTTCAGAGGTTGAAACAGCTGAAGTCTTAGTTTTAGGCATCAGTAGTTAGAAAACTACTGAAAACTATGGTTTTGACTTCAGATGTTTGAAAACAACTGAAGACTTGGTTTTAGTCATCAGTAGTTGTGAAACTACTGAAGACATGGTTTTGTCATCAGTTGTTGTAAACAGCTGACGACGTGGTGTTAGTCATCAGTAGTTGTGAAACTACTGAAGACATGGTTTTGTCATCAGTTGTTTAGGATGAAGCAGTAGTTTTAGAAACGGCTGAAGAGAAAATTATCTCATCAGTAGTTTTCGTCAATTCATAGCTTTCCAGCTGTTTCATACTGTCCTCAACACTTACTCATCAGACTTTTTGCTGTTTTCAGTTGTTTCATAGGACATTAGTACTTATCTGATTTTACTAACATCAGTAGTTATAACTACATCAGTAATTGTAACTTTATCAGTTGAACAGAATCAGTACTTATATGTGATATGATTACTCATGAGCATCAGTACTTATTTACTGAGATCAGCAGTAGTTATCACTTATTCTAGCTGCAGCATACCAAGCCGTAACACAAGGTTTTGGAAAGTTGAACTATCCAAAGGCTTAGTAAAGATGTCTGCAAGCTCATCAGCACTAGGCACAAACTTAGGATCAATCAGACCTTTTTCAAAACAATCCCGGATAAAATGATGTCTGATCTCTATATGTTTGGTCCTAGAGTGCTGGACAGGATTCTTGACAATGCAAAGAGCTGAAGCACTGTCCATTAATAATGGAGTCTTAGTCTCTGCAATGCCATAATCCAAAAGTTGGTTTTGAAGCCAGAGTATCTGAGAAGTACAACTTGCAGCAGCAATGTACTCTGCTTCAGCAGTGGATGTAGCAACAGATGCTTGTTTCTTACTCTGCCAAGAAATCAAACAATTTCCTAGGAATTGACATCCACCAGAAGTTGACTTTCTGGTTAACTTACATCCTGCATAGTCACTGTCTGAAAAAGCAACTAATTAGCAAGAGTGTCCAGTGGAATACCATAAACCTAGAGAATGTGTACCTTGCAACTATCTAAAAATCCTCTTGACTGCAATCAAATGAGTCTCTTTAGGAGCAACCTGAAATCTAGCACAAACACAAGTTGCAAACATGATATCTGGTCTAGAAGCTGTTAAGTACATTAAGGACCCAATCATACATCTGTAAAGTGTTTCATCAACAGCTTTACCTCTCTGATCTGCATCCAGTTGTGTGGTGTTGCACATGGGAGTAGAACAGGGCTTACACTTTTGTAAATCAAACTTATTCAAAAGATCTTTTGTATATTTGGACTGATGAATAAAGGTTCCATCAGCCTTTTGTTTGATCTGCAAACCTAGAAAGAACTGTAATTCTCCCATTGCACTCATTTCAAACCTCTTTTTCATTAATTGGGTAAAAGCATCACACAACTGGGGATCAGAGGATGCAAAAATAATATCATCAACATAAATTTAAACAAGTAGCTTATGCTGATCCACCTTCTTAATAAACAAAGTTTTATCAATGGAGCCTCTAGTGAAATTATTTTGAAGAAGAAAATTTGAAAGTGTTTCATACCAGGCTCTAGGAGCTTGCTTCAACCCATAAAGAGCCTTATCAAGTTTATACACCCAATCAGGATGTTTATTGTCCTCAAAACCTGGTGGTTGACACACATAAACCTCTTCTTTTATTTTTTCCATATAAAAAGCACTTTTGACATCCATTTGAAAAACTTTAAGATTGTGGAATGCAGCATAGGCTAAGAATAGTCTAATTGCCTCCAGTCTGGCTACAGGAGCAAAGGTTTCATCATAATCAATACCTTCTTCTTGTGAAAACCCCTGTACAACCAGTCTAGCCTTGTTCTTGACAATAAGCCCATTTACATCAGTTTTATTCCTAAACACCCACTTAGTGCCTATTGCACACTTACCTGGGGGTAGAGGAACCAGTTCCCACACTTGCTGCTTTTTGAACTGAAGTAGCTGAAGCTGCATGGCTTCAACCCATCCATTGTCTCTTAAAGAAACATGATAGTTCTTTGGCTCTAGCTGACTGATGAAGAGAGCATAGAAGCAGAAGTTGGACAATTGACTTCTGGTTTAGACACCAGCATTGATATCACCAATGATTTGAGACATGGGGTGATTCTTCAGCTCTTGGTACACGATAAGATCAGTGCAAGTGTTTGTAGCAGGTTCAGCAGCAACAGATGTTGATCCAGACTCTTGAAATCAAGTATGAGATGGCAAGTCAAATGATGTAGAGGAGTCAGAAATCTCATCAGCATTTGTTATGGATGGAGCTGCAGAAGCTACAGGAACATGAAGTTTAGTGGACTCAGGCAGTTGATCACTAAACTTGAAAAGGTGAGTACTGATATCATCATCATCTTCAGTACCACCAGGTGGAAGACTTGCTGTAGAAGATGATTTATTCACATGATCTGCAACAGCTGGAGGTTGATAAGGAACATATTGCAGTATATCCAGATCAAACAATCCATAGGGTTTTGTGGAATTTTATCCTTAGGAATTCATTGAACTTCACATGCAAGGTTTCTTCAACTATCTTTGTTCTGCAGTTGAAGACCCTGTAAGCCTTGCATATGGATGAATATCCTACAAAATACCCTGCATCCACCTTAGGATCAAATTTGTGGAGTTGATCCTTTGTGTTGAGAATGAAACAAGGTGTTAGGATCAGCAATCTACGTTTGATTGATTAGAGATTATTACAGGGGAAAGTTTAACAAAACATTTAGCCAATTCACAAGATAATAATGGATATTCAACGCAAGAGCAAACGGTTATAGAAGAAATTCTGCGAATCAAGGATTTCATTCAAAACGCGCTTTCGTGGTGGCAAAATGTCACACTTACAATCAGGTCAATCATCCCTTATATAGAATGTCGTGGTGGAACATTCCTTATATAGGAGATGTGACGTCTGCTGATGTCACTCGATAGTGACATCTAACAGAATTATTTAAACAACTGAAACACAACTACTGAAGATGTCAAAACAGCTGACATCTTCTTACAAAAATAGTAAGTGTTATTAGTTACTACAACTACTGAAAAGAACTACTGAAACTACAACGACTGAAGAACATGCTCTTCAGTCGTTTTACAAATACTGAAACAAAAAGAAAACTACTGAAAGGAAACCATCACAACAACTGAAGAATGCTTCTTCAGCTGTTGTAACAAACTCTGAAGGCTTCAGTACTAGTACTTGAACGTCAGCTGTTGTCATCAGCTGATGTCTTCAGCTGATGTCTTCAGCTGATGTCTTCAGCTGTTGTCTTCAGTTGTTGTCTTCAGTTGTTGTCTTCAGCTGTTGACTTCAGCTGATGTCTTCAGCTGTTGTCTTCAACTGATGTCTTCAGCTATTGTCTTCAGCTGTTGACTTCAGTTGATGTCTTCAGCTGTTGTCTTCAGTACTTTAGTTCTTCAGCTGTTCACCTTCAGACTTTATGAACCAGCTGATCAAGTCTTTAGCAGTTGTTGTGATGTCTGTGGGACTTAGAGATTTTTCTGATCCGGCTCATTGGTTCTTTTGGTCCAACACAAGGACACCCAAAAGCTTTGAAGAATGAAATTAGAGGAGCCAAATGATGTAGAACTTCATATGGAGTCTTCATCAACCTCTGATTTACTAAAACTCTATTCTGCACATAGCAAGCTGTGTTGACAGCTTCAACCCAAAAGGTCAATGGCAAACCAGAGTCAGCCAACATGGACCTTGCAGCTTCAAGTAGGGTCTTGTTCTTTCTCTCCACTACTCCATTTTGTTCTGGAGTCCTTGGGATGCTAAACTGCCTCTTGATTCCCTTTGAGAGATAAAAATCATCAAGTGTGTGGTTTCTGAATTCTGTTCCATTATCACTCCTTATACACTTGACTGATAGGGAATACTGCTTCTCAACATACAACACAAAGTTTATAATCGTCTGAGCAACCACATCCTTTGAATGCAAGAAGAAAGTCCATACAAATTTGGAGTAATCATCCACAATTACCAGACAGTATTTCTTCTTTGCCATGCTCATCACTCTCACAGGACCAAATAGATCCATGTGCAGTAACTGCAAGTAGGCAGTGGACTTAGGTTCTTCAATATGAGGGAATGAGACTTTGTGTTGTTTTCCTTTCAAACAAGCAGTGCAGGTTTCATCACAGTGGAACTCCTTTATTGGTAGACCTCTCACTAAACTATTGTGGATCAGCTGATTCATGTTTTTGAGATTAACATGACCCAGCCTTCTATGCCACAGTTTAGATTCCCCTTCAAATCAATCTTCTTTGACAAATCCAGGGCATATACTCTTCCAATCCTGTTGGCCTTCAGGAGAGTATGTTCATCCAATACCTTGTCAATCAGCCTCAGAATTGTTGAGGATAGAATCCTGCAGTTCTGGCTTGTGAAAAGTGCAACATGCCCTTTATCACACATCTGACTGACACTCAGTAGATTATACTTGAGATTCTCCACATGGTTAACATCATCAATCTGATTTCTCCATTAGACACATATCGTTTCCCGATGATGTAACCCTTAGCATCATTTCCAAATGAAACAAATACCTTCTTTCGTTGAGAGTAGTCATTAAGAAGAGAACTGCTCCCTGTCATATGCATAGATCCTCCACTGTCTACATACCAGATGCTTCTTTGGCATGCTGAAGAACCCTGCATTTATCACAAGGAACTAGTTAGGTTTTGAGACCCAGACCTTTTTGGTTTTGGGTCTGTTTTCATCAACAGATTTAACCATAACTTGTTTCTCATGATTAACAACTGATGAAGGTGGAGATGGTGCTGAAATGGATTCCTTGGATTTGGGCTTGGAATACCTTTTCAGTGATTTGATCACAGGTGCATCTAGTTGGTTAACTCTCCCCAACAAATGCTGAACCATCATAACAAGTTGTGTCTGATTTGTAGCTAAAGCTTTCAGCTCTTGTGACACATCAATACTTGTTTTTGATGAGTTCTTGTGGCCCACCATTTCCTCCTTAAAATTCACAGACTTAGTCTGATTTTTATCATGAGGAACACTATCAGCTGTTTTATGATAAACCCTATCCTTATTTTTGGATTTGGGTGAAGCCTTGGGTTTATCAATTTGGGATGACTGTGGTACAAACTTGGTCTTAAACTCATTTTTCATTTCATCCATCTGCATTTTAATGATCTTATCTCTGTTGAGTTTGGAACCTTTTTTGTACCAACATTTATCAGAAAGATGATTGAATTTACCACATATGTCACATGGCTTATTCTTCATCTTGGATTGATCAACTGTTGAAGTGGAAACTACTGAAGGTGTGATCTTCAGTACTTTCCTCCTTTCAGTACTTGTGTTAAGTACAGAAGGATCTGTAACAACTGAAGACTTGTTCTTCAGCTGTTCTCTATCCGTCCTGAAAGACCGTATGATAGATTCCTCAACAGTTGTTAATCCTTTTATTTCAGTTGATTTGAAATGCTTTTCAGATGTTTTTACTTGCCCTTCAGTACTTGAGGTACTTTGAGGGACAACATCTGAAGTACTCAACTTCATGTGCTTATCAGTAGTTAACCCATCAGGCAATTGATTTACTGAGGTATTAACACTGATTTCATCTTCTAATTTTGGGTAATCTCTTGAGGATGATACACATGATGATGTGGTTTGGAAATTACTTTCACCTTCAGGTTTTACTATTGATTTTGGAGTAAAATCTGTAGGTGGTGCAATGTGATTGTAACCTGTTCCAAACTTCACATTCGAAGCTGTTTACTTGCTGAGAAGCATTTCAAATCCCTTGCAGGATGATACCCAGCGGTCACACTCAACTTGGGTAGCTGCAAGTGTTTCTTTGAGATCTCTGTGGTTCTCAAGAATGACCTCAAGCTTAGCCTTTTCATCATTTATTGGCATTTAAGCTTATAAATATCATCATCTTTATCTTTAAGGACAGACCCATACTCAGCTTTTCTTTTGGAAAGAGTTTGCTCAAGCTTAAGATTTTGATTTATTAAAGCTACATTTGCCTCTCTAATTAGAGATAAATGCAGCTATGCAAGATTCGGAACATAGCTTGGCCTTAGCCTCAGAGGATACCTGGGTTACCTGTGATGAAGATGTATTGGAGCATGAACCCTCAGTAGACTCCAGGACCATGAGAGCAAGATTCCCAAAAGGATGTTCACCACCATGTTGACCATCACTAGCAAATAATTGCTCATTACCAGAAAGATCATCTGGTAAACTGCTCCAGTCAACAACACCAGGGGTGAAGAAACTGTGATGAGGTTGTGATTGAGATGGTTGAGATGGTTGAGGCTCAGGTAAGGCTTGAGGTTGTTGTGCAATAGGAACTTGAACTTGATTCGGCTGTGGCATGTAATAGCAGGGATATGGATAGGGCATTGGACCCTGAGGGATAAAATATGCAGGAGATAGAGGTTGTGAGTGATGACCAGAACTAGCAGGATGTTACTCTCTGTTTTGTGAACTATTGCTTGGAAAAGTCACAAAGGGTGCAGAGGAGTTAGATCCAGTTGATCTACACTCTCTTGCAAAGTGCCCAAGCCTGTGGCATTTGTGACACCTCAACTTACTCTTGTCAAAACCAACTTTGGTTTTGCCAGAGAGTCCTGGAAATTTCCTACCAGTTCTCTTGTAGAACTTTTGAGATCTGATATTAATCAAGGCCATTTGGCTCAGAATATCCATCTCTTCTAAGTCGTCATCAGCAATACCTTTCAAATCATCCATAATGAAGCACAAATTGTCACTATTACAGCCTTACTGACTATCAACACTAACAAATGCAAGATCAGAACTGTTTGAAGAGAAATCTATATGCTCATCATAATGGCTTTCTGATGCAGCATATTCTGACTCATGACCAACCAAGGCAGTGTTCCCTGGTACAAAGTCATTAGTGAGCTTTCCTGATGATGCCAGTTTCCTTTTCTGCTCTATCTCTCTTTCAAATGTAAGCAGTTTCCCATGGAGTTGGGTGAGAGATAGGCTATCCAGATTTGCACTGGAGCGTAGGACAATGGTATATGTGTCCCACCTCTCAGGTAGTGATCTGAGGAATCTGTTGTTCATCTGGCTGTTAGTGTATTCATGTTTGACCATTTTCAGCTCAGATATCAAACAGGAAAAACGCTCAAACTGTTGAGTCAGTGTCTCACCTTTCCTATGAGAGAATGTCTCATATTGTTGGGCAAGGATTTCTCTGTTGTTTGCTAAGACCTCATCTGTTCCACCAAATTGTTCTTTCAATGCATTTCAGAGGTCATGAGCAGTTTCATGATGCATAAGCCCAGAATAGATTTCATTCGGAAGTGCCATGGCTAGAATTCCATGGGTTTTAGCATCAATCTCAAACAGTTTTCCATCCTCATCTGAGTATTGTTCCTTCTTCTTCGGAACCATTTGGTTGGTTTCCGGATTGTTCACCATAGGCTTGTGTGGACCATGTACCACAGATGTCCAACAACCTGAACTGTTAACAGACAGATGATGGAGCATTCTTCGTTGCCATATGTTATACTCAGTCCTAACCAGCATTGGAGGCTTGGTTGAGGAGCCAGTATTATGAGGGTCATTAGAAGGAGTAGTCATTCTTAAATTCAATCAAATTCAATTAAGTTTTAACCGATTTAGCGCAAAACACAACAAACTCAATACGAACCAAGAGAAATCTCAAAGCAAATAACTTAAAGCAGCAGAAATTCAATCTCTATAACCAATTCTTGCAAATATGCTAATTCGATCAAACTTAGATATCGAAATAGCAGTTTCAATGATCAATTGTTAGATCGATCAATGACTAACCTGCTCTGATACCATTTGTTAGGATCAGTGATCTAAGTTTGATTAATTAGAGTAGATTACAGTGGAATACGAACAATGAATTAGACAATTTAGCAAGAACTCAATTGATATTCAATGAAATAGTACACGGTTATAGAGAGAGAGAGAATTCTGCAAAAGGAATATTTCATTCAAATGCTTTCGTGGTGGCTAAAAGTCACACGTTACAATTAGGTCAACATTCCTTAAATAAGGAATGTGACGTCTGCTGATGTCACTTGATAGTGACATCTAACAGAATTATACAAACAACTGAAACTATGCAAACTACTGAGAATGTTCTCAACAACTGATCACATCTTAGAGAATGCTAAGTACAAGAACATAAAACTACTGAAACTATTAACTACTGAAAGGTAAATTACAAGTACTGAAAAGGAAAACCATCACAACTACTGAAGTTAATAACTTCAACTGTTGTGACAAATATTGATCACTCTGGTCTTCAGTCTTTGTCTTCAGTCTTTGTTCTTCAGACTTCTGTTTCAGACGTCGTCTTCAGCTGATAGCTTCAGACTTTGTCTTCAGTACTTTACTTTCAGACTTTGTCTTCAGTTCTTTACTTTAGACTTTGTCTTCAGTAGAAATCTTCAGATCTTGTCCTCAGACTTTGTCTTCAGATCTTGTAATCAGCTGATGTCTTCAGCTGTTGTGATCTTCTTCAGCAGTTGTAATGTCTGTGGGACTTAGAGGTTTTTCTGATCAGGCTCATTGGTTCTTTTGGTCCAACAATGGTGTATGTTTATGATTATGTGTATGTTCCTTATTATGTATGTATATCTTCCCTTGGCTTTGCGTTGAATGTTAATGAATATAATGAAAGTATTATGAAACGTAATTTGGAAGATATTGAAAAGTGAAACGTAATGAATCAATGCATGCATGTATTAATGAATGAGAACGTGAGAGGCTTGCAAGCGAAGTATAGTGAAGTGCACGGCTCTAAATGGCTTACGCTTAACCGCGTGAGGTTCAGCTAATCCTAAAGTATGCACGCAAGGGTTTCAGTCTTTGTGACTGACCTTCATTGGTGTTACCCATTTCGATGGGGGTGCTGTTACCCATTTCAGTGGGGGTCCTGTTACCCATTTCGGTGGAGGTGTTGTTACCCATTTCGGTGGGGGTGTTGTTACCCATTTCGATGGGGGTGTAGTTACCGATTTTGATGGGGGTGTTGTTACCCATAATGTTTGTGACATCCGTCACCTTAAGGTCCGTCGAATAACATAATTAACCATAGAATTATTTTAATTATTCTTCCTCTTCTTCATGAAATCATGTTTTAAGAAATCATGTTTGCTTTATTACCCTTGTGCCTGTACTTCTTTCGTGAACGTGTGCTAAGCCTAAACCATTTAAAAATTTCATCACCATTATCACCAAATATATCATTTTAATTATAACCATTATCATTAATAAAACCATTTTAAGCCATCAATTACCATTAAACACACTTTTAACATTAATATAACCAATACGCTTAAAGTCGTTTTCAACCGAAGCAAACTTTGGGAACTCGGGGGCTAAGTGGAGCGACTAAAATTGACATTTTGCAAACCTGGGATGGGTATAAAAACCCCATTCCCAGCCATTTTTCTCCATCTTCTCCATTTCTTCTTCACTTTCTTCTTCTTCTTCACCCATCTTCTTCACTTTTGCACCAAAATCGCTTCATTTGGTCTCGTTTTCTTCATCTAGGCTTCATCTACAACCTAGTTTACTCCATCCTTGTAGGTAGACGACCTTGGTTGTCCATTTCTTGCTCGTTTTACTACTGTCCATTTCTAGGGTTTCGGGTGTTCGGGTCAACTCGAACACAAGAGGTTGTGTGGGTGCGTGTGATGACTTTCTGCGTGTGCTTCTTGTTCGTGTGTGTTTGTTGTGTGATTCTGGAAGTCCTTGTTGTGTAAAACCCGTGCTTGGGACAGCCGAAGGCTGCTCTGCACTTCAGTAGTCGCGAACCTGCAGTTCAGGCGACTGGGTCTATCATGCGACTGAGCCATGCGACTGTGTCTTTCGGGCGACTGAATCGTGCGACTAGGGATGTCATGCGACTGAGTTGTGCAATCGAATGAATGTGTGTGATTGAGTCAATGCGGATGAGTGTGTGTGCGATTGAGTCAATGCAGATGAATATGTGTGCGATTGAGTTAATGCGGATGAATGAATGCATGGGGCTATGCGTGTATCGCACGACTGAAGGTCAATCGTACAAATGAAGGTTCAGTCGTACTAATGAAGCTGATTTGTACGAATGAAGGTTGATTCGTGCATATGGAGGTTAAGTCGTGCAATTGGGTGTTGTGTGTATGACTGAATGCCAGTCGTACGAATGAAGGTTCAATCGTGCCAATGAAGCTGATTCGTACGATTGAAGGTTGATTCGTACGAATGGAGTGTTGAGTTGAGTGTCTGGTCCTGTTTTGTGACTGATGATGTTTGAGTGTGAATTTCTTTCCTGAATGTCCTGTGATGATAAGGTAACATTAGTAAATGTGTCATTGCTTGACCGCAAAGATTAAAGTCAACGCTCTCAACATGCACATACTATTTCAATTGAAATCAACCTAACATTTTACAATTATCGATAACCCATTTGGAACTGCAATATTTAACAAGTGCTATCTTTTATAATAATGGGATCTTTATACGATGTCATAACCAATGACGACTACTCTTAGTACTTGGATCTACATAAGATCTGATACTTGTGTCCGCTTGTGTGTGTGCTACCCACGACCGAACCGATACAACCCGAACTGACCAAACATTACTATATGCTTTATACACGACATTAATGCTTAATAATAACTGTCAATAGGTGTTTGACTGTTCATTGCATTCAACTGTTGGGAATCTTGATCATTCATACTTACCACTTAACATGTGAGTTTCGTGGCCCCTTTTTATGCTTACACTACTTTACAAACATTTACAAACAAGGGGAAAAGTATGCTCGCCCGTTTTCTATGCTGTACAACATACATACAATTTACATACTTGGAATCAACGTGCTACTGTATTGTGGGTACTTATCTGATACATGCTTGAGTCTGCTTTGTGGTTGTTTCTTACAACCATTTAATTCCAGTGTGGGAACCGACGGATAGGTATTGGTAGTACTACTTGGGTTGACACCCCCACCCTCGTGTTGGTATACTAGTTAGTACCAACAGATGCCAGGAACGGGGCTTGGGTGAATATATTCCGACAAGATTCTTTGTGTACGTCGTTATGTTTGGTTGTAAAGCTCTTGTCATGTGATTTTACTTACTTATAACTGTATGCACGGTATTCTGCAATAACTTTATACAACATTAATTACTTATTTACTTTAAACCTGCGAGCTCACCAACAATTTTGTTGACCATTTTGAGCATATCTTTTCTGGTGATCATGCTAGCTGAGGTTCTGGTGTGCTGCCTTAGTGGAGACCCTAGGATGCATTTTTGGGCTAAACTTGTCATTTTGAAAACAATTGTTGTATCTGTTTCAAAAAACATTACACTTTGTAACTTGTTCCCAGGTTGTGAGAATTGCATACAATGTTATTATCTATGTTTATCTTATATCACGTTTATGCTTATGGCTATGTTGTCGTGAATACTGACTAAACACGACACAAGTCCCCTTGTTGTCGGGTGTCATCATGACACGCTTGTCATCATTATTATTATTGCATCTCTATCGCTTACCATGTGTGATGATGATTCCCGTCTCGTTACATCCCCGTGTTTCCGCTCTTAGCGAGGGTGTGACAGACTGGTATCAGAGCCATTGGTTATAGAGAATTAGGCAATACACTTGACCTAGACTATAACCTAGGAACCTTCATGTAGATTTGCATGCCAGGGTTGTGTGCATTTTATTTCTCATACGTGTTCCTCGTTACTTGTTCGTTTATCTATCTGTTTGTGATCATTTCACCCTGTGAGGGAGCCCTTGTGCTCACTCTTTACGGGATGCTTCTATTGGATCTTCCGTTTCCCTCTGCGCACCGAGTTGTTTTATCAATCCAGGTATTGAACCCGAAGAGATCTTCATAGATCATGCTATTGCGCTTGACCTTAGACACTGGGATTTACTCCGAGGAGGTTATGTCTGAGACCTTGAAAGAGGAGAAAATAGACAGCCTCCGCTAGACTAAACGTGATTATATACATGGGTTACAATTAATATGATGGACTACTGTTTGGACATTACCTATACATGGTGTGAGAATTACACGATTTGTATGCGATGCGTGACAGCCATAAGTATGATACTAACCCGGAAAGTTAGACCTTAATATGACATGGAGAATGCATTTACCACTTTTATGATTAGAACATGCTGCCTCGAAGAGTTACCCGTAGCAACAGTGGCGGAAGTGAAGCCGCGAGGGGCGGAGGCAGAGGCAGAGGTAGAGCACCGAGGACAAGTGATGGTCCTACCAATGACAATCAGGGAACAGGAAACTCTGACATGGCAGCCTTAATCGCTCAACAGTTGGCCGCACTAATTCCAACTATCGTGGCCCAAGTGAGCGATGCACTTCAGAATCACCACCCCACAGGGATGGTGGCAATGATAAGGAGGACAATGGGAACCTGACTGGGAATGAAAGCAATCAGGAGACCGGGAATGGTGGTATAGCCGGTAATGAAACTGGAATTGTTAATGAGACCAGGGTTGTGAATGCTAGACGGGGATGTTCATACAAGGAATTTGTGGCTTGTAAACCAAGAGAGTTTGATGGCAAAGGTGGAGCCATAGCCCTGACTAGATGGCTTGAAAAGATGGAGGCCGTGATCGACATCAGCGAATGCCTCGATAGTCAAAGGATCAATTATGCCACGTGCTCACTACAGGGCAAGGCACTAACTTAGTGGAACACTCAGATTCAGTCTAGGGGAAGAGAATCGGTGATGCAGATGTCATGGGATGAGTTCAAAGCCCTAATCACCGAGGAGTACTGTCCTCTCAATGAGATGCAAAAACTTGAGCATGAATTCTGGAATCATTCTATGGTGGGGGCTGGGCACACAGCTTACACCGATCGTTTTCATGAGTTGGCAAGATTGGTTCCGCATCTGGTCACTCCGGAATCAAAAAGAATCGAGAGGTATATTTGGGGACTTGCACCTCAAATCCGGGCAATGGTAACAGCAGCTGCTCCTCTTACTATCCAGAGCACAATTTTGAAGGTTGGCGCTCTAATTGATGAGATGGTGAGAACAGGGTATTGGGCAGGGGAGCAGAGAAAAGGAAAGATGTTGGGGAAACGAGCCGGTCGAGTGCCGGGAAATTTGAGAAAAGGGCCAAGACAACCAGAAATTCCGTGGCCGTGACCCAGGGCAGGTGAGAGTATGTGGGTCTGCACCCCAAATGCGATAGGTGAAACTTTCATCATTCCCCATCTATGCCGTGCCGGGTGTGCGCGAACTGTAGACGCCTGGGGCATTTAGCAAGAGACTGCAGAACAACGCCGAATATGGTTGCACCAGTCAACACGGTTAACCCCGCCGGGAATGCTAGGGGTTGTTACGAGTGTGGAAGCCCTGATCACTACAGGAACATGTGCCTCAAACTGAATCGGGCACCAGGCCAACAAGGGAACAACCAGCAACAGACAATGGCTATAGCTGGAAATCAAGGCCCGGCAAACCAAGGGCATGTGGCTCGGGGATGTGCTTTTTTCATTGGAGCCAACGATGCCCGTCAGGACCTGAATGTTGTCACGGGTATGCACTTACTCAATAATCACTTTGCATCTGTACTATTTGACACTGGAGCAGACAATAGGTTTATATCTTCTGAGTTTGTGCAATTGCTTGATTTGAGTCCTAGTAGGCTAGAAACTACCTACTATGTAGAAATGGCCAATGGTAGGGTTGTTTAGGCCGACAAGATTATTAGAAAGTGCTCGATAACATTGGAGGACCACACCTTCGATATAGACTTGATACCCTTTGAGTTACGAAGTTTCGACGTGATTGTGGGAATGGATTGGTTGTCGAAACATGGAGCTGAGATTGTCTGTTGGGACAAGGTAGTACGAATCCCTATGTCAGACGAGGAGTACTCAGAATTAAGGAGAACGACCGGGAAGAAACTTAAAGCTTATTTCCTGCATGAAAGCACGCCGGAGTTTACGAAAACAGTGCTACGCTTTTCTGGCTCATGTGGTGGAAAAGAAAGAAGAGGAGCAGAAATTGGTAGATATCCCTGTACTGCGGGATTACCCAGATGTATTTCCTGACGACCTGTTTGGTTTGCCTCCTCCACGGCAGGTGGAATTTCGTATTGAGTTGGTTCTTGGAGCTACACCGGTAGCAAAGACACCGTATCGGCTGGCACCATCTGAAATGAAAGAGTTATCTAGCCGGTTACAAGAACTACTGGAGAAGGGTTTTATTCGGCCGAGTCACTCGCCTTGAGGAGCACCGGTGTTATTTGTCAAGAAGAAGGATGGGTCGTTCCGTATGCGCATCGACTACCGTGAGTTGAACAAATTAACTGTGAAGAATCGGTATCCTCTCCCTAAGATCGATGACCTGTTTGATCAGTTACAAGGAGCTTCGTATTTTTCCAAGATCGACCTTCAATCTGGATATCATCAACTAAGGGTTTTCGAGGAGGACTACCGAAAACAACGTTTAGAACTCGTTATGGGCACTATGAGTTCTTGGTCATGCCGTTCGGATTGACTAACGCACCATCTGTGTTTATGGACCTGATGAATCGGGTGTGCAAACCTTACTTGGATAAGTTTGTGATCGTATTCATAGACGACGTACTTATCTACTCCCGATCGAAAGAGGATCATGAAGAACACCTTCGGGCAATACTAGAACTGTTAAGGGAAGAGAAACTTTTCACCAAGTTCTCGAAGTGTGAATTCTGGCTGCGAGAGGTGAAGTTTTTGGGTCATGTGGTTAACAAGGACGGGATTCATGTAGATCCCGGCAAGATCAAAGCGGTGAAGAAATGGGATGCGCCCCAGACACCTTCAGAGATACGGCAATTCTAAGGATTGGCCGGATACTATCGACATTTCATCGTGAACTTTTCAAAGATCACTCAACCATTGACATTGTTGACTCAGAAGGACAAGAAGTTTGATTGGGGACATGCACAAGAACAAGCATTCCAAACGCTGAAAGATAAGCTGTGTAATGCACCGATATTGTCCCTCCCAGATGGAACTGATGATTTTGTGGTATACTGTGATGCTTCGCATCAAGGGTTGGGATGTGTACTAATGCAGAAAGATAAGGTGATTGCCTACGCTTCGCGACAACTTAGGTGCACAAGAAGAACTACACAACTCATGATCTTGAGTTGGGCGCTGTAGTATTTGCACTCAAGATATGGAGACATTACCTGTATGGAACCAATGCATCATCTACATAGATCATAAAAGCCTTTAACATATTCTAGATCAGAAGGAACTCAATATGTGACAGCGACACTGGGTAGAGCTTCTTAGTGACTACGATTGTGAAATCCGGTATCATCCGGGGAAAGTTAACGTGGTGGCTGATGCTCTAAGCCGCAAAGAACGCGTGAAACCAATACGTGCTTGAGCTTTGGGATTGACCATTCAAACAAATTTGAAAGCTCAGATCCAAATTGCACAAAGTGAGGCGTTGAAAGAAGAAAACCTCACGGGAGAAGAATTCCAATTGATGTGCATGGACGATGGTGTACAGTACTTTGTGGACCGTATATGGGTCCCCAAATAGGGTGGTGTACATACCTTGGTCATGGATGAAGCACACAAGACGCGATATTCTATTCATCCTGGCACAGACAAGATGTACCACGATCTCAAAGATCTGTACTGGTCGCCAGGCATGAAGAAAGACATTGCCATGTACGTCAACAGATGCTTGACATGCTCAAAAGTTAAAGCTGAACATCAGAAACCATCAGGACTGTTACAGCAACCTGAGATTCCCGAATGGAAATAGGAGAACATAGTCATGGATTTCATTACCAAACCCCCGTGAGCGAGCAACGGGCATGACTCGATATTGGTCGTAGTGGATCAAATGACGAAATCAGCACATTTCTTGCCAATCCGAGAAGACTACAAAATGGACAAGTTGGCAAGATTGTACATAAAAGAGGTCGTGACAAGACACGGAATGCCGGTGTCAATCATATCCGACCGTGACGGCCGATTCACTTCACGATTTTGGCAGACACAATAGAAAGCGATGGGCACTCAATTAGACATGAGTACCGCCTATCACCCTCAGACAGATGGCCAAAGTGAACGAACTATACAAATGCTAGATGATATGCTGAGAGCGTGTGTAATCGACTTTGGTGGTATTTGGGACGCTCATTTGCCATTGATTGAGTTCTCTTACAATAACAGCTACCATTCCAGCATTGGGTGTGCTCCATTCGAAGCGTTGTACGGAAGGAAGTGTAGATCACCCGTTTGTTTGGCCGAGATTGGTGAAAGTCAGTTAACAGGTCCAGAGATCATTCAGGAAACAACTAAAAGATCTTCCAAATCAAAGATATACTGAAAGCCGCTAGAGACCGCCAAAAGAGCTATGCCGACAATCGTCGGAAGCCTCTAGAATTCAACGTTAGGGATCAAGTGTTACTCAAAGTCTCTCCTTGGAAAGGAGTTGTTCGGTTTGGAAAGAAAGGGAAGTTAGCCCCAAGATACATTGGACCATTCGAGATTACAGAAGAATTGGTCCAGTGGCTTACCGATTAGGTTACCACAAGAACTCAACAGTTTGCATGATACCTTCCATGTGTTGAACCTGAAGAAGTGTTTGGCTGACGAATCACTTCACGTACCAATTGAGGATATCAAAATCGAAGAAAAGCTTCATTTTATTGAGGAACCCATTGAGATCATGGATCGAGAGGTCAAACAGTTGAAGCACAGTAGAATACCGATTGTTCGTGTGAGGTGGAATTCAAAGCGAGGGCCAGAGTTTACATGGGAACGGGAAGATCAGATGAAACTTAAATATCCACACCTATTCGTGGATGACACTCTTGGACCTAACTCCAGTTGAATTTCGGGACAAAATTCTCTCAACTGGGGGATACTGTGACATCCGTCACCTTAAGGTCTGTCGAACAACATAATTAACCATAAAATTATTTTAATTCTTCCTCTTCTTCTTGAACTCCTGTTTTAAGAAATCATGTTTGCTTTATTACCCTTGTGACTGTACTTCCTCTGTGAACGTGTGCGAAGCCTAAACCATTTAAAAATTTCATCACCATTATCACCAAATATATCATTTTAATTATAACCATTATCATTAATAAAACCATTTTAAGCCATCAATTACCATTAAACACACTTTTAACATTAATATAACCAATACGCTTAAAGTCGTTTTCAACCGAAGAAAACTTTGGGAACTCAAGGGCTAAGTGGAGGGACTAAAATTGACATTTTGCAAACCTGGGATGGGTATAAAAACCCCATTCCCAGCCATTCTTCTCCATCTTCTCCATTTCTTCTTCACTTTCTTCTTCTTCACCCATCTTCTTCACTTTTGCACCAAAATCGCTTCATTTGGTCTCGTTTTCTTCGTCTAGGCTTCATTTACAACCTAGTTTACTCCATCCTTGTAGGTAGACGACCTTGGTTGTCCATTTCTTGCTCGTTTTACTGCTGTCCATTTCTAGGTTTCGGGTGTTCGGGTCAACTCGAACACAAGAGGTTGTGTGGGTGCGTGTGAAGACTTTCTGCGTGTGCTTCTTGTTCGTGTGTGTTTGTTGTGTGATTCTGGAAGTCCTTGTTGTGTAAAAACCGTGCTTGGGACAGCTGAAGGTTGCTTTGCACTTCAGTAGTCGCGAAGCAGTTCAGGCGACTAGTTCTGTCATGTGACTGAGCCGTGTGACTGGGTGAGTTGTGCGACTGCGTCATGCGACTGTGTCTTTTGGGCGACTGAATCGTGCGACTAGGGATGTCATGCGACTGAGTTGTGCGATCGAATGAATGTGTGTGCGATTGAGTCAATGCGGATGAGTGTGTGTGCGATTAAGTCAATACGGATGAATGTGTGTGCGATTGAGTCAATGCAGATGAGTGAATGCATGCGGCTGTGCGTGTATCACACGACTGAAGGCCAATTGTACGAATGAAGGTTTAGTCATACGAATGAAGCTGATTCGTACGAATGAAGGTTGATTCATGCGTATGGAGGTTAAGTCGTGCGATTGGGTGTTGTGTGGTACGACTGAATGCCAGTCATACGAATGAAGGTTCAATCGTGCCAATGAAGCTGATTCGTACGATTGAAGGTTGATTGGTATGAATGGAGTGTTGAGTCGAGCGTCTGGTCCTGTTGTGTGACTGATGATGTTTGAGTGTGAATTTCCTTCCTGAATGTCCTGTGATGATAAGGTAACATCAGTAAAAGTGTCATTTCTTGACCACAAAGATTAAAGTCAACGCTATCAACATGCACATACTATTTCAATTGAAATCAATCTAACATTTTACAATTATCGACAACCCATTTAGAACTGCAATATTTAACAAGTGCTATCTTTTATACAATGGGATCTTTATATGGATGTCATAAGCAATGACGACTACTCTTAGTACTTGGATCTACATAAGATCTGATACTTGTGTCCGCTTGTGTGTGTGCTACCCATGACCGACCGATACAACCCAAACTGACCAAACATTACTATATGCTTACACGACATTAATGCTTAACAATAACTGTCAATAGGTGTTTGACTGTTCATTGCATTCAACTGTTGGGAATCTTGATCATTCATACTTACCACTTAACATGTGAGTTTCGTGGCCCCTTTTTTATGCTTACACTAGTTTACAAACATTTACAAACATGGGGGAAAAGTATGCTCACCATTTTCTATGCTGTACAACATACATACAATTTACATACTTGGAATCAACATGCTACTGTTTTATGGGTACTTATCTGATACATGCTTGAGTCTGCTTTGTGGTTCTTTCTTACCACCATTTAATTCTAGTGTGGGAACCAACGGATAGGTATTTGTAGTACTACTTGGGTTGACACCCCCACCCTCGTGCTGGTATACTAGTTAGTACCAACAGATGCCAGGAACGGGCCTTGGGTGAATATATTTTGACAAGATTCTTTGTGTACATCGTTAGGTTTGGTTGTAAAGCTCTTGTCATGTGATTTTGCTTACTTATAACTGTATGCACGGTATTCTGCAATAACTTTATACAACATTAATTACTTATTTACTTTTAAACCTGCGAGCTCACCAATAATTTTGTTGACCATTTTGAGCATATCTTTTCAGGTGATCATGCTAGCTGAGGTTCTAGGTGTGCTGCCTTAGTGGAGACCCTCGGATGCATTTTCAGGCTAAACTTGTCATTTTGAAAACAATTGTTGTATCTGTTTCAAACAACATTACACTTTGTAACTTGTTCCCGGGTTGTGGGAATTGCATACAATGTTATTATCTATGTTTATCTTATATCATGTTTATGCTTATGGCTATGTTGTCGTGAATACTGACTAAACACGACACAAGTCCCCTTGTTGTCGGGTGTTGTCATGACACGCTTGTCATCATTATTATTATTGCATCTCTAACGCTTACCATGTGTTATGACGATTCCCGTCACGTTACATCCCCGTGTTTCCGCTCTTAGCGGGGGTGTGACAATGTTGGGGGTGAAATATGTGATGGTTACCCGAGTTACGTATAACTTCGGGGGTGTGGCATAAAGCCAAGCATATGTATGAGGTGAGCGACTTTGTGTTGCAACAGACTTGGATAGAGTTTGATCCCTGTGATTGACTCATATGGGATCTTTGTCGTGTATCCCGTGTTGTGTCAGTCTTCGGACATGAGTCGGGGGTTTGTGTACAGACCCCAGCACAGCATCAGCTTTCGAGCATGAGTCGGGAATATTGCATGAGACAAGATTCGAGTAATAAAGAGTAATGAACAAAAGATAATGTATGAAAGAAAGAACGTATGAAATGAACGTTAATGAATTATCATAATAATGCACGATATAGACTCTTGTCATTCGACCTCAGTAATCGTGGCTGAGTGCCACGAAGAGGGTAAAGTCTGACCGGAACTATAGAGAGCAGTGAAAGATAATGTTATACGTTGAATGAACGAAAGTTAATGAACGTAATGATGAAGATAATAATGATATTACCTATGTGTACGTATGATGTGTGAGCATGTACGAAAGTATACTGTGATTTGAAATTAAGTAAAAACAGTTTTGATGAAAGTAAAGTATTTTATTATAAAAACTAGAACTCACTCTACGTCATTGACTTTTGTATGCATGATGGTTGGCAGGTATTATGTTGATGCTGAGGAGTTGCAGGCATGGATGCATAAGCTACTGGGAGCAGTTTGAGGCTGGCATCCGTATTTTGACATGTCTTTGTATTTTGAGATGAAAACAAATGTTATAAATGAATGAAATGACATGTTTTTAGTTATTAATGAAAGTTTTAAATTCCGCTGCAAAATAAATGTACGTTGTAAAATGTTTTATGTGCAATGAATGACCAACTGTGAGGTGCCCAGGAACGGGGCCTTACAAGTTGGTATCAGAGCCAAAGTTAAGTGAATTAGGTGAATATTTTAAAAAACCTAATCTTAAACTGAGAATGGGACCAAGAAGGAAAGGGATGTCAGTCCTAGTAGCTACGTGCCTATAGGTAAAGGTTTTATGTAAACGTTTAAAGTAAGTTAACGTTAACCGGTATTATGTGCGCATGCTATTTGATTTATGTGCTCTTAGTAGATTTAGATACTGATTAAGTCAGGATAGGAAATGCTTGGGGTATGAAGAGTAAAGTAAGTGGCTAATCATAACTGGCCACTGTAATTAGGGACTTACTATACTTGACATAAACTGAGTTATTACCTTGAATGACCACGTTAGTGTTTGAATCTTATAGTGTGTTAGAAGATGGCTGGTGGCAGATCATCGAAAGCTTCACGAGGTGGAGGTGGCGGTGGACGTGGTGCTGAACCACGGGTCATAAGAGGAAGGTCTAGGGCTAAAAAAGTAGTCCATGAAGAACCCGAGACCGCTCATCAGGAGGGCGGTGATGAGAATGCTAATCAGCGGGCCTAGGTGAGAGAGGCAGTCGTGGAGGAAGTGCATCAGGTCATGCAGACGATCCTACCGTCTGTGGTGACCGAAGTTATAAAGGCTGTTAGAGATGGGGAGAGACAGGAAAGGGGCAGACCTTTGGGTGAAAGGAGACAACCCGAGACTGAAACGGTTTTCTTCGATGACGAAGAAGAAGAAGAGGAAGAGCCTACGTCGGAGGCGTCCGGCGGCACGAGGCTGTAACTATGGGGCGTTTCAATGATGCAACCCCTCAACTTTTGATGGAAATGGCACTGCCGCTACTGCTCATCGATGGTGAGAGAGATGGAAGCGGTATTGAATATCAGCGAGTGCCGGGAGGATCAGAAAGTAAAGTTTGTTGCCCACTCTTTTATGGACTCAGCCTTGTGTTGGTGGGACAATATTGTCCAGATCGAGGGAAGCAGGGCTATCGGAAGGATGAGATGGCTAGAGTTGAAGAGGCTAGTGATTGAGGAGTTCTATCCTTATCGTGAGATGGATAAGGTTGAAAGAGAGTTCTTGCAGCTGGAGGCGGGAAGGATGACACATCAGCAATATACCACTAAGTTCAATGAGATGGCATGTCGGGTGCCAGATCAGGTGACACCTCTCTCACGAAAGATCAAGAGGTACATTCAGGGCTTGCCGACAGACATCCGTAGGCACATGATCGCTTCCCGACCGAGCATGTTTAGGTCGGCGGTTGATTTGGCAGGGAGATTGTATGATGAAAGATCTCTGATGGTGACTGAAGGTAGCAAGAAAGGAGAGGGTGATCAAGAATGGGACGGGAAGCGATGGGGACGTGTCGGAGCCACTCCAGGTGGCAAAGGTGCACGAGTGGATGATCAGCGTGTGATCATAACTGATGTGGGGTCGAAAAGGTGTGACAAATGTGGACACAGGCACCCTGGGGAATGTAGATTGGGGGGCAATGTCTGTTTCCGTTGTGGGAGGACTGGACATGTGGCGAAGAACTGCGGTATGGGGAGGTGTTATTCCTGTGGTGAGGAAGGTCACATGAGCAGAAATGCAAGAAGCCGAGGGCGGAAGGTTTGGGAGTGAAGAAGATGAGAGGAAGCTAGAATGGACCCCGATGTTGTGTTAGGTACGTTCTAGTATACCAAACTTTAGCCTCAGTGTTATTTGATTTTGGTGCTTGTAAAAAAAGGTTTTATCTCTGTTGCTTATTGTGCCAAGTTGCCTGTTAGTGGTAAGAATATAGATAAGCCCTTTGATATAGAATTGCCATTAGTAAGTCTACCAGGTTCCCTAATGCCCTGGAGGACTGCGCGATAGAATTGAGAGAGAGCGCTTGTTGCTGCTAGACTGTTAAAGATAGGTGTAGGTGGATAGATGTACATCTTTGGTGAGTTGAACAGTAATCTACGACTCGAAACCCAAGTGCTGCAAGGAGATGGATTGATCAACCGTGCACAACCAGAGTTTGGTGTCGACCTATGACAATGAATTATGATGAAGGCTTCGACCAGGAAAGCGGATTGCTTAGTTTGGAATCGAGTAAAGCTAATATTAAAGTGTAGAGGGACATTCCCAGTTGTTTCTTAGGTAGGAGAAGTGACATATCGACTAGAGCTACCCGATGAGTTAAGTGGAATTCATCTGATGTTCCATGCATCTCGTCTAAGAAAGAGCACAACCGATGAGGCTGTGATCATACTACTAGAGAACATTGAGATGGACAAAGTATCCAACCACGAGAATCAACTGGTGGCCATTATTAATAAGAAGAAGTGAATAGGCTAACGAGGATGATGGTTTCACTTGTGCGGGTGTAGTGAAGCCTAAAGGGATCTAAGTTTAAGTGCAAGATTAAAGAAGAGGTGATACGGTGTTACCCATAACTGTTTGAGAAGCGACAGGTTTCGGGGACGAAACCTCTTTAAGGGGGTAGACTTGTAACACCCCGAATTTATATTTAACGAAAGGAAAAGAAAAGTAAATAGAAAGAATAGATAATGAGCAGAAGTGGAGGAGGATAAAGTGTATAAAGTACAAAACCTTATTATTTTAAGGTTTAAAGGGCCATGGTCGCCCATATCAAAAGCAGAAAGCTGCTTTTGCTCTCGGAGGAAGAAAGAGAGAGAGAGCCCCAGTTCTAGAGAGAAAGAGGAAGAAACGGCTGCAAAGGTAAGTCTTCTCTTATATGAGCTCGGTTTCAGCTAGGTTTCAAGTTCTTGACCGAAGTTCTTGGTGTTTAGTGTTTGTTTTCGGGATTCAAGAGCTTAATCGAAGGTGGATCTCGAACTGGAAGAGTGTTGCTCAAAGGCTGCTCAAGGTGAGTTTCTAGAACCCCTCTTTTACTGATTTTCAACTTGTTTGGGGCTATTATGCATGCTAAGTAAACATTTTGAAAGTAACCGTGGGTCTACAGCCTTATTTTCGAAAAGATGTATGTATGTATGTATGTTTTAGTGTTGATTATGGGTTAGTGATGATGATTAGCATGCTTTGATGCCCTTAGTATGTTAGATATGTGCTTAGGTATCATTAGAATGATAATGGGGTGATGTTGGTAGCATAGAAAATATTTCAGAAGGCTCTAATAAACATGAATAGTGGCCCATGCGCCCAAGTGTTGGCCACGCGCCTAAACAGTGGCCTATGCGCCTAAGTGTTGGCCATGCGTATAAACAGTGGCCCATTCGCCTAAGTGTTGGCCATGCGCCCAAGTGTTGGCCATGCGCCCAAACAGTGGCCCATGCGCCTAAGTGTTGGCCATGCGCCAAGTGTTGGCCATGCGCCTAAACAGTGGCCCATGCGCCTAAGTGTTGGCCATGCGTCCAAGTGTTGGCCATGCGCCTAAATAGTTCCCGTGCGCCCAAGTGTTGAAACGGCTAAGTGTTGATGCGCCTAAATAGGTGTCATGCGCCTGCATAGTGGCAAAGCGCCTGAACAGGGCAGAAGCGCCCAAATAGTGCCCACGCGCCCAAACTGTTTAAAACTTAGAATTTTTATGCTCATCCGCCTGGAAGGTCCCATGCGCCCAATTTGGACTTAAGGTTTTCTAAGTGGTTTTTAAGGGGTAATATGGGGAGATAGGCCTGTTTATGATATGATGGATTATGTTTGATGTGTGTTATGTATGTATGATGTGCCTGTATGGTGATGGTGTATGTTTATGATTATGTGTATGTTCCTTATTTTGTATGTATGTCTTCCCTTGGCTTTGCATTGAACATTAATGAATGTAATGAAAGTATTATGTAACGTAAAGTGGAAGATAATGAAAAGAGGAACATAATAAATAAATGCATGCATGTCTTAATGAATGAGAACGTGAGAGGCTTGCAAGCGAAGTATAGTGAGGTGCACGGCGCTAAATGCCTTAAACTCAATCGCGTGAGGTTCAACTAATCCTAAAGTATGCACGCAAGGGTTCCAATATTTGTGACTGACCTTCAGTGGTGTTATCTATTTCGATGGGGGTGTTGTTACCCATTTCGGTGGGGGTGTTGTTACCCATTTCGGTGGGGTGTTGTTATCTATTTCGGTGGGGTGTTGTTACCCATTTTGTTGGACCAAAAGAACCAATGAGCCTGATCAGAAAAACCTCTAAGTCCTACGGACATCACAACAACTGCTGAAGACTTGATCAGCTGTTTGATAAAGTCTGAAGACTTCAACAGCTGAAGACTAAAGTACTGAAGACTTCAACAGCTGAAGACTAAAGTATTGAAGACTTCAACAGCTGAAGACCAAAGTCTGAAGATCAATAGCTGAAAAACAAAGTACTCAAGATCAACAGCTGAAGTACAAAGACTGAAGACATCAGCTAATGACAATAGCTGAAGTTCAAGTACAAGTACTGAAGCCTTCAGAGTTTGTTACAACAGCTAAAGAAGCATTCTTCAGTTGTTGTGATGGTTTCCTTTCAGTAGTTTTCTTTTTGTTTCAGTATTTGTAAAACGACTGAAGAGCATGTTCTTCAGTCGTTGTAGTTTCAGTAGTTTCTTTTCACTAGTTGTAGTGATAGTTAACACTTAGTATTTTTTGTAAGAAGATGTCAGCTGTTTTGACATCTTCAGTAGTTGTGTTAACTTTCAGTAGTTTGAATAATTCTGTTAGATGTCACTATCAAGTGACATCAGCAGACGTCACATCTCCATTATAAGGAATGTTCAACCATGACATTCCTATATAAGAGATGATTGACCTGATTGTAAGTGTGACATTTTGCCACCACGAAAGCACGTATTGAATGAAATCTTTGATTTGTAGAATTCTTTCTATAATCGTTTGTTCTTACTTTGAATATCAACTGTATTCTTGTGAATTGTTTAATTCATTGTTTGATTTCCGCTGCAATACTCACCAATCAATCAAACGTAGATCACTGATCCTAACAATTGGTATCAGAGCGTGGTTAATCATTGATCGATCTAACAATTGATCATTGAAACTGCTAATCGATATCTGCATTTGATTGAATTGGCATATTTGCAAGAATCGGTCATAGTTAAATTGAATTTCTGCTACTTTCGTTTTATTGCTTTCTGTTTTCTCTTGGTTCAATTTGGTTGTTGTGTTTTGTTCTAAATCTGTTAAAACTTAATTGATTTTGGTTGAATCTGAGAATGACTACTCCTTCTAATGACCCTCACAATACCGGTTCTTCAACTAAGCCTTCGATGCTGGTTAGGACTGAGTATAACATATGGCAACGAAGACTGCTTCATCACCTGTCTGTTAACAGTTCAGGTTGTTGGACATCAGTGGTACATGGTCCACATAAGCCTATGGTGAACAATCAGGAAACCAATCAAATGGTTCCGAAGAAGAAGGAACAATACTCAGATGAAGATCGGAAACTGTTTGAGATTGATGCTAAAGCCCATGGAATTCTGGCCATGGCACTACCGAATGAAATCTATTCAGGGCTTATGCATCATGAAACTGCTCATGACCTCTGGAATGCACTGAAGGAATAATTCGGTGGAACTGATGAGTCTTAGCAAACAACAGAGAAATCCTTGCCCAACAATATGAAACATTCTCTCATAGGAAGGGTGAGACACTAACTCAACAGTTTGAGTGTTTTTCCAGTTTGATCTCTGAGCTAAAAATGGTCAAACATGAATATACCAATAGCCAGATGAACAACAGATTCCTTAGATCACTGCCTGAGAGATGGGACACATACACTATTGTCCTACGCTCCAGTGCAAATCTGGATAAACTATCTCTCACCCAACTTCATGGGAAACTGCTTACATTTGAGAGAGAGATAGAGCAGAAAAGGAAACTGGCATCATCAGGAAAGCTCACTGATGACTTTGTACCAGGGAACACTGCCTTGGTTGGTCATGCGTCAGAATATGCTGCATCCGAAAGTAATTATGATGAGCATATAGATTTCTCTTCAAACAGTTCAGATCATGCATTCGTTGGTGTTGATAGTCACTCAGGCTGTAATAGTGACAATTTATGTTTTATCATGGATGATTTGAAAGGAATAGCTGATGATGATCTAGAAGAGATGGATATTCTGAGCCAAATGGCCTTGATTAATATCAGATCTTAGAAGTTCTACAAGAGAACTGGCAGGAAATTTCCAGGACTCTCTGGCAAAACCAAAGTTGGTTTTGACAAGAGTAAGTTGAGGTGTCACAAATGCCAAAGGCTTGGACACTTTGCAAGAGAGTGTAGATCATTTGGATCTAACTCCTCTGCACCCTTTGTGACTTTTCCAAGCACTAGTCCATAAAACAGGGGGCAACATCCTGCTAGTTCTGGTCATCATTCACAACCTGTTTCACCTGCATATTTTGTCCCTCAGGGTCCAATGTCATATCCGTATCCTTGCTATTACATGCCTCAGCCAAATCCAGTTCAAGTTCCTACTGCATAACAACCACAAGCATTACCTGAGCCTCTACCATCTCAATCACAACCTCATCATAGCTTTTTCACCCCTGGTAATGTTGACTGGAGCAGTTTACCAGATGATCTCTCTGGTACTGAGCAATTATTTACTGGTGATGGTCAACATGGTGGTGAACATCCATTTGGGAATCTAGCTCTCATGACCCTGGAAACTATTGAGGGTTCTTGCTCCAATGCATCTTCTTCACAGGTAACACAGGTAACCCAGGTATCCTCTGAGGCTAAGGCCAAGCTTTGTTCTGAATCTTGCATAGATGCATTGTCTCTATTAGAGAAGCAAATGTAGCTGTAATTAATCAAAATCTAGAGCTTGAGCAAACTATTTCCAAAAGAAAAGCTGAATATGAGTCTGTCCTTAAGGACAAAGATGATGAGATTTATAAGCTTAAATGCCAATTAAGTGATAAACCCAAGCCTTCAACCAAATTCAAAAAGAAGGATAAGGTTCATCACAAAACAGCTGATGGTGCTCCTCATAATAAACATCAGACTAAGTCTGTTAATTTTAAGGTGGAAATGGTGGATCACAGGAACTTATCAAACACAAGTATTGATATGTCACAAGAGCTGAAAGCTTTGGCTACAAATTAGACACAACTTGTTATGATGGTTCAGCATTTGTTGGGGAGAGTTAACCATTAGATGCACCTGTGATCAAATCACTGAAAAGGCATTCCAAGCCCAAATCCAAGGAATCCATTTCAGCACCATCTCCTTCTTCAGCTGTTAATCATAAGAAACAAGTTATGCTTGCATCTGTTGATGAAAACAGACCCAAAACCAAAAAGGTTTGGGTCTCAAAATCTAACTAGTTTTCTTTTATGCAGGGTTCTTCAACATGCCAAAGGAGCATCTGGTATGTGGACAGTGGAGGATCAATGCATATGACTGGGAGCAGTTCTCTTCTTAATGACTACTCTCAAGGAAAGAAGGATTTGTTTCATTTGGAAATGATGCCAGAGGTTACATCATTGGGAAAGGATATGTGTCTAATGGACAAATCCAGTTTGATGATGTCAACCATGTGGAGAATCTCAAGTATAATCTGCTAAGTGTCAGTCAGATGTGTGATAAAGGGCATGTTGCACTTTTCACAAGCCAGAACTTCAGGATTCTGTCTTCCCAAGTTCTGAGGCTGATTGACAAGGTAATGGATGAACATACTCTCCTGAAGGCCAACAGGATCGGAAGAGTGTATGCCTTGGATCTGTCAAAGAAGATTGATTTGAAGGGTCATCCATGCCTGTTCTCCAAAGCCTCTCTTCAGGAATCTAAACTATGGCATAGGAGGCTGGGTCATGTCAATCTCAGAAACATGAATCAGTGATCCATAATCGTTTAGTGAGAGGTTTATCAATCAAGGAGTTCCATGTGATGAAGCCTGAACTGCTTGTTTGAAAGAAAAACAACACAAAGTCTCATTCCCTTCCATTGAAGAACCTAAGTCCACTGCCTGCTTGCAGTTACTGCACATGGATCTATTTGGTCCTGTGAGAGTGATGAGCATGGGAAAGAAGAAATACTGTCTGGTAATTGTGGATGATTACTCCAGATTCGTATGTACTTTCTTTCTACATTCAAAGGATGAGGTTGCTCAGAAGATTACAACTTTGTGCTGTATGTTGAGAAGCAGTATTCCCTATCAGTCAAGTGTATAAGGAGTGACAATGGTACTGAATTAGAAACCATACACTTGATGATTTTTATCTTTCAAAAGGAATCAAAAGGCAGTTTAGCATCCCAAGGACTCCAGAACAAAATGGAGTAGTGGAGAGAAAGAATAGGACTATAATTGAAGCTGCAAGGTCCATGTTGGCTGACTCTGGTTTGCCTTTGACCTTTTGGGCTGAAGCTGTCAATACAGCTTGCTATGTGCAGAATAAAGTGTTAGTAAATCAGAGGTTGATGAAGACTCCATATGAAGCTCTACATCATTGGCTCCTTTGATTTCATTCTTCAGAGCCTTTGGATGTCCTTGTTTCATTCTCAACACAAAGGGTCAACTCCACAAATTGATCCTAAGGTGGATGCAGGGTATTTTGTAGGTTATTCATCCACTTTCAAGGCTTATAGAGTCTTCAACTGCAGAACAAAGATAGTTGAAGAAACCTTGCATGTGAAATTCAATGAATCTCCTAAGGATAAAATTCCACAAAACCCTGTGGAGTTGTTTGATTTGGACATACTGCAATATGCTCCTTATCAAACTCCAGCTGTTGCAGATCATGTGGATAAATCATCTTCTGCAGCAAGTCTTCCACCTGGTGGTACTGAAGATGATGATGATATCAGTACTCACCTTTTCAAGTTCAGTGACCAACTGCCTGAGTCTGCTAAACTTGATGTTCCTGTACCTTCAGCAGCCCCATCCACAACAAATGCTGATGAGATTTCTGATTCCTCTACATCGTGTGATTTGCCATCTAATACTTGGTTTCAAGAATCTGAATCAACATCTGCTGATGCTGAACCGGCTACAAACACTTGCACTGATCTTATTGTGCACCAAGAGCTGAAGAATCACCCCATGTCTCAAATCATTGGTGGTATCAATGCTGGCGTCTCAACCAGAAGTCAATTGTCTAAATTTTGCTTCTATGCTCTCTTCATCAGTCAGCAAGAGCCAAAGAACTATCATGTTGCTTTCAGAGACAATGGATGGGTGGAAGCCATGCAGCTTGAGCTACTTCAGTTCAAGAAACAGCAAGTGTGGGAACTGGTTCCTCTACCCCTAGGTAAGTGTGCAATAGGCACTAAATGGTGTTTAGGAACAAAACAGATGAAAATGGCTTATGTGTGTCAACCACCAGGTTTTGAGGATAATAAACATCCAGATTGGGTATACAAGCTTGATAAGGCTCTTTATGGGTTGAAACAAGCTCCTAGAGCCTGGTATGAGACATTATCAAATTTTCTTCTTCAAAATAATTTCACTAGAGGCTCCATAGATAAAACTTTATTCATTAAGAAGGTGGATCAGCATAAGCTACTTGTTCAAATTTATGTTGATGATATTATTTTTGCATCCTCTGATCCCCAGTTGTGTGATGACTTTACCAATTTAATGCATAAGAAGTTTGAAATGAGTGCAATGGGAGAATTACAGTTCTTTCTAGCATTGCAAATCAAACAAAAGGCTGATGGGACTTTCATTCATCAGTCTAAATATACAAAAGATCTTTTGAATAAGTTTGATTTACAAAATTGTAAGCCCTGTTCTACTTCCATGTGCAACACCACACAACTGGATGCAGATCAGAAAGGTAAAGCTGTTGATGAAACACTTTACAGATGTATGATTGGGTCCTTGATGTACTTAACAGCTTCTAGACCAGATATTATGTTTGCAACGTGTGTTTGTGCTAGATTTCAGGCTGCTCCTAAAGAGTCTCACTTGATTGCAGTCAAAAGGATCTTTAGATATTTGCAAGGTACACAATCTCTAGGTTTATGGTATTCCACTGGACACTCTTGCAAATTGGTTGCTTTTTCCGATAGTGACTATGCAGGGTGTAAGTTAACCAGAAAGTCAACTTCTGGTGGATGTTAATTCCTAGGCAACTGTTTGATTTCTTGGCAGAGTAAGAAACAAACATTGTTGCTACATCCACCGCTGAAGCAGAGTACATTGCTGCTGCAAGCTGTACTTCTCAGGTACTCTGGCTTCCGAACCAACTTTTGGATTATGGCATTACAGAGACTAAGACTTCATTATTAATGGATAGTGCTTCAGCTCTTTGCATTGTCAAGAATCCTGTCCAGCACTCTAGGACCAAACATATAGAGATCAGATATCATTTTATTAGGGACTGTTTTGAAAAAGGTCTGATTGATCCAAAGTTTGTGCCTAGTGCTGATGAGCTTGCAGACATTTTTACTAAGCCTTTGGATAGCTCGACTTTCCAAAACCTAGTGCTAAGGCTTGGTATGCTGCAGCTAGAATAAGTGATAACTACTGATGATCTCGGTAAATAAGTACTGATGATCATTTGTAATCATATCGCAAATAAGTACTGATTCTGTTACAAGAACTGATACAATGATAACTACTGATATAAGTACAAACAGATAAGTACTGATGTCCTATGAAGCAACTGAAAAACAACCAAAAAGACTGATGAGTAAGTGTTGAGGACAGTATGAAACAGCTGAAAAGCTATGAATTGACAAAAACTACTGATGAGAATTTTCTCTTCAGTTGTTTCTAAAACTGCTGCTTCATCTTAAACAACTGATGACAAAACCACGTCTTCAGTAGTTTCACAACTACTGATGACTAACACCACGTCGTCAGCTGTTTACAACAACTATTGACAAAACCATGTCTTCGGTAGTTTCACAACTACTGATGACTAACACCACGTCGTCAGCTGTTTCCAACATCTGAAGCTAAAACCATGGTCTTCAGTAGTTTTATAACTACTGATGCCTACAACCAAGACTTCAGTTGTTTCAACATCTGAAGGTTAATACCACATCATCAGTCGCTTAAAACTACTGATGACTCATACCAACCCTTCAGTTGCTTTATAACCCATACCCTATAAATACTTTGTCTTACAGAGCTTCATCATCTCAAACCTAACGTTCAAAAACTCAGAACCTTCTCTCACATCAATGGCGAACATGAAGCTTAAACCACGACACAACTGTGTTGCTTACCGTACTAAATCACCCTTCTGGAGAAAGTTTGATAATGCCATTGATCTAATGTTCAACTCTCCATACAAAACGGCTTTCCTTCTAAATCCTACCATTCATGCCGAATCCCTCCATCAGTTCTGGACGAACGTCACCCTCATCACTGGGGAGAATGACACCGACTCTCTCCAGTCGTTCGTCAATAACCATCAGGTGGTCATCACTCCAGAAATCCTTCGCCAAACCCTACAACTGAATGATGCCACTTTCCCCACTGGGTATCCAAAGGGCACCACTGATCTATCATTTGCCCAACATGGATACCAGGGTAACCTTAGTGCCTCTACCATCCTGAAGAAGCATTTTCATGATGCGGAACGACTAATTTTTCACATGGTGAATGTATGCTTAGCTCCTAAGACTTCTTCTTGGGATCAAATGTCGACAAGGTGGCAGCAGGTATTATTCTCTATCCTTGACCAACAAAACTTAAATTTTTCTGAAATATTATTTCTTGAACTCAAGGATATGGCCTCCAAGCCTATAGCTAACCGATGGATATTATATACTTGGTTCCTAATGACCATTATAGTAAACCAGCTGAAAGCTGAGGGACTTGTTGGCCTTGGAGTCCCTGCCACGGCTATATTGCCTGAAGTATACTCCAAGCACAACTCCGACCAGTCACTCAAACTGGCTGCCAAACTGCGAAAACCCACGCAGCTGGAACCCACAGCCACCACGTCCAAATCCATTGTCCCCACCAAACCCAAACACAAGAAAGCCAAAAAGGCTACTTAGGGAAATGAGTCCCCTAAGGATGCCCCTGCAACATAAACGCAGGTTATATCTACTGGTCATAACCCCCCAGTAGATACACGAACTCACTCACCCTCAACCGCTCAGGTTTCCTCTCAATAGGAGCCAGTAGCAACCACCTCTGGGGCACCTATACATCTGGAACCTTCCTCACTTGAGGAGGTTGCCATTGAAACGCACCACTCTCCCCGGGTGCATACTGCCTTCACACCCTCTCCCACTGCAACCGCCCCCCAAAGTCCTACCATCATAATTGCCAAAGTGCTGACTCAGTTGCACTCCTCACCTCCTCCCCAGATACCAATCACAACTGGGATAGCCCCAACCATTGAGGGGGAGGACCAAAATGCTTCTGACACCCCACAACACAAGGGTTACCATATTCAATCTCCAGGTGTAGAAACGGAGATTCGAATTTCTGGTGAGGCTGCCACTTCTCTTGCTTCAGCATATGATCAGCCTGAAGTTGGTAACATTCATAAGACCTCACCTGAGGCAACTGCTGATGAAGGACATGGTCCTGAGGCAGGAAGTCCCCAGTACCACGACCAAGGGGCACATGCTACTACTGATCTACACTCAGAGCATGTTCATCCTGATTCTATCAGGAGGTCAGGTGATTCAGTAAACATTGATGATGACCTGGGCTTCTTTTATGATGTTTTAGCCCAAAACACCATCCTCGAGGATGAGGTGAGCAGACTCAAAGAGCTGCTTGCCAAAATTTCTCAGGATCAAAGACCATCTACCCCTCAAAACCCATAGATGGCACCTTCCTCTGAAGGTCTCCCATACACTGAGCCACTCCAAAACACTCAGCCACCTGCCTCTGCTTCTGGCACTATTTCTCAGGGACAGAACCCCCCTGAGCAAATAGCTGCTATCTTTCAACATTCCTTACCTCTCATCACCTCAACTATCACTGATATGGTGCTTAAAACCCTTGATGAGAGGCTTCCCTCAGTTATACAACCCTTGATAGAGGATGCTGTGAGCAAAAGGCTTTCTGACAATCAACCCCTTGCAACCAATGCAACCAAAAAGGGGGAGATTCAGTCAGTGAAAGCAAAAAGAAAGAGGATTGTAGATAGGAAAGAAACTGAGAAGGAGAAGGTGAAGGATGCTGACATGGAGAAGGTGACTGAAAGTACTAAAGACTTTCATGTCACATACATGAAAAGGAATAATGAGAAGGAGACTGACTTGGAGACAATGGTGAAGAAGGCTGATGCCGAACACAGCCGATCAATGGATAACATCATTGATCAGTTGTTTAGGCAAGGTCACGACATTGAAAAACATGACTTAGAAATCAGAAGACTAGAGATTGAAGAAATCCAAGCTAGATGGGCAAGTTATGATGTGTTGGAAAGGGAAAGGCTAGAAATCATGATCAGGTTCATAGCGAAATATCTGGGTAGATCATTGATTGAGATCAAGGCATGGTCCAGGGATAGCATCTTGGCAATAACCACCAAGATCTGTTCATCTGAAGTATACACCAAAGGATTGGTTATTGAAGCCTTAAATGAAGCTGGTGCTGGGAGCAGGACTGAACTAGTCAAGCAATCTAAAGCCGACCTCACTTCCAGAATGCTAGATCAGCCTGTCAACATTCCCACACCAAAACCACCACAACCACAACCCACTAAACCAATTCCCTTACCCACAAAACCAGTAGCCAATGAAGTACCCAGAAGAGGAAGAGAAGGTACTGAGGCTAGAAGAAGATGACGAAGATAATGATGAAGATGAAGATAGGCTGCCACTCTCAGCTGTTATACAGTTGCCTAAGGCCACAAGTCACCTCCCAACAATTACTCCTAAAACTCAAAGACAAATTATGAAAGTGAAGCTAGAAGAAGAAGAGCTTCATAAACAACATGATGAGGAATTATTGAGGAGGGTTGACAAAGCATATGCTGCCACATCTTGAATCATCAACATGAAGAAGCATGCTCTCAGATTATACACTCTTAAACATACATTTCAATATCAAAAGGAGAGAGTGAAGATTTGGCCTGATCCCAGGGTGTCTCATAGGATTCACAAGAAAAACATTCCACAGAGATACATTGGCCAAGTGAAGAAGATTGTAGATGAAGTATCTCACTGGTCTTTGTAGTATCACCCTGGGAAATCCTAGATGACTTCAAGAAAGCCTATAAAGCCAACCTGACCCCACAAAAGATGCTGGAAAACAAAATGGTGAAAAATGGATTAGTATATAAGAGGCTTGAGGAAGTTAGAAAGAATGAGCTCCAGTTGTTCTTAGAGGGTAATCACCCTGATGAATTTGCTTATAGAGTAATAACAACTGTGGAACTCAAAAATGGGAAACAGGTCAAATACCTATCTGAATATTATGGACCAAAATCACTTTTTGAAGGAGGAGCTGAAGAACTTACCATGGAGGAACAGATAACCTTCCTTGAGGCCTATACAAGGGAGTCATACAGACTCATTATTGGGAAGTAGATCTCATGGATGGGGTAACAGCTCTGTGTCCTGTTCCCCAAGACAGAGTTCCCATTCATCCTTTGCCAAACAGATCATTGAGACTTCTTCCCAGGCCTGTGCTTATATGGGTCACTTCTGAGCTGATCTAGAAGACAAAAAGACCAAATCTTTATGGCATAATAAGTGGGACATCTTCAATAAGTTTAGAGGTTTTGCCTGCATTGGTTCAGGGGGAGTTTGTTGGACCAAAAGAACCAATGAGCCTGATCAGAAAACCTCTAAGTCCCACAGACATCACAACAACTGCTGAAGACTTGATCAGCTGTTTGACAAAGTCTGAAGACTTCAACAGCTGAAGACTAAAGTACTGAAGACTTCAACAGCTGAAGACTAAAGTATTGAAGACTTTAACAGCTGAAGACCAAAGTCTGAAGATCAATAGCTGAAGAACAAAGTACTGAAGATCAACAGCTGAAGTACAAAGACTGAAGACATCAGCTAATGACAACAGCTGAAGTTCAAGTACAAGTACTGAAGCCTTCAAAGTTTGTTACAACAACTGAAGAAGCATTCTTTAGTTGTTGTGATGGTTTCCTTTCAGTAGTTTCTTTTTGTTTTAGTATTTGCAAAACGAATGAAGAGCATGTTCTTCAGTCGTTGTATTTTCAGTAGTTTCTTTTCAGTAGTTGTAGTGATAGTTAACACTTAGTATTTTTTGTAAGAAGATGTCAGCTGTTTTGACATCTTCAGTAGTTGTGTTAACTTTCATAGTTTGAATAATTTTGTTAGATGTCACTATCAAGTGACATCAGCAGACGTCACATCTCTTATATAAGGAATGTTCCACCACGACATTCCTATATAAGGGATGATTAACCTGATTGTAAGTGTGACATTTTGCCACCACGAAAGCCCGTATTGAATGAAATCTTTGATTTGCAGAATTCTTTCTATAATCGTTTGTTCTTACTTTGAATATCAACTGTATTCTTATGAATTGTTTAATTCATTGTTTGATTTCCGCCGCAATACTCACTAATCAATCAAACGTAGATCACTGATCCTAACACATTTCGATAAGGTGTTGTTACCCATTTTGATGGGGGTGTTGTTACCCATAATGTTGGGGGTGAAATATGTGATGGTTACCCGAGTTACGTATAACTTCGGGGGTGTGGCATAAAGCCAAGCATATGTATGAGGTGAGCGACTTTGTGTTGCAACAGACTCGGATAGAGTTCAATCCCTGTGATTGACTCATATGGGATCTTTGTCACATATCCCGGTGTTGTGTCAGTCTTTGGACGTGAGTCGGGGGTTTGTGTACAGGCCCCGACACAGCATCAGCTTTCGAGCATGAGTCGGGGATATTGCATGAACGTTAATGAATTATCATAATAATGCATGATATAGACTCTTGTCATTCGACCTCAGTAATCGTGGCTGAGTGCCACGAAGAGGGTAAAGTATGATAAGAACTGTAGAGAGCAGTGAAAGATAATGTTATACGTTGAATGAACGAAAGTTAATGAACGTAATGATGAAGATAATAATGTTATTATCTATGTGTACGTATGATGTTGAGCATGTACGAAAGTATAGTATGATTTGAAATTAAGTAAAGAACGGTTTTGACGAAAGTAAAGTATTTTATTATAAAAACTAGAACTCACTCAGCGTCGCTGACTTTTGTATGCATGATAGTTGGCAGGTATTATGTTGATGCTGAGGAGTTGCAGGCATGGATGCATAAGCTACTGGGAGTAGTTTGAGGCTGACATCCATATTTGACATGTCTTTGTATTTTGAGATGAAAACAAATGTTGTAAATGAATGAAATGACATGTTTTTAGTTATTAATGAAAGTTTTAAATTCCGCTACAAAATAAATGTACGTTTTAAAATGTTTTATGTGCAATGAATGACCAACTGTGAGGTGCCTGGGAAAGGGGCCTGACAAACAATTAACGGTTTGAGTTTGTCTATGAATTCATTATCATTCTAGAATCACACAATCTAGTTAAGCATATTGAACGGTGTGTGTGTTTAATTATAATCGATACTTCTATTGTTGCAACCCACACGCTAAGATCCAAACAGTGTGAGCTTAGAGTAGCGGGTTGGCTCCAATCAACGAACCGCGATTGATTGGACATTAGATAGAGGGGATATCTGAACGGGGTGATGTATAGAAGTTGTGGTTTTTACTAAATGAGTCAGCCGGTAAACAAATTTTTTCAAGGTTTGGGTCAGCAATGAAAACCCGGTCAACTAGGTCGAAGCCAAAATCAAACGGGTTGACCTGCTGACCGAGTCAGCCGGTCAGCCCAAAAACAAACAACCCCTTAGTATATTATAGTTAAGAAACTATTAAATTCCAATTTTATATACATAATGCATGAGCGACATATATAGATATTTCCTTATAACTAAGCAACATATGTTTCACATCTATACATGCTCTCTCCATCCTAACCTTTTGGTCTAGCTAGCAAATTGAACTAATGGATCCTCTGGAAAGTCAACATATCAAAATATCTCTACCAGACCTAATATTCAAAATTATGTTATTTAGTCATCTTGAAACAAAAAAAAACTAACCCATAAAAAATAAGAAATATTATAATATCATAATAATTAACACAAGATTAGTGTTGTAGCTTAAATTTTTTAGAGAGAATTATAAAAATAAGAAAAAAACACAACTATATATATCTTACTAGCTTTAGTTACCCGTGTATTGCACGAGACTTAAAGATTTAATTATTAAAATAACATAAAAACATAAATAAAACTAAATGTATTACATAACGGGTTGAAAAAGTAAAATTGACTAGTTGTTGATTGTTATTTATATAATATTAACATTAATAAACATATGTATTACACAAGTTAAAAAATAAAATATTAATTATAATGAAAGTTTATAAAATATAAAATGATATTTGAAAATAAGATATGATTAAAATTATATATGAGTAATAAATATAAGTTATAACTACAAATAATAAAATAAGTATACTAATTTTTAAAGTCAAATTTTAAATTTTTTCCAAAAACAATTAACTATTTTTTCAAAACAAATCGTATTAGAAATACTATTTTTAAAAGTTTCTTATTATAACTCCTAATTTTATTTATTTTTAGTTTATAAAAAAGATTACTTTTTGAAAACACCAATTTTAAAATATTTCATATTTTAAAAAATGCTTGATGTTTTAAAAAAAATCTTGTTATATAAAAAGTAATTTTCTAGAAATAACATTAATAAAAGACATCTTTTCTTAATATATTAAGAATAATTTTAATCTTGTAAACAATTAAAGTTATTTAATTTTTAATTTAAGTAACTATTTAAGGGAAGAGAAAGGTGATAAAAAAATTTAGAGGGCCTAGAAATATGACAAGTGTCCCCCTAAGTTACTTTATTATTATTATTATTATATATATATATATATTATATATATATATATATATATATTTAGATATATAGATATAGATATAAATATAGATATAGAAATATAGATTAAAATGTATACAAAAGGTGCATTTTCTTATTTAAATTGATATTAGACAACAAATATCAATCAATATTTTATACAAGTAAAATTATTTTGTAGATAAGTATCATATTAAACTTATCTACAAGTTTGATACAAAAATTAATTCACTCACTCTGATAATAATTCATAATACCCCACTTTAATGATATTTTTCAAACTTCAAGAGTTTAAATATTGCTTCATAAAAAACATTCCTAAAGAAAAATCCAATAGGAAATAACTTTAGCTAAAGAAAAAAAAGTACAGCTTATAACTCTTTTGTGTTCTCTAGATCATCACATTATGTGTCACATGCCAATATTTTAAACATGTTTTCTGAAAGTCGTTCTAGGATGTGTCATGTCAGCCCAAGTGTGGATGAGCAATCTATAGTCTTTTTTAGGCCCAAGATCGCTTATTAAAGGGAGCTTCACTGAAATAGTCATAACTTAGGCTAAAAGTCTCCGTTTTGGGTCTACGACCAGTCGAAACGACCGTTGGACCAAGGAGCATATTTTCACGACCGCCATCGTTACGGTCCAAAAATGGCTTATTTTATGAGTTATATTAATTTTTGTATTATTTTTAGATTTTGTTGGACTTTACATTTAGTTAGGGTTTTGGCCCATTTATGTTTTGTGGTCTATTCAAATTTTGTTTTGTTTCTTTATATGCATGTAAAAAATGGGTGGAATTATTATTAAAGTTTATTAGAAAACCTTTTTTTCCTCTTTATCACAGTGTGTGTTAATATGAGTTCCTGATTATTGGCATTCTTTGTGAATCAACGAGAGTTAAAAGAATTGTTTCTTATATTCTCGTTGAATCAACAGGTTCAATTGTTTATCCTTTTGCTTTCGCCTACATCAATGTGCCTTTATAAAGAATCAACTGAATTGTTGCTAGATTGAACGTATCTTATTTCAACTTGTTTATCTTTAACAAGATCTTAGGTGTATAAAAACAATCTTTATGGTCTATGTTTTGTTCTGTCACTTTTAATATACCCTTTTTTTCATTTAAAGACACAAGCTCCATTATCTTTATGGATTGGTGTTGTATTTCTATCTTTCTTGAGTCCACAAAAAGTTAATATAAGTTGTGTCATAGATCTTAACCATACACATTCTCTTAAAACTTCATGTAATGTTATGACTTCAACATGATTTGAGGATGTTGTAACAAGAGTTTGTTTCTAAGAACGCCATAAAATCGCAATTCCTCCATTATTAAATACATGTCCAATTTGATATTTTGCTCTATGGGGATGAGATAAATAACCAGCATTTGCATAACCAACCAGCCATTCTTTTTAAATTATGAAGATAAAACAAGCTTGAATCAATAGTAACTCAAAGATATCAAAAAATATGTTTAATCCTGTTCCAGTGCCTTTTAGTAGGTGTCAAATTAAATCTTGCTAACAAATTAACTGCAAATGAAATGTTAGGTCTCGTGCAGTTAGTAAGATACATAAGAGCTCCAATTGCACTAAGATATGGTTTTCTAGACCAAGGACCTCTTCGTTATTTTTGCAAGGGAGAAATGTATCATTATCAACATAGAGTGATCTAACAACCATTAGGGCACTTAAAGGATTTGCTTTGTCCATATTGAAACGCTTTTAGAGTTTCTCGGTATAAGTTAATTGATGTACAAGTACTCTATTATATATATGCTCAATCTGCAAACCAAGATAATCTTTGGTTTTTTCACGGTCTTGTATTTCAAATTCTTTCTTCAAAAGATCAATTATTTCAATATAATTCCTTTTGTGTCCCAGTTATATTTAAATCATCAACATACACAACTATGGTCACATATCCTGATGTTGTCTTTTTAATGAAATACATGGACACATATGGTTATTTTTATATTCCTTACTTGTCAAATAGTCAATCAAACAATTGTATCACATCCTTTCAGATTGTTTGAGTCCATACAAGAATCTTTGTAATTTGATGGAATACATTTCCTTAGGCTTTAAGCTTAATGCTTCGGGGAGTTTAGAACCTTCAAAAATTTTCATATAGATATCACTATCTAGTGATCCATACAAGTAAGTTGTGACAACATCCATAAGACGCATCTCTAAATTTTTAAAGACTAATAAGCTGATTAAATATCTAATGGTAATTACATTAAACAATAAGAGAGTATGTTTCCTCATAGTCAATCCCTGTCTTTTATGAAAAGCCTTGAACTACAAGTCCAGCTTTATACTTTTTAACTTTATTTTTCTTATTTAATTTTCATACAAAACCTATTTATACACTACTATAATGATTACACTTAGAGACTGATGCAACCAAAGAGTTCTTAATATACACATGTGAAGTACTTAGAAACTTACTTAGAAAGATTTGATATAATTCCAGCAATTTCACTACGTATCAAATCTTCTGAATCCAAAATACCAAAGCTTTCGAAACTTCAAGATAAAGTCTTCTGAAGCCAATAAATTGATTTCTTCAAAAGATAGAGAAAACATATTTTCTCTGACTTAGTTTTAACAAAAGATGAACCACTTTTCACTGGTATCTCTGATGACTCACATACTTACATAAATTGGTAAAAAAAATCCATACTTTAGTCAACTCTCACTTGTATCATGGTAGCTAATTTCTTCTAACCAGTTGCTTTGAAAACTTTCATAACACGACGGATGGAAAGTCTTAGAAATAGCATATCAATAATGCACTTCTAAATCTTCATAGTTCTATTCAAGGCTCCTACCATATCATGTTATATATCATCAAGGTTGGATTATGAAGTTCCCATATTGTATCCAATATGTACAAAATTAAGGTCATATTTCTAGCTAAATGTATAATGTATTTGTATTTGGACTATAATGACTATATCCAGGGGTGGACCCAACCAAATTGGTTGGGGTTCTCCCGATCCTCAAGGATAAAAATAAAATTATAGCCTGGTATATGTTATATTCTCAACTAACCCTAAAGAAATTTTGACAACAACCTCGTGATTTTGGAAATATAAAATGATATAAATTTTTTTATTACCAACCACCCTAAAAAATATTATTTAAAAATTTTAACGAATACAAACCGATATGTTACAATAAATATAAACTTATTAAACATGATTTTGGACCATTTTACATTAAACTCATGAGTTTTAACCCATCAAGTTTTTATCCAATAAGTCAATACTTTTAACTTTGAAGCCTAACTTTTATCACCTAATTGACCAATACAAATAACCCAATAAATTAAAACATTAAAAAAACTTTAATCTTAAACAACTGATGGAGTGGTGGACAAAAATTTCGTAGACTCGCAGGTCGTAGGGAGCGGTGGAGCACACCTTCCATTTTAAATTGTTAATTGTCTTTGTGATGAAAAAAATTTATTGGCAAGTTGGTAGGAAATTTGCAACAATAATTTTATTTTATATTTGCTATAGCCAATGGACTTGACCCGACCCGAATCACACCGAAAAAATTTAATTTATTAAGTATATCCTATGACCATCAAAAATTTGTAAGGCCCCGTTCCCGGGAAACTTACAGCTAGTAAATCATTGCACATAAAACCTACATTTTCATTTCTTTTACATAATTAGCACAGCGGAAACATTCAAAAATAACATCTCGTTTCATTATAAAAACTTTTGAAAAATAATACATCATAATTCAATTACAAAACCCTAGTTGCATTACATCACAAAAGTATTATAAATATGGATGCCATCCCAAAAGAGCTGAGTAGCCGCCTCGTGCCATCCTTAGCAACCATTACCTGCCAACTAGAAACACATCAAAGTCAGCGTTGCTGAGTGAGTTCTAGTTTTATAATAAAACATACTTTACTTTCATTAAAACCTTCCATTCCCACATGCAATCATACATCATACGTATACACAGATAATATCATTATTATCTTCATCATTCATTCATACTTTTCCTTTACATTCTTTTATCATTACAACTTTTTCTTTCCATTAACCATAAACCTTACCCTTCTGTTCATGGTACTAGACCTAGGCCTATCATAGACTTTCTATAACGGTGCACCGCATCTCATGGCCACAACACCTAAGGTAAAGTTTAGGTGCACTATGCAATACCTTTCTGTCCGTGGTTCTGGACCTAGGCCTATCATAGACCTTCTATAACGGTGCATCGCACCTCATGGTCACAGTACCTAAGGTATGAGTATATGTGTACCATTGTCATATGCAATACCTTTTTGTTCATGGTTCTGGACCTAGGCCTATCATAGACCTTCTATAACGGTGCATCGCACCTCGTGGTCACAGTACCTAAGGTATGCAACAATAGTTCTATACAAATGGTCCACCACAAGGAAAGACCCTGATGTGCATACCATGCTTGCAAGACTTTCTTTACTTTCATTACTCATTAATGCATGCATCCTTACTTCATGTTCCTCTTTTCTTTATCTTTCACTTTACGTTACATAATACTTCATCTCATTCATTAACATTCAATGTAAAGCCATAGGAAAGATAAACATACATCATAACAAGGAACATAACATACACAGGCATCAACATCATACATGGCAACATCATACATCGCAACATCATACAGGGCAACATCATACATACATAACATGCATAATCATGCAACATCATCATCATCATCATGCCCAACATGCTCTCTAAGGCCTCAACAGTCATCTTACTGTAGGATTCTATATGCCCAAGACACGTAGAATATTGATGCGGTTAGTACGTTATGATCCAAGTCGGGTTATACCCAATAACAAGCTTTGCAAACACAAACAATTATTTAATTGACGATATGATCATGCAATTAAATAACCACACCAAATTTAGAAAAAATAGGTTTTCTAAATAAGTTGCATATGAGATGGAACAACTTATTAGGATATTTTGTTCATGAATATTATTTGTAATGTTATTTAAGTAGGTTAGATAATATCAAATAATAAAAGGGTGTATAACTTATACAATTAAATGGTTAATTGTATAACTTATTAAGTGACTAGTTTATTTTATGTGTGTTTTGTTTAAGAGGAAAACCCCCTTTTGAACAAATTTTTCGGCCGCCCCTTTGAAGGGGATTGGCCCCTTTTCTTGCTTGAAAAACACACACAATAAGTTAGGTCCAACACTCAATGTTCAACTCTCAAGACATGCAAAATAAAAACAAAACTCTCCTCTCTCTCTCAAAGAACTCTCGACACTAGTAGCAGGTTTTGGAGGATTTGAGTTGTTTTAGGTGGTGTTTCTTCCTAACAAGAAGGTGTTTTGCAATCAAGCTTGGGGTATACAAGCTTGAGAGGACCTCTTTTGGTGCCTTGGTCGATTTCTTGGACAACATCGTCTTCCATACTCGAAAATCTTGCTGCTGAAAGGTAGTTTATGGCAGCTTCTTCATAGCTGTCCATATTTGTTGGTTGCTTTATCATAGTAAGCATCATTCACATATAAAAGATCCTCTTGTTCTTGGGTTTGATTAAAACTTATAACATCAAAGATAATCTGGATTTTCAGCTTATAAACAATGTTATTATGATTCCACTTCCGCTATGTTTTTCAGAAAGTTTAATAGGTTAAACTTAGACTACATCTTCTAAGAAACCCTACAATGGCATCATGAGCCGGTTATGTGGATTGCTTGCTTGTTCTTGTCCTTTAAAAATCGTTTTTATGGGACTTCATAACCCTCTTATGGGCTGATATATTCATGTATGTTGAATCCCTAAATTTCAAGGTTATATTACACATGCTTGTGATTAAACCTTGAAAGATATGTATGTTGATATGTATATTGTTTGGACATGTTTAAAACCCGAAATCTCAGTTCATGTTGGCTGAAATTTCATGGGTTTTAGTGGGGATTTTTTGTTATATTTGGATGATATAATGGTATTTTTAGTTAGTGCATAACCTAGCTTTTGGCCTTGTGTTGTTTGGATAAATGCAATGGTTGTTTTGTTTATTCAATGGGGTTGTATATTACTTTATTTGTGCTTTGTTTAAAAATGTAATTTATTTATTATTGGGTTGTAAAAAATAGATTAGGTTATTTTCATTTTACTAGATATCTTGTATTAGGACTTTATATCTTGTAAAATGAATACGTACACGTTGGAAGCACAAAGGAAGGTCATAAGAGAAACATGGAGCATTTTGGATGCGGTTTCAAGTGGGAGGCTTTTGGAAGCTTTCTATGTGTTTTGTTATGACCCTTAGAAATTCCCTATGGACCACACTTGTGATGGCAAACAAGTGTGGACCACTTTAGATGATATGGTTATGCACATATGCTATGTTGTTTTGTTTATATTATTGTGGTTGATGGCATGTATGTGGTATTTGCTTTATCTATCCTATCCATGATCAAACAAACTAATTAAATGATTCTTAATCATTAAAAGGAAATAAAAGGTTATTAATGTGATTTAATGATTTTAAAGATTAAACTGGGTTTTAATCAAATAATCATAGGGTATCTTGTATTTGAAAGCATGCAAGTACAAGTACATAGAGTTTTCTAAACTAGAATTATGGAATCTCTAAATATTTTCCAACAAGTTTAACACCGTCCTTTTGCACAACACTTGAGTCATTTGGAAACTCTTAATGGGATAAAGGTCACCTAACCATTTAGAGGGAACTTGTGACTTAAGGTGGGGATACCATATTTGTGGGATAAAGGTCACCTAACCACTTATGTTGGTAAACTCACATGTGTGTGCAAGTAGGGTAACTTGATTTGCAAACCATGTTAAATGGATCACCTACAATATGGTTTCCAAATGGTGTTGATGGGATTAACATGCCGACTTTACATATGATGTTTAAAGTCGATCCCATACCTCTAGAAGTTGCAAATGGTTGCAACCGTCAATCGTTGACCACCATATTAATTTAAATCGTGGGATAAAGGTCACCTAACCACAATTTAAATGTAATGTGGGGTTCTAGATTTTAATATAAAAATGAACTTAAAAGGTATTAATTATTTAAAATAGCAATATGGAAAATACTAAAATAGATCTTTGTTAAATTTTGTAGATGGCCACCAATAATGATAATCATGATAATTCATCCGCGTCCGCCCAATCATTGCGAGCGATTCTCCAAAAGGAACGTCTAAATCATAATAATTTCATTCATTGGTATCGAAACTTGAGAATCGTTCTCAAGCAAGAGAGACGATCATATATTTTAGACGACCCTATCCCCGATCAACCTACTGAGGATGATGAGGAGGCCTATAACGATTGGCTGAAGTACACTGAGGACTCCGTCCAAGTGTCTTGTCTCATGCTGGCGAGCATGACTCCGGATCTCCAAAAGGAGTATGAACATCATGGAGCTTATGACATGATAACCCAGCTGAAGGAAACGTTCCAACAACAAGCGAGGGTTGAGAGCTTCAAAACGGTTCGAGCACTCCATGCATGTCGTATGGACGATAACCAATCGGTTTCATCTTATGTACTTAAGATGAAAAGCCACATTGACCGCCTCGAAAGGCTTAATTGTCTTGTCTCGAAGGAATTGGCCACGGATTTGATCCTCAATGGCCTTGCCAAGAAGTTCGAGACATTCGTGTTGAACTACAACATGAATGCTTGGGAAAAAAACATTGGTGAGCTTCACTCAATGCTCAAAATGGCCAAGGCGGCCATGGGTAAAAGGGTTTTACCCGTTCTCATCATCAATGAAGGTGGGAGCAAGAAAAGGCCTCATCCCACACCCAAGGCAAAGGTTGCCAAGGGCAAGGGACCCGTATGGGGAAAAGGGAAAGGGGTGGTAAGGGTGCCCCCCAAACCACAAGAGAAGAAGCAAAAGGTTGCTACTAATGACCCATGCTTCAAGTGTGGGGAGATTGGACATTGGGTAAGAAATTGTCCTGTCCATCTCCAAGAGTTGAAAGCAAGGAGGGATGTTGGGCAAACCTCAGGTACAATATACATGATCCATATTGATTTAAACATGATATCCTCTAACACATGGGTATTAGATACCGGATGTGGAACTCCCATTTGCAATTTGTTGAAGGGGTTCAAAAGAAGTAGTGACTTCAAGAAAGGGGATGTTAGCCTCTACATGGTCAATGGGGCTAAAGTTCAAGTTGAAGCCCGTGGTGACTACATCTTGAAACTTCCAAATGGTTTGGAAGTAATTTTGAACAGTGTTTTGTATGCTCCTAGTTTGACTAGGAATATTATTTCTGTAGCCCTATTAAAACAATTTGGATATGTATTATCATTTGTTGAAAAGGATATTCATGTTTCTTTAAATGATATGTTCTACTTTAAAGCTATTCCCATTAATGGTATTTATGAAATGGTTCATGAAAATACTTTAAATAGTTTATTGTACCAAACTAGCACCATGAAACTCAAGTTGGATTTCAGTGATACCTATCTTTGGCATTGTTGTCTTGGTCATATAAAGAAGAAAAGAATTCAAACACTACAAAAGAATGGTCTTTTAAAAACAAATGAATGTGATTCATTTGATGTTTGTGAATCTTGTCTACAAGGAAAACTGACTAAGGCACCCTTTAGTGGATCTAACGAAAGGGCAAAAGATTTATTAGGAATCATACATTGGATTTATGTGGTCCTTTTAAGCCAATGACTAGGAATGGTGAAAGATACTTCATTACCTTTACCGACGATTATAGTCGCTATGGGCATGTTTACCTATTAAGGCACAAAGATGAAGCTTTTGAAATGTTCAAAATCTTCAAGAATGAAGTAGAAAATCAACTCAACAAGTCAATTAAAGTTCTCCGCACCGATAGAGGAGGTGAATACCTAAGTGATGCTTTTCAAGATCATCTTAGGAGTTGTGGGATTGTCTCACAACTCACTCCACCTGGAACACCACAACATAATGGTGTGTTTGAGAGGAGGAATCGAACCTTATTGGATATGGTCCGATCCATGATGGCTAGAAGCACATTACCTCTATCATTTTGGGGTTTCGCTTTGCTCTTTGCGGCCCGTATTCTAAATATGGCCCCAACCAAAAAGGTGGAAAGGAAACCCTTTGAGAAGTGGCATGGAAGAGTTCCATCCCTATCATACTTAAAGGTCTGGGGTTGTGAGGCTTATGTTAAGACTCCCACCCCAAACAAATTGGAAGTCCGATCCACCAAGTGCATCTTTGTTGGATATCCTAGAGATTCTATGGGATATTATTTCTATGATCCACTGGAACAAAAGGTGTTTGTTGCCAGAAGGGTGAGTTCTTAGAAGCAAAGTTCCTTATGGAAGGAACTAGCAGTAGAATAGTAGATCTTGAGGAGGATCAAGAACCAAAAGCCAATGCACGTTTGGTTGAAACTAGCACTCAACATGAGGATGTTGAAGATGATCAAGTGGTTGATCAATACACATAAAACGTTCGCAGAAGTGGTAGAACTAGTTATCCACCGAAAGATACGGATTTTTCATGGATGGATGCTACGTGGTAGATTCAGATGAACCAACCACATACCATGATGCAGTGTCCAATTCGGATTGTGACAAGTGGCTCGAGGCCATGAGCATTGAGATGCAATCCATGCATGACAATCAAGTGTGGGACTTGGTTGTACCACCCCTTAACTCTAAAGTAGTTGGAAGCAAGTGGGTTTTCAAGAAGAAAACCAATATGCATGGAACTTGGATACTTATAAGGCTAGATTTGTAGCAAAGGGTTTCACTCAAACTCAAGGGGTTGATTATGATGAAACTTTCTCACCTGTTGCGATGCTAAAGTCTATAAGGATATGTTTGCCATAGCTGCTCATTATGACTATAAGATTTGGCAAATGGATGTCAAAACCGCTTTCCTAAATGGATATCTTGAGGAAGATGTCTATATGGTTCAGCCTGAAGGTTTTGTCGATCCAAAACATCCTGATAAAGTATGCAAGTTAAAGAAATCAATCTATGGATTGAACAAGCATCGAAAAGTTGGAATCACTATTTTGATGAAGAAATAATTAAATTCGGATACATCAAGAATGCTGATGAAGCTTGTGTATATAGAAAGCTAGTGGGAGCATCATCACTTTCCTAGTATTGTATGTTGATGACATACTACTATTTGGAAATGACATTCCAACCTTGGAAGGTGTAAAAACCTGGCTTGGAAGTTGTTTTTCCATCAAGGATCTTGGTGAAGCCGCCTATATTCTGGGAATAAAGATCTATAGAGATAGATCAAGGCGATTGATTGGTTTAAATCAAAGTGCATACATTGATAAAATCTTGAAAAGGTACGATACCTATTCAAAGAAGAACGATATTGAGTACGACTCAATGTCCTAGCTCAAAGGATGAGCAAGATAAAATGAAGGCAATCCCATATGCATCTGCTATTGGATCCATCATGTATGCAATGATATGCACTCGATCGGACGTGTCATGCGCCTTAAGCATGACAAGCCGATACCAGCAAAATCCTGGAAACAGTCATTGGATGGCTGTTAAGAACAAACTTAAGTACCTAAGGAGGACAAAAGATATGTTCCTAATCTATGGATCTGGTGATGAGGAACTCGTTGTAAAAGGTTACACGGATGCGAGTTTCCAAACAGATCATGATGATTCACGGTCACAGTCAGGATATATTTTCATTCTGAATGGAGGAGCGGTCTCTTGCAAGAGCTCCAACAGGATGTGGTGGCTCTATCAACTAAAGAATCAGAATACGTCACCGCCTCATTGGCATATCAAGAAGCTGCATGGTTGAAGAAATTCATTGCCGATCTAGGGGTTGTCCCTTCCATTCAGGACCCCCTAGAGATCTTTTGTGATAACGAGGGTGCGATTGCTCAAATCAAGGAACCTCGTGCTCATCAAAAGACTAGGCACATTGAGCGGAGATTCAACTACATACAAGATGAAGTTGAAAAGGGAAAGATATGTATTCGCAAAGTTCACACGGATCTGAACATTGCGGATCCTCTCACGAAGCTCCTTGAAAAGGCAAAGCATGAATGTCATACTTGTGCCATGGGACTTCGATATTCTAGTGATTGGATTTGATCTGTAAATTTTGTATTTGAATATGTGGAACTCTTTATTATTTGAATAAAATTATTCGGTTATAATATTTCAATTAATGTTCCAATTTAGCATGTTTAATCCATGAGTAAATTGTTTACTCTAAATGTCCGTAGTCGTTCAGACTTGTGGGAACAAGTGTGAGGGTAAGATTATTATGAACTTAGATTGGTTGATAATCATAAAGATGAATATAGAGCAATGGGTTGCTGCCAAGGTTCATAGATATTTGTGGGATACAAATATTGGACTAACCCGCATCTCAAATTTTACTACATGGAATCTTATTGATTGATCATAAGTAAATTTGAGTAAAGGAGAATATCATATGGTATCCTCAGACCTGAGATACATATTGGGTTTTAATATTCACCAAGTATCATACCTTGATCTAGTTATCCGCTGTTTTGAAATAAAGGACAGTACATGAGACTATGTTCAGGAATGACACGAGCTGTTTGTGAGAAACGTATGTAGTAAAGATGGGATTTGTTCCTCTTATTGTTGAGAGCAAGATGTCTAAGGCCTGATTAAGTTAAATCAACAAGGAATGATCATTATGTGTCCTTGGATTTAACATGACATTTGTAACAAAAGGATAAATGATTAATTCACCTAAATCATTTCAAGTAGGATACTTGAATGGGATGATGTTATTGAATGGCTATAAGTCATGCGTATTAAGGGTAGTAAACCGTTGTTAGGCGGTATTTACTACTTGCATCAATCTTCTATGAATCATGTGCAAGTGGGAGATTGTAGGATTCTATATGCCCAAGACACGTAGAATATTGATGCGGTTAGTACGTTATGATCCAAGTCGGGTTATACCCAATAACAAGCTTTGCAAACACAAACAATTATTTAATTGACGATATGATCATGCAATTAAATAACCACACCAATTTAGAAAAATAGGTTTTCTAAATAAGTTGCATATGAGATGGAACAACTTATTAGGATATTTTTTTCATGAATATTATTTGTAATGTTATTTAAGTAGGTTAGATAACATCAAATAATAAAAGGGTGTATAACTTATACAATTAAATGGTTAATTGTATAACTTATTAAGTGACTAGTTTATTTTATGTGTGTTTTGTTTAAGAGGGAAACCCCCTTTTGAACACATTTTTCGGCCGCCCCTTTGAAGGGGATTGGCCCTTTTTCTTGCTTGAAAAACACACACAATAAGTTAGGTCCAACACTTAATGTTCAACTCTCAAGACATGCAAAATTAAAAACCAAACTCTCCTCTCTCTCTCAAAGAACTCTCGGCACTAGCAGCAGGTTTTGGAGGATTTGAGTTGTTTTGGGTGGTGTTTCTTCCTAACAAGAAGGTGTTTTGCAATCAAGCTTGGGGTATACAAGCTTGAGAGGACCTCCTTTGGTGCCTTGGTCGATTTCTTGGACAACATCGTCTTCCATACTCGAAAATCTTGCTGCGGAAGGTAGTTTATGGCAGCTTCTTCATAGATGTCCATAATTTGTTGGTTGCTTTATCATAGTAAGCATCATTCATATATAAAAGATCCTCGTGTTCTTGGGTTTGATTAAAACTTATAACATCAAAGATAATCTGGATTTTCAGCTTATAAACAATGTTATTAGGATTCCACTTCCGCTGCGTTTTTCAGAAAGTTTAATAGGTTAAACTTAGATTACATCTTCTAAAAAACCCTACACTTACATGAACTTACGAGAACCTTTACATTTGACTTACATCTACACTTTCCCCCAAAAGTTAGAAGTTAAACTACACTTTCCTTCAGGTGCAACAGCCCTGTTTGGGCGTATGGACACCCTTCAGTCGCATGGCCTCCATGCGACTGAACATCATGCGAAAGAACCAATGCGGATGAATACTTATGCGAATGAACACCCAAACGTGCGAATGAACTAATACGGATGGACCTCACGCGAATGGAACTAATGCGGATGAGCACTTATGCGACTGGACCCTCAGTCGCATGGCCTCCATGCGACTGGCCCCAATCGTACGAATGGACTCTCAATCGTGCGAATGAACCTCCATCGCACCTCATTCGGCCGTATGACCTCCTACAGGATTGGTGTTTGTCACTTAAACACAAATGTTTTCTCTCAAACTCACCTCGAATCACACTCGGTAAGAATCAAGAAGAGTTGATCACAATATGAAAAGTAACTAAGAACACAGAGTGATAATTTTCAAGACACTTTTATATATTGATTCTCAACTCAAAATACAAAGACTCTTACAGGCAGATTGTCTGTTGTTTTTATGAATTACAAGGAGAACCTATATATAATACTATCTACAGCCGGATATACTTTGATACCAGCTGGGATCGTATAGCTAAAGTCTATACTACAAGACTAAAGATTAAGGTATCTCAGATAAAGTCTTATCTGAGATTTGGTAGTCAGGTAATGTCCCTGGCTTACCTTTTGTCACCAACTAAAGATGGCAACTGTACTCTCATGAAAAGGTAAATAGTGGGATAAAGTATGGTCAACAACATGGCTCTTTAAGAAGAAGCCATGCTCTATCAGAAGTCTGTAGCGGAGTGTCAGAGACCATACTTTTGTCCACTGGTTATAGCAGTGTCTTCCGAAGGTTAAATGGCATCGGAAGAGTAAGAACTTCCGAAGCCACTTTATACTTTGGAAGAGGCTGCTTCTTCCAAGACTTGGAGACTTCTTCATCATACTTCGGAAGTGGTCTTCACCTTTCTTTCTTCTAAGTCTTGAACTTCGGAAGTATGCATTTGTCTTCGGAAGTAGAGTTCTGTCTTCGGAAGTTGGACTTTTCCTTTGTCTTCGGAAGAACTCTACAACTTCGGAAGTTCCATGAAGAGCTTCGGAAGCCTTTGCATGCAGCATCAAAATAACTTAAGTGATATAGTTTTGGTTGCATTAGCTTCTTCTTGATCCAACAAACTCCCCCTAGGCTGATGCTACCAAAACTTCACTTACCTCGACTTCTCAAAACTTTCAGCACCAAGGAGAGCAAATATTTGTCTGTCTCTTTGTTCTTCCTTGATGTGGTGCTAAGAAGCTTGTACAGATCCTTGGTAGACAGGAAATCTAGTCTGTCACATTGGATGACAGGATCAGTGATCTCAAGTTTGATGGATTAGAGTGTAACGCAGCGGAATAAGAACAAGAATTAGACAAATTATAGCACGAATTTGATATTCGTATGCATTAAGAACAAATACGGTGTAACGAGAGAATATATTTCTGTGAAAAGGAATGTTTCAATAATATCAAATTTTTCTGCTCAATCATTCACAGATTACAATTAGGTTGACACTCCTTATATAGAGTGCAATCACTGCTGATATCATGGGATAGTGACATCTGGCAGATTTATTACAAAAATAACTAAAACTTAACAAACTACTGAAATGTTCACAACTACTGAGAACATATCAGAGTGCTAAGTATAAAACATAAAACTACTGATACGAAACTACTGAAACTACAACGACTGAAGAACAAGCTCTTCAGTCGTTTTACAAAACTACTGAAAGAAAAACATAAAACTACTGAAAGAAAACTGTCACAACTACTGAAGAAGACCTCTTCAGTTGTTGTGACAACGTCTGATACTTGGTCTTCAGTACTTGTCTTCAGCACTTGTCTTCAGACTTTGTCTTCAGCACTTGTGTCTTCAGACTTTGTCTTCAGCACTTGTGTCTTTAGACTTGTCTTCAGCCTTGTCTTCAGACTTTGTTATCAGCATTTGTGTCTTCAGACTTTGTCTTCAGCACTTGTGTCTTCAGACTTTGTCTTCAGCACTTGTCTTCAGACTTTGTCTTCAGCACTTGTGTCTTCAGACTTTGTCTTCAGCACTTGTGTCTTCAGACTTTGTCTTCAGCACTTGTGTTCAGACTTTATCTTCAGCACTTGTGTCTTCAGACTTTGTCTTCAGCACTTGTGTTCAGACTTTGTCTTCAGCACTTGTGTCTTCAGGTTGTGGACTTCAGCAGTTGTTGTGACGTCTGTGGGACTTAAGGTTTTTCTGATCCGGCTCATTGGTTCTTTTGGTTCAACAAACTCCCCCTGAACCAATGCAGCCAAAACCTTAACTTTATTGAGGTCCCACTTATTGTTGGCGATAAGATTGGTCTTTTCTTCTTGATCAGCTAAGAAGATGACCCAATTAAGCACTGGCCTGGGAATAGATTTCTGAAATTTGGTTGGCATAGTATGGATAAGAGCCCTGACTTTGGGGAACTGGACACAGGGTTGTGGTCCTATCCATGAAATCTACTTCCCATGTATAAGACTGTAGGATTCTCTGGTGTATGCTTGAGAACCTAATTTGTTCTTCTATGGTAAGATTTTCAGCTCCACCATCAAACAGTCCTTCATGCCCATACAGCTCTGAAATCTACTTAGCCTGTTTGCCATTTTTAGCTCAACTGTTGTAATCTGTCTGTATGCAAACTCATCTGGGTGAGTACCTTCAAGTAACAGACTGAGCTCATTTTGTTTGAAGTTCTCAAGCCTCTTGTAGACTAACCCCTTTTTAATTACTCTGTTCTCTAACATCTTTTGGGGTGGCTGTTTAGTTTCATAGGCCTTCTTGAAATCTTCTACAATTTCCCATGGTGATACTACAAGGACCACTGTGATCTCTTCATCTAAAAAAGAATATTTATTATTTGAGCCATATCCTGACATAAGAAGGCCGATAGGAGCAATGCTTGAAATAGCAATCCATAAAAAAACACCAATACTGAGATCGGCAAGAACAAGGTGATAACCAAAAGGAATTACTAAATAACTTAATAAAATTAGCCCTTGTATCTTGAAGGAATGTCTTTCTTCACAATTCTGTGAGCCACCCTAGGATCAGGCCATATTCTCACCTTTTCCTTTTGATATTGAAATGTGTTAGCAAGGGTTATAATCTCAGAGCTTCTTTCTTCACACTGATTATTGATGAAGAAGCAGCATAAGTTTTGTCTATGCTTTTCAGCATCTCATCATCATGAAGCTTTTGCTGTTGTTCTTCTCTATCTTTACTCTCACAGCTTCCATCTGTGAGGTGGGAGTGATGGGCATAGGTTTGGCTTTAGGCAAAGTTAGGACTGCGGAAAGAGGCAGCCTATCTTCTTCCTCATCTCCTCTTCTTCTTCTTCTAGCCTCAACACCCTTCTCTTCTTCTTCTTGGGTGCATCATCGGCTGTTGGTTTTGAGGGTAAAGGAATTGGTTTAGTGGGTTGTGGTAGTGGTGATTTTGAAGTGGGAGGTTTTGCAGGTTGTTCTAGCATTCTTGTAGTGAGTGAGGCTTTTGAGTGTTTTGCTAGTTCCATCCTGTTCCCAGCACCTGCCTCATTTAGTGCTTCAATCACCAATCCCTTAGTGTATGCTTTAGACGAACAGATCTTGGTGGTTATTGCCAAGATACTGTCCATGGTCCATGACTTAATCTCGATCAATGATCTCCCAAGGTACTTTGCAATGAATCTGATCATGATCTCTAGTCTTTCTCTTTCTAATGCATCATAACTTGCCCATCTTGAGTTAATTTCTTCAACTTCAAGTCTCCTAATCTCTGAGTCAAGCTGTGTAGTATCGAACCCCTGTCTATACAGTAGATCAATAATGGAGTCCATTGATTTACTGTGTGTAGCATCCGCCATTTTGATCATCTCATCGAGTTCGAGTTCTTTTTCTTTTCCTTCAACCTTCCTCTTCTTATATGTGACATGAAAGTCTTTGTGACTTTCACCCACTTGATCAATGTCAGCTCCCTTCACAAACTCCTCTTCCTTCTCAGTCTCCTTTTCTTTCTTCCCCTCTATGCTCTTCCTCTTTGCTTTCACTGACTGACTCTCCCCCTTTTTGGTTGCATTGGTTGCAAGGGTTTGAGTAGCAGAAAGCCTTGTGCTCACAATCTCCTCCACCAAGGGTTGTATGATTGAGGGAAGCCTCTCATCCATGGTTTTGATCACAATGTCTGTGATAATTGGGGTGATGAGAGGTAGGGATTGCTGAAAGATAGCAGCTGTTTGCTCAGAGGGGTTCTGTCCCTGAGAACAGTGCCAGAAATAGAAGCTGGTGGCTCGGAAGTTTCGAGTGGCTGAGTGTGTGGGAGACCTTCAGGTGAAGGTGCCATCTGTGGGTTTATGTTGGTGGCAGATGGACTTGCTTTTTGAGAGAATTGGTCAAGTAGTCTTTGTAGGCTACTGACTTCTTCCTCAAGAATTGTGTTCTGGGCCAGAACATCATAAAAGAAGCCTAGGTCATCATCAGCAAATGCTGAATCACCTGACCTCCTGCTTGTAGCATGATGTACATGCACTGGGTGTAGACCAGTTTTAGCATGTGCCCCTTTTTCTTGGAACTGGGGACTTCCAGCCTCAGGACGATGTCCTTCATCAGTTGTTGCCTCTGGTGAGGTCTTACCTATGTTACCAGCCTCAGTCTGATCATGTGCTGATTCAGAAGAGGTGGCAGCCTCACCAGATGTTCGTATCTGCATATCCACACCAGGAGATAGAATAGTTAAACCCTGGTGTTGTGGGCTGTCAGAAGCATGTTGATCCTCTTCCTCAATTGTTGTGGTTTCCCCTTTGTTGGTGTTTGTTCGGGAGGAGGAGAGGCATGCAGCTGAGTCAGCACGTTTGCAACAATGAGAGTAGGATTTTGTGGGGCGGTTGCAGTGGGAGATGGGGTAAAAGCAGTATGCACCTAGGGAGAATGGTGCTCTTCAATGGCAATCTCCTCAAATGAGGAAGATCCTAGATTAGTGGGTACCCCTTCTTTGGTTGCTGCAGGCTCCTTTTGAGAGGAATCCTGAGCGGTTGTGGCTGGTGAAGTCCTTGTATCCACTAGGGGGTTATAACCAGTGGATATAGCCTGCGTTTGTGTTGCAGGGGCATCCTCAGGTGACTCATTTCCCTGAGTAGCCTTTTTTGACTTCTTTTTAGTTGGTTTGGTGGGGACTTTGGATTTGGAGGTGGTGGCTGTGGGTTCCAGCTGCGTGGGTTTGCGCAGCTTGGTAGCCATTTTTAGTGATTGGTCAGAGTTGTGCCCGGAGTATACTTCAGGCAATACAGCCGTAGCAGGGACTCCCAGGGCAACAAGTCCCTCAGCTTGAAGCTGGTTTTCAATTATGGCCATTATGAACCAAGGATATAATATCCAACGGTTAGCAAGTTGTTTTTGGCCATATCCTTGAGCTCTAAAAATAGTATTTCAAAAAAATTGAAAGGTTGTTGCTCAAGGATGGAGTACATTATCTGTTGCCACCTTGTGGACATTTGATCCCATGATGAAGTCTTGGGAGCAAGGCAGACACTTACCATGTGAAAGATGAGATGTTCGGCATCCTGGAAAAGTTTCTTCAATATGGTAGATGCACTCATGTTACCCTGGTATCCATGGTGGGCAAATGATTGATCTATTGTGCCTTTTGGATAACCAGTTGGGAAAGTGGCATCATCCAGATTGAGGGTTTGGCGAAGAGTGTCTGGAGTAATGACCACTTTTTGACGATGGACAAACGATTGAAAAGACTCTGTGTCATTCTCCTCAGAGACAGGAGTGACGTTTGTCCAGAATTGGTTAAGAGATTCGGCATATATGGTGGGATTTAACAGAAAAGCCGTTTTGTAAGGTGACTGAACCGTTAAATCAATGGCGTTGTGAAACTTGGTCCAGTATGGCGATTTTGTGAGATGTGCGACACAGTTGTGTCGTGGTTTTAGTTGCATGGTCGCCATTGATGAAGAGAGGTTACAGAGTTTTTGAACGTTAGGTTTGAGAAGAGAAGAAAGGAAAAACTCTGAAGGTGGGATAAGGTATTTAAAGGGTAGGGTTAGAAAACGACTGAAGGTTTTGGTGTTAGTCATCAGTTGTTGAAACTACTGATGACGTGGTATTAACTTTTAGAGGTTTGGAATGACTGACCGTATTGGTGTGATCAGCAGTTGTTATAAAACAACTGAAGACTTGGTTTTAACCGTCAGACGTTGAAACAGCTGAAGTCTCTGATTTAGTCATCAGTAGTTATAAAACTACTGAAGATAGTTTTGACTTCAGGTGGTGAAACAACTGAGGACTTGGTATTAGTCATCAGTAGTTGGGAAACTACTGAAGACTTGGTTTTACCATCAGTTGTTGTAAACAACTGAAGACTTGGTGTTAGTCATCAGTACTTGTGAAACTACTGAAGACATGGTTTTGCTTCAGTTGTTTAGAAAGAAACAGCAGTTGGGAAACTACTGAGAGAAAAAGGCTCATCAGTAGTTGTCGTCAATTCATTGCTTTTCAGCTGTTCCATACTGTCCTCAACACGTACTCATAAGACGTTTTCATCTGTTTTCAGATGTTTCATAGGACATCAGTACGTATTTGTATTTCTGACAACAGTAGTTGTAGCTACATCAGCTGTTGTAACTACATCAATTGTTTTATCAAATAAAGTACTTGAGTACTGAGAAGTTAAGCTCTAGTAGTTTAAAGAAAACTTCCGGAGGGAAAATAACTTCAGTACTTATATATATGACAATAACTTCAGATCTCAAGTTTGATGGATTAGAGTGTAACGCAGCGGAATAAGAACAAGAATTAGACAAATTATAGCACGAATTTGATATTCGTATGCATTAAGAACAAATACGGTTGTAACGAGAGAATATATTTCTGTGAAAAGGAATGTTTCAATAATATCAAATTTTTCTGCTCAATCATTCACAGATTACAATTAGGTTGACACTCCTTATATAGAGTGCAATCACTGCTGATATCATGGGATAGTGACATCTGGCAGATTTATTACAAAAATAACTAAAACTTAACAAACTACTGAAATGTTCACAACTACTGAGAACATATCAGAGTGCTAAGTATAAAACATAAAACTACTGATACGAAACTACTGAAACTACAACGACTGAAGAACAAGCTCTTCAGTCGTTTTACAAAACTACTGAAAAGAAAAACATAAAACTACTGAAAGAAAACTGTCACAACTACTGAAGAAGACCTCTTCAGTTGTTGTGACAACGTCTGATACTTGGTCTTCAGTACTTGTCTTCAGCACTTGTCTTCAGACTTTGTCTTCAGCACTTGTGTCTTCAGACTTTGTCTTCAGCACTTGTGTCTTTAGACTTTGTCTTCAGCACTTGTCTTCAGACTTTGTTATCAGCATTTGTGTCTTCAGACTTTGTCTTCAGCACTTGTGTCTTCAGACTTTGTCTTCAGCACTTGTCTTCAGACTTTGTCTTCAGCACTTGTGTCTTCAGACTTTGTCTTCAGCACTTGTGTCTTCAGACTTTGTCTTCAGCACTTGTGTTCAGACTTTATCTTCAGCACTTGTGTCTTCAGACTTTGTCTTCAGCACTTGTGTTCAGACTTTGTCTTCAGCACTTGTGTCTTCAGCTGTTGTGGACTTCAGCAGTTGTTGTGACGTCTGTGGGACTTAAGGTTTTTCTGATCCGGCTCATTGGTTCTTTTGGTTCAACAAACTCCCCCTGAACCAATGCAGCCAAAACCTTAACTTTATTGAGGTCCCACTTATTGTTGGCGATAAGATTGGTCTTTTTCCTTCTTGATCAGCTAAGAAGATGACCCAATTAAGCACTGGCCTGGGAATAGATTTCTGAATTTGGTTGGCATAGTATGGATAAGCCCTGACTTGGGGAACTGGACACAGGGTGTGGTCCTATCCATGAAATCTACTTCCCATGTATAAGCCTGTAGGATTCTCTGGTGTATGCTCTGAGAAACCTAATTTGTTCTTCTATGGTAAGATTTTCAGCTCCACCATCAAACAGTCCTTCATGCCCATACAGCTCTGAAATCTACTTAGCCTGTTTGCCATTTTTTAGCTCAACTGTTGTAATCTGTCTGTATGCAAACTCATCTGGGTGAGTACCTTCAAGTAACAGACTGAGCTCATTTTGTTGAAGTTCTCAAGCCTCTTGTAGACTAACCCCTTTTTAATTACTCTGTTCTCTAACATCTTTTGGGGTGGCTGTTTAGTTTCATAGGCCTTCTTGAAATCTTCTACAATTTCCCATGGTGATACTACAAGGACCACTCTGATCTCTTCATCTAAAAAAGAATATTTATTATTTGAGCCATATCCTGACATAAGAAGGCCGATAGGAGCAATGCTTGAAATAGCAATCCATAAAAAAACACCAATACTGAGATCGGCAAGAACAAGGTGATAACCAAAAGGAATTACTAAATAACTTAATAAAATTAGCCCTTGTCTTCAGACTTTGTTATCAGCATTTGTGTCTTTAGACTTTGTCTTCAGCACTTGTGTCTTCAGACTTTGTCTTCAGCACTTGTGTCTTCAGACTTTGTCTTCAGCACTTGTCTTCAGACTTTGTCTTCAGCACTTGTGTCTTCAGACTTGTCTTCAACACTTGTGTTCAGACTTTGTCTTCAGCACTTGTGTCTTCAGACTTTGTCTTCAGCACTTGTGTTCAGACTTTGTCTTCAGCACTTGTGTCTTCAGCTGTTGTGGACTTCAGCAGTTGTTGTTACGTCTGTGGGACTTAAGGTTTTTCTGATCCGGCTCATTGGTTCTTTTGGTCCAACATTGGATTACATGTACCCTTTGTTGTTGCCCTTTGAAAAGATTTAGTTGATGGGAACTGTAATCATATTCCCATCGAACTATAGGTTCCAATTCAGGACCTTCCACCATCTATAGAAAGGTAGCACCTTTGGTGGGAGATCTTTCCTTGTATTCCTGTCTTCTCAACTTCAACTCTTCTTTAATCTTTGCTTTTGCAGTTAGCTTGGCCAATGAAGACTGCTGAGATGATTTCTGACAAGTGTAGCAGTTTCAGAGTTGGAGGGGCTGGAGAATGGTTTCTCTGCTAACTCAGCAATGTCAAATTTGCTGGAGTGTAACAGAGAGGTTGCATTGAGTCTATTGACTTCACCATTCTCTCTTTCCACAACAAAGTTGTGAGAAGGTTCATCGAACCTCCACTGGATTATCTTCCTTCTAGGCACAAGAGGCTGACTAGGAATCTTGTCCTCTTTTCTTGTATCCAGTAGAGTCACCAGTTTTCTTCTGAGCTTCTTTTCTTCCTCATTTAAAGAGTCTGAATTGAGGCCTAAAAGTCTTGCAGCCTGGTCCAAAGTTCCTCTAGGAAAATCAAGGAATCTCTCTCTTGTGAGGGAACTTGAAGATCCATCTACATAGGTAATGTTGATAGAGTCTTCTACATAGGAAACTTCGCTCAAAGTGGTGCAATAGTGAGCTTCATCTTGATTGCCTTAAACTCCTCAAGGGAGAGATGTTGAGAAGGCTGAAGGATGGTTTGGATGGTAATTGGGTAGGTTTAGGTTCAGAGGTTCTGGCTAGTGTTTTGGGTTGGATGATAGGAAGTTTAGGAGGTGAGGTGAGGGAGTAGTAGAGGGTAGATAGGGGTTAAGGATGTAGGGTTCAAGTTTAATAGTGAATGGTGAGGATGAGGGTTCAAGTTGTGGTTGGGTAGAAGTAGTGAGGTCATCCCTTTTACCCTTCTGTACATCTCTTTCCTTTTCCCCAACCGATGTCAGCCTTAATTTCACTGACAATCCGTTGGAGTGTCCTTTCAGACATAGGACCACCTGCCTACCAGAGAAGCCATGAGCCCGGAGATAGTCCTTCATCCAGGCTTTCTCAGTAAGTTTCTTGGAGGCAGTGACCCTAGCCTCTTCTTTCTTCTTCTTCTTTCTCTTTCCTTTTCTTTTGCAGCCTTTTTTCTTTCTTTCTCCATTTGATCCTGCTCTTTGTTGAAGAGCCAAAGGATCGTGTCATCATTGTGTGGAGAGAGTTCTTGAAGATGAAAACCTCTGGAGAGTAGGAAGTTTATCCTGTTTCTCCTCAGCTGCAATTCATCCTCCTTCTGTTTCTTTTCCTTTTCCTCCAAGGCCAACATGGCTTCTTCTTCTTCAAGCTTCAGCATGGTTGCCTTCTCCACATCCACCAACTCCTCTAATGGTAGCAGGAGTGTTTCTTCATTGGCAGCTCCCATTTCAATGAGCTGGTCAATGATCTGCTCTTCTTTTATTGATGACAACCTCCTGATTGGAAGCAGTTGCTTTTGTGCTAGCAGCTAGCAACTTCTCGGTCTGAAGTTCATCTTCTTAAGTTTTTCAATCTTCTCCTCTTCCTGAATCTCTTCCACATCATCTTCCTTTTACCTTATCCTTTGAAGATCCTGACTGTGGTGTTCTTGGAGAGAAGTTTCTGATTATGAGAGAGTCAGATGGGAGTCTGGATGGAGGTGCAATCGGAAAGTCCTCGCTGCCATTTCAGATGCCATTTCAGGATAGCATCTGTGATGATCAATTCCTCGTACATTTTAAACAGTCCTGCCGCAGCTTCCATTTCAGCTTCGGAAGATTCAACTTGTTCTTCTGAGGCTTTAACTTCAGCTTCGGAAGTTAAAAGAGATGCAGATTCTGTCCCAACTGTTTCAGTTGCTGGACCATCAGTTCCCATTTCCCCACGAATTGAATCTTAGGTCCATGAGAACCTTAGGTTGACCAACTTCTTTCATAGTGGTAGAATGGCAGTCAGCTTTTGAAGTTCTTTTGCTCCAAAGTAGATCATTGCAGCATCATGATTGGCTGCTCAAAGGAAGATCTTAACAGAAACTTGGTGAAGATTCTGTGGAGATCATAAGCATCCTTGGATCAATGAAGAGTGACTTGAGATGTTAGGGCAGCAGAAATGATATGAGAGGAAGATGTTGAAGTGGAAGGCCGGCTCTGTGGTTCCTTGTGTGTTTGTCTTGAGCATTCTCCCCTTTTGGTAGCATCATCTTGAGAGCTAGATGAACTGGAGGAGGAAGTCCGGAGACCGAATAGGTACATGCCTAACAGACCTCTCTGTCTGTTTCTCAGCTAGTTGAGCCTTGAGATTGTCAATATCAAGTTGCTGAGTGACAGATCTTTCTCTAAAGTCCTAACCTGAGATTCTAGATTTGAGACTTTAGAAAGAAGATCTTGAATGAGGAGTTGCATGCTTACCTCATCTTCTTCGAAGAATAACGGGGAGATGAGGTAACTACCTAGTATATTAGCCTCACCCACCAGATGGGTTTCTTGGCACCCTGGTTTCCCATGCTCAATGATGTCTCTTTCAGAGTCATCAAAGGGATGGTTACCGTAGATTCAGTCTGAGAAATGTTAGCATGTCCATAAGGTCCATTGAGGCACCTTCTGTAATGGCAGCTGAATCTACATGAGTCCCCTCCATATCAGTGAGACTCACTTAGTCGTGTTGGACCAAAAGAACCAATGAGCCAAGATCAGAAAACCTCTAAGTCCCACATGGTATCACAACAACTGCTGAAAGCCTCATTAGCAGTTTGACAAGTGCTGAAGACTTCAACAGCTGAAGAACTAAAGTGCTGAAGTACAACAGCTGAAGAACACAAGTACTGAAGCTGAACAGCTGAAGAACACAAGTGCTGAAGCTGAAAGACCAAAGTACTGAAGTACAACAGCTGAAGAGTTTACAAGTGCTGAAGATCAACAACTGATGTACAAAGTCTGAAGACAAAGACTGAAGACATCAGCTGATGATATCTACTGAAGTCATCAGCTGATGAAACATCTGAAGGTCAAAGTCTGAAGATCAAGTACTGAAGCGTCAGTAGTTTGTCACAACTGCTGAAGAGTACTTCTTCAGTAGTTGTGATATCAGTAGTTTTATATTTGTAGTTTCAGTAGTTTTATGTTTCAGTAGTTTTGTAAAACGACTGAAGAGCTTGTTCTTCAGTCGTTGTAGTTTCAGTAGTTTTATATTTTGTACTTAACACTCTGATATGTTCTCAGTAGTTGTGAACATTTCAGTAGTTTGTTAAGAGTTAGTTATTTTTGTATTAGATCTGCCAGTTGTCACTTTCCGTGATAACAGCAGTGATTGTTGCACTCTATATAAGGAGTGACAACCTATTGTAATTTGTGTGGATGAATGAATGGAATGAATGAATGATTTGATTAGAAATATTCTACATCTATAAACATTCCTTGAAATCAGAAATATATATTCTCTCCCTATAACCGTATGCGCTCTTAATGCATACAAGTATCGATTGCTTGCTACAATTTGTCTAATTCTGTTGTATTCCGCTGCTTTGAATCCTAATACATCAAACTTGTGATCGCTGATCCTGTCAAATGGTATCAGAGCAGGTTAATCATTGATCGATCTAATAATTGATCATTGAAACTGCTATTCAAGATCTAAGTTTGATTGAATTAGCTTTTGTTTTTGCAAGAAACGGTTATAGAGATTGAATTTTCTGTATTTCTGCTCATTCATCCTGAGATCTTCTCTTGGTTTTCATTGAGTTTGTTGTGGTCTGTTAAAACTTTTAAAAGCTTGAATTAAATTGTTTTTGAACTGAAAATGACCACTCCCTCCAATGATCCTCACAATACTGGTTCCTCAACCAAGCCACCAATGTGGTTAGGAATGAGTATAACATATGGCAAAGACGTATGCTCCATCACCTGTCTGTTAACAGCGCAGGTGTTGGACATCAGTGGTACATGGTCCACACAAGCCTATGGTGAATAACCCGGAAACCAATCAAATGGTTCCGAAGAGGAGGGAGCAATACTCAGATGAGGACAAGAAGTTGCTTGAAATTGATGCAAAAGCCCATGGAATTCTGGCCATGGCACTGCCAAATGAAATCTATTCTGGGCTAATGCATCATGAAACTGCCCATGACCTCTGGAATACCTTGAAAGAACAATTTGGAGGAACAGATGAGGTCTTGGCAAATAATAGAGAAATTCTTGCCCAACAATATGAGACATTCTCTCATAGAAAGGGTGAGACACTGACTCAACAATATGAGCGGTTCTCTTGTTTGATCTCTGAACTAAAAATGGTCAAACTTGAGTACACAAATATTCAGATGAATAACAATTTTCTCAGATCACTGCCTGAGAGATGGGACACATATACTATTGTCCTACGCTCCAGTGCAAGTTTGGACAAACTATCTCTCACCCAACTCCATGGGAAACTGCTCACTTTTGAGAGAGAGATAGAACAAAGAGAAAGTTGTCTTCATCTGGAAAGCTCACTGAAGACTTTGTACCAGGCAACACTGCCTTGGTGGGTCATGAGTCAGAATATGCTTCATCTGAATGCCAGTATGATGAGCATATTAATTTCTCTTCAAGCACTTCTGATTCTGCATTTGTGAGTATTGATGGTCAGTTTACTGGGTGTAATAATGACAATCTATGCTCATTATGGATGATCTCAAGGGGATTGCTGATGATGATTAGAGAGATGGATATTTTGAGCCAAATGGCCCTGATAAATATCAGATCTCAGAAGTTCTATAAAAGAACTGGAAGAAAATTCCCAGGACTCTCTGACAAAACCAAAGTTGGTTTTGACAAGAGCAAGTTGAGGTGTCACAAATGCCAAAGGCTTGGACACTTTGCAAGAGAGTGTAGATCAACTGGATCTAACTCCACTGCACCCTTTGTGACTTTTCCTGGCAATAGTCAACAACACAGAGGGCAACATCCTGTCACTTCTAGTCATCATCCTCAACAACAATCTCCGGCATATTTTGTTCCTCAAGGTCAAATGCCATATCCGTACCCTTGTTATTACATGCCACAGTCAAATCAAGTTCAAGTTCCTATGGCACCACAACCTCATGCACTACCAGAACCTCAGCCATCCCAATCTCATCAACAACCTCAACCTCAACAACACAGCTTCTTCACCCCAGGAGTTGTTGACTGGAGCAGTTTACCAGATGACATGTCTGGTCATGACCAACTGTTCTCAGGTGCTGGTCAACATGGTGGTGACAGTCCTTTTGGGAATCTAGCTCTTATGGCTTTGGAGTCTGCTGATACTTCATTTTCTAATGCCTCTACACCTCAGGTATCACAGGTATCCTCTGAGGCAAAAGCCAAATTATGTTCTGAACCATGCATAGCAGCATTTGCTTCCATTAGAGAAGCAAATGTAGCTCTAATTAATAAGAACATGAGCTAGAACAAATAATTTCCAAAAACAAAGCTGAGTTTGAGTCTGTGCTTAAAGATAAAAATGATGAGATTTATAAACTGAATTGCCAAATAATTGATGATAAGGCTAGAGAAGAAGTACTTCTAGAGAAGTACAAAGATCTCAAAGAAACCCTTGCAGTTACCCAGGTAGAGTGTGATAGATGGGTACAATCATGCAAAGGTTTTGAAATGCTTCTTAGTAAGCAATCTGCTTCAAATGTGAAGTTTGGAATTGGTTACAATCACACTGCTCCACCTACAGATTTTACCCCAAGAGCAGAGGTAGAATCTGATGGTGAGAGTGATAACCAATCCATCACATCATGTGATCTA